>JAFREQ010000009.1:3000000-3332500 GCA_025331565.1 Holacanthus passer | reverse complement strand
AGACCGCAGGGACGAGCTGATAGGCACAGTGGAGACAGCTCTGCACGTCCTGAATGGACCTCAGCAACACACAGACAACACCAGGAGGAAGAGCACATACTCCCCTTCCGACTTCATAGAAGGTGAGAAAGATCTTCGTTCATCTTCCTCACATGTCATCATTGTCATTGTCCACCCTGGAGCCCCATGTCTGAAAATGTCTCCCCTTGGATGCACTATTGATAGATAAAACTTGTCCTCTACAGTGGTCCAGTGTGCAAGAAAACATGATAATGATGCTTTAAATGTCTATTTTTGAGTCACTTAATAAGAAAAGACTCGAGTCAAGTACCTCAAATTTGTACTTAAGTGCAGTACTTGAATATGTGTATTAAATCATAGACAGATCTCCCGTCTGTCCTATATCCCAGGGTTGACTCGCACAGAGAGGGACAGAGGAACCGTTTACGAGCTGACATTTAAAGGCGACGGCCCGCAGGACTTCACGCAGCTCGTGCTCTTCAGGCCCTTCGGCCCGGTGGTGAAGGTGAAGAGCCAGAGCGTGGACACACGCGGCGTCCTCATCAACATCATCGTCCCTCTGTCCAAGAGACCGGACGCATTCAGGCAGTTCATCAACAACTTCAGGTATCTCCTGAAAAGCGAATGATCACACTGGCCACCCACTCACGGACACTAACTGCGATTGCATCTTGACATTACTGATCTCAAGTCTTAAGCAATTCATTTGGAAGCGCTGAGTGAGTCCTTATCTTAATAGAGTGTCTTGGTTGAAAGGCAACAACCACTATATAGACTTTAAAGGCTCAGTTTCAGAGATGTGAATGTAATTGTTGTCCTTATCTGAAAAAAGGCAATTTGTGGCTATCTCTGGACAAAGTAGTATAGAAGTGGGTCTAACACATGTTTATTTTTTCATGTCTCCTTCTTTGTTTTTTTTTGTGGGGGTTCAGAGAAGTGTGCATCCAGCAGGACGGCAGGGTTCATCTCACTGTGGTCTACTTTGGTCGAGATCAGATAGACCAGGTGAAAGCCATGCTGGACCAAACCACCAGGTAAATGTGGACAATTTACAGTTTAATTAAGTTTGAATTTCACAATGGAAGTAATATGAAACTTTTAAACAATATCTTCCTCTGATCACCTGACACAGTTACAGACTCGCACATGCTAATTTTACCTGTTTTTCTATCCCTGTTTTCTCTTCTATTCCTTTAAAGCTCCAAGAAATATTTAGTTTACAATTTCTTTTATATAATTTAAGTTAAAGTATCAGGTTTTGTCTCTTGATAACGCAACAGAATAGTGCTTTTAATTTTTTGTGGTCCTGGGTGGCTTCCTTCTTTTCGTTAATTTAAGCAAACTTGCAAACTTTTTTATTTCCACAGCATAATTTTTATATGATATCAAGCCACAAACAACTTGAAGTCCAAATGAAGCCACAAGTAATTGATGGGAAAAATCAAACTTCAGTTACAAGGTTTTTTTTTTTTTTATTCAGTCAAAGTCGTGTGTCAAGTGACTCAGAACTTTGACTAATGCAATTGATTACTTAATGAATTAACATCAATAATTTGTATATCTTGTATATCAAAATTCTTCTCAGCTCTTTTCGAAGTTACTCTCATAGATGCCTTCATGCTGCACTGCAGATATTTTGGTCCTAAGTTAAAGTGAGAGAGTATCAGTGTTTTAGAGCTGCCGGCTTATTATGAGATGCTGAGTCCTCTGGAGCCTCTGGACCCCCAGGAAGCAACACACACGCCCCGCTATGGTGTACAGGCTGGGATGATAAAATCCTTTTTACTTTAGGCTTGTTCTTTTGCCAGTTTGGCCCACCAGACGTTACTAGCAAAAATTTGTATTTTTATTGAAATTAATGTAAAAAGAATTAACGTTTAAATTGCTGTTTGTTTTTTTTGTTTTTTTAAATATGTAGGAATCATTTTTCATAATGTGAGCACAGCAGCCAAAGTGACACTTGTGCATGAAGTCAGTCAATAAAGGGAAATCAGGACCCTGGTTTGCATCTTAACGATACAATACAATGCAATAGGTGTTTGCTTTTGGTCCATGGTCCACAAGTTTCAGTTTTGGCCCTCCAATGGAAAACACCCAGCTCTATATCTAAAGGCTGGTTGTTTTTGAAAGCTAATCCAGTCTGAACATTTCAAATTAAAACACTCTAAATGAACTATCCTCCCGTCTTCCTCTCCCCCTCAGAGAGACTCGGTTCAGGAGCTTCACGTTGATCCAGCTCAACGAGGAGTTTTCTCGCGGCCGGGGCTTAGACGTGGGCGCCAGGGCGTGGAGGCGGAGCCACAACGTCCTGCTCTTCTTCTGTGATGTTGACATCCACTTCACTGCTGACTTCTTAACCGCCTGTCGTCTCAACTCAGAGCCCGGTGAGAGAGAGAGAGAGGATTGCTTCACTTCAAGCTGCATGAAATATTTACACAAGAGCCTTTTTCAACATCATGTAGCATTTACATCACAGAGGTGTTATCCAGCCTTGGTTCATAATATAACCTGCTTCTAGGAGAATTAGAGCAAGTCTAACTGCAAGTTTGGATCATGTTGTCTCTGCCGGCTGTTTCACTGAATTAATTAATGAACTGCACACCCACACAGATGTTTTCAATTATTCCGGCTGATTTGACCTTTGCTCAGGTTGAGCTGTGCTGGGAGTCATCTGAGGTCAACACAGTCCATGTACTATTGGGTGAGCTCCAAAAAACTGACCTGTACAGTGAGAAATTTACTTGAAGTGATTTGCTCTCCATTTCAATTTGGCACACAAAATTGCACATGCATTCAATCAGCAGCTAATGTGGGTCAAAGAGATGGCACATGTGTTCCAACAGGAATGAACAATAAGACACATAAGTATATATTACACATGATTTGTGGTGGCTGAATCTGAATCTAAAAGAGACTGTCTCTGCCAAGATATGAAAAAGCTCCTGCTGTTTCATTATCAGCTGATAGAGATTCAACATCACACCTGCTGCCTCATATGCTGCCAGCTCTCCATTTCAGCAACTTTTTCTGTCCTACGTAAGCAGCATGCCAGTCACTCCACCTTATTCATAGATTCACGATACCTTCTGTGAGAAATGGGCACAACCTCCAGTTATTGCTTTCACTGAACTGGTGACTGGAGATTTTTTGGGGGAAATGAATAATGTGGGAACACAGCATAACACACCTTAAAGGAGATGATCATATCGCTGCCTTCTACTGCCGAGGGATAAGGATGATCTGAAGAAGCAGTAGCAAAGTAAGTGTGGCGTTAAGTAAGTCATGTGGCGATGTGAGACCGTCTTGGCTCTCGGCTGCCAGACGGCGCATCGGTGAAAGGCACAACTGGAAGTCGGGCCCATAATTCACACAAGGCATCATGGGGTCAGGAATAAGGTGGATAAGAATGTTGAAGGTGTAATTTGACATATCACAAAGAAAATGAACGAGGAAGAAATTGAAAGTGGAAACACCTGTGTACCAAACGTTTGTAAGTCACTCCAATCAAATGTCTGCTTTTGCTGCCAGTAGTAAAGTTTAATAATGTGTTACAGTGTTTTTTTCACAGTCTGTCCTTGTGGGACATTATTGAATTTATGTGACTTATCATTTAAGTATGTCTGTTTGTGTCTCTAGGTAAGAAAGTGTACTATCCAGTGCTCTTCAGCCAGTACAACCCATCTATTATCTACCACAATCACACAGTTCTACCTTCTGTTAAACAGCAGCTGGTAGGTGAAAAATAATATGCAAACAGCTACGTTTACTTCAACGAATTAGAGCAACTGTCGTCGGGATGTAAGAGACTCATTTCTGTCTCCTTTTGTCTCAGGTGATAAGGAAGGAAACTGGATTCTGGAGAGACTTTGGGTTTGGCATGACATGCCAGTACAGGTCGGATTTCATCAACATAGGTAATGGAAAAGCTTGTGTCATCAGTGATTTCCCTCATTTCATGTCTGGAGAGACAAAGTACAATTAAATATCACTGCTGTCTGGTTCATAATATGCACATCCTGTATGTAACAATACATTAAAGTACATGGTTGTGTGCATTTTTATGTAAAGATTCCACTTTTTGGTCTCAGTCTTTTTAATGTTTGCCTAAAGCTGTAAAAAGTAAAAATCCTGTTTTTTTAACCACACTGACCCTTTGCTTGACTGTGAAACAGCTCTTTGTCTCTCTCAGCTTTATGCTTTTAATGAAACAAGATTCTCTTAAAATGCTGTTTTTTTTTCATATGTTCTTAACTCAGCTACTGAACAAGCACGACTAAAGTGAAGTTATATGCATCTCCTCGTTCTCACTGCATATATCTGAACTTACTTCCTGTCAGGTGGTTTTGACCATAACATCAAAGGTTGGGGGTTGGAGGACGTGCACCTGTACAGGAAGTATCTCCACAGTAAGCTGATGGTGATTCGCTCTCCATCTCGCGGCCTTTTCCACTTGTGGCACGAGAAGAACTGCGCGGACGAGCTCCCTCCGGACAAGTACAAGATGTGCATGCAGACCAAAGCCATGAGCGAAGCCTCGCACGGCCAGCTGGGGGAACTGTTCTTCAAACGAGAGATCGAACTGCATTTGAACTCCCAGAAGCAGTTGAACAGAGGAACAAAATGAGGACAGCTGAGTTAATAGGAATTTGGTGATGTTATTAGTCACTGTTATCTATGTTCTTGTTCTGGCTAATTTATGCTTACTTACATGAACTATTCAGCTTCAAACACTGAAGTCGATTTACAGTGATTATTGTTCTCCATACGGACACAAAACTGACATCAAAACAAATAATGACTGATATTTTTTGTGTCAATAAAAGAATTTTAATTGTGTGAACTGTGTGATTTGTCCACTTCATTTCCTTTATCCCTTTAAGGCAGTCGCTCCCAAACTTTTATCAATCAGTAACATTACAAGGGAAACTAGTAACAAAAGGCAGCATCTTATTGAAATAACATTATCAAATAATGTCATGGTTTTGGACTCTTTTGTTTTTACTAGTTTATTTTCAGTGTATTTTGAGTTGTATACTCCATTTTCTGTTCAGGCATTGCTTCAGTGGCTGGAGGTGTGGTCTTCAGGTGCTGGGCTCTCTATTCTCTCAGCTGTCCCCAATTTCACCTAACGACTGGCAGCTTAAATACCCCTCTCCTTCTCTTGCAAGCTGCCAGATCGTCCCTTCCCATGCTCCCTGTCTTTGCCCCTGGTCTCCAGTGTTTCTTAAGACTTCTAGTGTCTTGTGTTTCCAGTGTTTTCTTTTTTCCAGTGATTCATGTTCCCAGTGTTTTTGCCTTCTAGTGTTCCCTTTTCTCCAGTGTCTCTAGTGTTTTGTCCTCATCTTCACCTGCATGTCTCCTGCCATCCAGCCTCCACCCACTGAAGCAACTCCGCGCCACCTGGACATCCTGTGTTTAGTCACCTTTTTGTTTTTCTTGTGAGTCCTGGAGTTTCTTCTGTTGAATAAATCCCTTGTACCCAGTCACACTCCTCTGTGTCTCGCTCCTGGGTCCAATTAAGAACTTACTGAAATTGTCACAAATAACTTGAATTGAATGTGGATTTTCTTACATCTTTCTTAATAATTTCCGTTGTGCAAATACAAAATGCTAGTTAAACTTTGCCCAGATTAAAACCCAGAGAGTTTTCACACGCAAAAGAATCAAATCTCTCCTGCTGTAGTGACATTAAACTCAAGAGCATGACAGGCTTCTTCATATTTTTATTTACATAACATTTTGACCATAAGGGTTTTGCTTATTTTAAAGTATTTTCCATTGAGGTATCTCTACATTTTAAGTAGTAAAGCAACACTTAAAGAGCCCTATGAAAAAATTATACTCTGCCATAAAGCTGTAAATCTAACATCACATCTACAATTAAATTCAAATCTTAAATTAAAATGAAATCTTAAATTCCTTATATCACTGTTCATCACTCATTTAATTTTATTCATTACTTGGTTGTCATCTATCTCATATAAAACATCTACATGACTGACAGTAGACCTGTAACAGTTTTAAATACATAGGCATTAAGATTAATTTACCACCTAAACACCACAAAGAAACATGAAGGGAATTCCTACACAGTTATATCAAACCTGTGGTGCATGAATGAGGAGACAGTAAACTCTCTTCTATTAATAGAGACACTGATTTAACCGCATTACACACACGCAGAGGAGGGAGGAGCAGCAGAGGGAGGAGGAGCAGAGGGAGGAGCAGCAGATGCAGGAGGAGCAGCTTTGCATCAGCAGACTGCTGTCGTAGCTTCAACACAGACACCCGATAGGCCCAGAACTCCTATTACCACTTCCCTGTCCTGTGCTGCCTTCAGGTACACCTCGGACATCCAGCACATGGCAAAAAGACGCTATACAGTCATTCTGTTTTCCTGAGAGTTTTTCTATGCTAGAAGCCAACATGGGTTGTGATTTCATTGAACACATTCATTTAGGAATATGCAACATTTAAACATAAACTGCAAAGCAGGCTACATATTGTCAACAGGATCTCTTCAACAAAGGGTTTCAAGAGAAAGATGAAGCAGCATAGTTTCACAAACACACTATCTTAAAACTATGGCCATGTACCCATATGAACAGTGAAACCATTTTTGCTTGTTGTATAATTGTTTATGTTCATCATGTTGTCCCAACAGAGGTGCAGTGTTTTTTTGCATAGTCCCTGTATGTGTCTGTCTGGTCTTTGTCAAATCTACAGTCAAAGGTGTCTGTGAAGTTAACTGAAGGCTATAGTTTAATCAATTCATCATTCATTTAATCAACACTTTCCAAAATGACAGTTCAGTATAAAACTTCCTCTTCATCTCTTCAAATAAACTTTAGAAGGCATTCTCGCATAAAACAAGGACTGTCGAGTTTGACCCCCATTATTTTCCTTCAAAGTGCTTCAGGAAAGGATCTTTTCAAGGGAGGAAGGATCCCAGAAACTAAAACCTGTATGACCTGTATATGGGTGCGAAAGAAAGAATAAGAGAAAGAAAAAATGTGAAACTATCCTTTAAGGCCCTCTAATCTTAGTTGATATTTGGTGGTTTAGTGGTGACTATTCCCAAATAAATTATAATTAAATGAAACCAGTTGACACACAGTAAGACTGGAACATTTTGGGCCCCTGCAGTTCTGGGGCCTCTACAGGGTTTTCAAATCACCAATGACCTCCTCACAGTCCAAACAGATCATTATACTCTTCTGACTCTCTCACAATAACTTTTCCTCTATAAAGCCTTAAACCTTTGGTGCATTTACTTACACACACCCTCAGACTGTGGAACAACCTCATAGTTGATCTCACGTACAGAAAAATTAAAACTCATCTTTTCAAACTTGCCTGTAACTAGATTTAAAATCGTATTCTCGTTTACTTTGTTTGTTTTTCATGTAATAAGCAAAATAAGCAAACTTGACTTAATCAGTTTATACAATAATAATGAATAAACATCATTATCGCATAAACTGAGTCAACAGTGTTTTTTTCCACAGGCTGGGACATTATTGAATTTATGTGACTGAGCATTTGAGCATGTCTGTTTGTGTCTCTAGGTAAGAAAGTGCACTATCCAGTACAACCCAACTATTATCTACCATAATCACTTTATACCAGGAAATAAAGTCAACTTTTACTCATCGTTATTCAGGTAAATCCCAGTTAAATTTCCTGATCTCTGTCCACCCACTCACCGGCTCCACCAGACAAAGCTCTAGCTGCATTCACAACACATCTGATTTCTCCCTGCTGACCCTGAAGGCAGCACTGATCCCAGCTGGTGGAGCAGCTCTGCTGTCTGTCCCTCACTAGTAATGTCTCCTCAGAGGACAGGACAGTACCATGAGCTGAAGAAATCTGCTGTCTTATGATGACCTGTGAGCATTTGAGAGGGTGAGAGGCTCTTCAAGTGTGTGGTGGTGTTAGATTTGTTTTAGCTTTTAGTTTTTTTTACAAAGGACTGTAGCTTTTTTTTTAAAGCCCACCTGGTAGTGTCTAGCTCCTGGGACAGTCCTGGACTCTGTTGGCTGCACAATGACTCTGGTGTGTTTTGATTTTGGCCTGGAATAGAGACACATGTGCGGCAGACAGGCTGAGTCTGGTCTCGCCTAAAAGCAGCAGGACATTTTTGACAAAGACAGACACCAGAAGAAGGAGACACAACATGTTTGAAGCTTCAGGGATCCCTCTGCTTGCGTTGGACATTACCTGTCTCATCCTTGGTATGTAAACCTGAATCAACCTCTTGTCTGTCAAACCAAACTTTCAATCAGGTTTGTTTATTGATCAAGACACATGAATGATATGCAGCTCTGCTCCTTATATAAAGTCAGATCATTTGCATAAAGGTCATATAAATGGAAGGGCTGAGGTTTTAGGGAAGCAGGCAGGAAGATGGAAAAAAAAAAGAGGCATGAAACACCCACCCTGTGTGTGTTTTATTTTTCCAGCAGCTCTGTATTTTTAGCTCAGTGTTTGGAGTGAAATCACAGCACAGAGAAAAAGCTGCAGGACCTTTGGATATGGACTGACAGTGCAATAAAAAAAGAGAAGTTAAAGAGACCTTTGGACACTCACAGAGTTCAGTTTCATCCAGCCACACTTGATAAGGACAGAGGTGATTTCCTGTGAATAATCTGCTCTCCCTCCCTTTGCTTAGTCAGTGTCCTGTGGTTGGCTCTGCTGCTGAATGTGCGTCAATCCTCTCATTTAGTTTTGGCAACAAACAAGCTTTAATTGCAGTTCAATATATTCTGTCCAAAGTCTAAATCTAAGTCTAGTTCATTTCCATCTTTTATGGTTTGTAAACTTCAAACAGGATCCTTCACTTAAATGAAAGTAGAAATGTCACAATGTAATGTCCAGCATTTAAAACTGTACTTACAGTAAGTAAAAGTGCATAGTTTTATAAGCAAGTATCAAAAGTGAAAGTACCCATTATGCTGTTAATGTTATATTAGTATATATTATATTACTGCATCATTATTACTGATGCATCAATGTGTAAGCAGCATTTTACTGTTGTTGGTTGAGGAGCTGATTTTAACCACTTTCTAAACTGTTTTGTTGTTTAAACTACAACAACAAATGTATGTTTAAATTTATATTAAGTTAACATTTTTATGTAAAATCTTAATATACAAAGTAAGTACAGGTGTCAAATACATGTAAACATTTTTCTTTGAAATGTAAAGTGGAACTATAAAGTAGCATGTAATTATAAAACTCAAGTAAAATTCAATTACATATAACTTAATAGAGTAAATGTACCTAATTACATTTCATAATTTTCTGTGGTTTACAAATATATTAGAGTGCTTTCAATAAACTAAACCAAACCAAGCCAATAAAATCCTGATTCAATAAAGTTACATTTTTAAATTATTCTTCTGCATCACATTAGTTGTCTGTTCTTTGTTTTATCTGTTTTAATGTTATTTGTTTTAGACCTATAATAATCAACCCTGCAACATAAAGGGATTTGACAGTACTGATGCAGAGAATACAACAAACTCCTAAAACACAGAGACTACATATGGACATTGTTAAAGATTTCGACACCTGGAACATGTGAATGCAGAAGAGAGAGAGAGAAACAAGACATGAATAAATAATGTTCCACTGTGATCATATCCCCTCGACTTATGCTTCTCTCGTTCTTGGTTCTTATGCTCATCATCATTAAAGGAAATTTTGAGAGAGCATGGTTTTGTTCAGAGTTTCAAAAAGGCAGCAGTCAGTGGGATTTTCCCGGCAGCAGGTTTAATCTAACAGGCCCAAACAAAGGTCTATGATTTAGCCAAAAAGCATCGCTGCCAAGGATCGTACTTGAAAGAATGCCTGTTATTACATTAAAGACTTTTAGCCTTTTTTCCATCTCAGTTCAGTCATGGAATATCCAGAAAAGCTGCAGATAAATAAATAATGTGCAGCCAAAGCAAGTAAAAGCATGTTTTATGTGTTTTGGTGGCGATGCCAGTAAAGATTACCATCAGTCTCTTCAGCAAACATACCTTGATTGTTACAGTGTTTAAAGTTAAAAATATGACCTTTTCATTGCCTGCAAGATTGTATTACTGCAGTCTCCTTCGGTTCTCATGCTTGCTTTTGCAATATTCTTCTGTTGTTACTCAAGACCTTAAGTGTTTAATTCAGTTATTGTGTAACTCGTTCAGAGTGAATTTTCCACAAGGATGAAACCCACAAGAGTCACCAGGTTCTTTTAAGAGGGAAACACCTCTGTGGTCCCAAAGCATCACATTTCCTGTGACTAAATCTCAACATAATTAATATTGGGTAATGTAGCAGCGGGTCATCAGTCTGAGTCACATGAGTGTTTGCAGCTTCTTGTGAACAGGATGTACGTTTTGATGATATAACATGTAAGACAAGCTGTAAATTTATAGATAAGATAAGATGAGATAGCTTTTATTGATCCCCCTCAGGGGAAATCCACTTGTTACAGCAGCTCGCAGAACGGGCAAATTGAAGTAGGTATATTAATTATCTGCCTTCTTTGTTTTTGTAACAGTCGGACTTCCATTTTTCATCCTCACTCCTCAACATAACCCTTTCAAACGGGGTTTCTTCTGTAATGATGAGTCCATCAGATACCCCCTCAAAGAGGACACCATATCCTACCAGCTGCTGGGAGGAGTCATGATCCCCTTCACGCTGATCGTGGTAAGTCAACGGTCATCTTCTTCCATAAGCTCTCTCTTTATTTATTTATATTAAATAACCACCAACATAATGCACAGCGACAAACAAAACATAATAATGCACATTATATGTTTAGATGATATATTATATTTGTGTTCATCTCTGAGAAGAAGCACAGAAAAGGAAAAGAAGGTAAATGTACATATCAATTGTTCACTGGTATACTGAGGTATATATATATATATATATATAAACATATAAATATATATAGTATGTGTATATACCCTTAAACATACAAATATATACAGTATGTACATGAACTCATACATAAATTACACTTGTATGTTCTATACACACAGAGCATAGTGCAAGAAATGCACATAATGGTCACACAAATTTAAGATGCACAAAGCAACAAATGCAAATACGGATTCATCTGTCTTTTATGTGAGATGTATAATCATAAGATGCCTTTATTTAAAGAATCGAGATGCTTCTTAAAGGAAGGCCTTTCAGAGCTGTTACAGTATTTGAGTACTAATCTGTGCATTAAAACAATTCCCATGCATACAATTTTAGATTCGACATTATTCAACCCTTCTGCCTGAGATCTGTTACAGACACAGGCCTTGTCTTGGAGTTCTTGGTATTTGATTCCCAAGACTTTCTTCCATACGCCTCATGCCCCTATACAACTACAGCACATCTTATCCTGGCTCATCCTCATCCAGTGTAATTTGACAGGTGTGGAGGAAACTCTGCTCAAATCTTTAAATAGGAAACATCTTCCCCCAGCATCTGTTATATTCCTCCCATTATTTGACACAATTCGTGACCATGTCTCCTTCTCTAGTTCACATTTCAATTGTCAAACTGTCACAAATAACGCTGCTTTAACAACATACTGAAGACTCTACACTTTGGTTATACAGCGTTTGATTTGCATGTATCTGCAAACATGCTCACAAAACAAAAAACTTTCCATCCCACAGAATTTTTTAAATAAGATTGTGTTTTAATTTGGAAAGTCATCATCAACATATAGTTATATTTTGGTATGATTTAACAGTACTAATTTCCCCCCATAAGCTTAATTTGAATCATTTTTTCTAATTGTTACTTTATCATCTGTAAAACTTTGATTTAACTTTGATTCTCTTAATTGACAGTGCAGAAGGAAGTTGGACTGTTTTTTTGTCATCTTGTTTGCTGAGGAACAGGTTGCTTCTTGTTAAATCTTTTCTGTTGCAGATCGTCTGTGGCGAGTGCCTTTCTGTTTACATGTCTCGTGTCAAGAACCAGTCTCTGGGCACCAAGTATGTGGCGTGTGTCTACAAAGCCGTGGGGAGCTACGTGTTCGGAGCTGCTGCGAGCCAGTCTCTGACAGACATAGCCAAGTACTCCATCGGCCGCCTGAGGCCACACTTCCTGGCTGTGTGCAAACCGGTGTGGGATCGCATCAACTGCAAAGCTGGAGGATACATCGAGGACTTCACCTGCACCGGAGACAAGTTTCTGGTGGATGAGGCCAGGTAATGGTCCTGAACAGGAATGAAATCAAACCCATGAGAGTCAGTTCTTTTTGTTTCTGTGACTAAATCATAATATTCTAACCATTGTGTAATAGTTCAGAGTCTCACTGGGAAGAACCTGATAATATTAATGTGCCCAGTTATTTGCATTACGGTGTAGTTCATGTAAATTCTGTGGACAAGGTGGTTAATTACAAAGAACAGATGCACAAATAGGTAATTTTAAAAAAACGTTTCAAGTCTAGAATACATGTATGAAAATTATTATTCACAAATAAATATGCATTTGTCATGAAAAGTGACTTGATTAAGCTGATGTTGCCTAATTTCATTCAGCATCTCTTTTGTTAATCTTTTGCAGATTGTCCTTCTACTCTGGTCATTCGTCCTTCTCCATGTACTGCATGCTGTTCCTCGTCGTAAGTCCATATTTTTGACTTCAAAATCTATTTATAGCCTAAACATGTCTCACACATGAGTGCTAGAAATGCTAAAAACAATGTTAGTTATAATATATAGTTTGGCTTTTTCTGCTTCGCTGGATTGGAAGCTAATGCAAAAAATATTTCAATTTGTTTGTGCCATTGTCAGAAAGTTTGCATATCATAAACCAACATAACTCTCTTTAGCAAAGACCAGTGCTGTAAATATTGGCTGTATTCCTTTTCCAAAGTTTTATTTATGTCAATCATTTCTCATTATCTGTCTCCCTCTGACTGCAGCTGTACATTCAAGCCAGACTGAAGTCAGAGTGGGCCAGACTCCTGCGTCCCACCATCCAGTTCTTCCTGATAGCGACTGCTGTGTATGTGGGTCTGTCCCGGGTGTCTGATTACAAACATCACTGGAGTGATGTGCTGGCTGGCCTCCTGCAGGGGGGTTTAGTGGCTATTCTCACAGTAAGTCTCACCTAAACTTCTGTTTAGATAATGGCACAGGAAGGCATTTTTTTAATGCAGTGGCAATTGAAAAAGTGTATGTAAGGCACATTTAGAAAGAGCACATGCTTGCTTTTGAAAGGTTGTATCCCTGAACATAAAGCTTTTCACTTTTATTTCCCCTACGAGCAGCTTTGAGGTTAGAAAAATCATCACGTGTCACTTCCTATAAATTCTGTTTCAGCTTGTTCCGACTTTTCATGAAGCTATATGATGTTCACATTGTGAAATATTTAAAATCATGTGTGTTTGGTATCTTTTAAACATTTGAATGTCCACTAAAAACAAAATTCTCTGGCTCTACTTTGATGATGTTACTCATCTTCATGGTACAATCACAATAAGTTGAATGTGTTTTAATTTTGTCACTTGTTTTTCTGCAGGTTTTCTGTGTGGCCAATTTCTTTGAGCAGCCGGTGGACCCGGTGGTGTCACAGGAGGAAGAAGCCTCACACACCAGTTTACAGGAAAACCCTTCTAATGGGAACCACTATGGCAGCACTGACTGAATCTGAGGCCTCAAAGACAAAACTGTATAAAGGCCTCTATGTCCTAAAGTGGTCATGGAGGACCTAAAACACATCACTGAACTGCAAGATATTAACTGCTGGCTGTTTCTGTGCATTTGTCCAACACAGTTTGCCCCATGGAGCCAACGCTGCAGCCTGTAGGCTTTAGCTGCTGCCTTTGGTGTGGCCGGGAAATTTTAATTACAGGAGAAAAAGTGCATTGCAGAAGACAGTACTTGCACTTTACTGAGTTGTAAAGACGCAGACGTTTCTGTTGAAGGTAAATCCAACATAATACAGTTTAATTTGGAATGACAAAACAAAATACAGCGTGTTGGGTTTACCTTAGAAAACGTTGCTTTTTTTTTTGTTTGTTTTTTTACAGTGTGAGCTTGTTGGAAATGTGGTTTGTAGTGTATATTGGTCTACTGTTGCCATCATGAATGAATGAAATTCCTTTTGCCCAGAATATAATGAGCGTCTGTGTGCGCACTGCAAGCAGGCTTGTAGAGAGCCTGGCACCTGTGAATAAGAAAACCTGGACTGTCCTTAAACTTTAATGGAGACTGAACTCAGAAATAATATATTTCATGTCGATTTTTTTGCCTTAGTCAGATTGCTGCTACCTGCTGTTATGTCCATTCCCTGGTGTCATTTCATGTATGAAAAATACAATGCATTGATTTTTTTCTTTTTTTTTTACAGTTTGTATGCTCTTTATGTTTTGTCCTCACAGAAGCTTTAAACAGTATTGTTTAGAGCAGTACTGCAAAAAAAAGTGTGACAAATAAAGAGTGCTCAATTTTGCTACCTTGTTACAAAGGAAGGAAATGATCCCTGTGTGTTTTGTCTGCAGAAATAAATAAGGCTGACATACGACTCTGATATAACATGCAAGACTCATTTGCTGCAGCAGAACAGCCGATTTGTCTTTTTCCAGTGAGACTGCAGCATCAGGTACGGAATCAAGGAAGAGAAACCAGTGTGACTGTGATTCAGCAACCAAATTGTCTCAGAAATGCAGATCTGAAAGAAAGTCTTCCAAACAAAACACTGCTTTGGGTGTGTCGTTCACTGTCTGAATAGATAGACCATAGAAACCACAGGCATGCACATGAACCTCTTTTGAGATCAATGGGAAAACATGTTTGCTCGTTATCCTGGTGGTATCGTGGATGTGGGGGTTAAGCATCTGTCAGCACTTAACAAGCCCGCTATCACGGCATATTCTCACAGAAGAGAGGTCAGTTTGTCTTCAGCCGAGGAAAGTCTGTTGGCAGACAAGCGCTGATCCTTGGCTGCAAATGTCCAGGTTGAAGATCTGCTTTAGAGTTTAAATCCTATTAAAGTGACTGAGAGGCTGAAGGGAAGTTTAACACACTAATAAACCACACTCATCAATGTCAACTCAAGTGTATCAACTATCTGTGCTTGTTCGGTCTGTCAGGTTGAATGTGAATAATCAGGAATTGATTTATGAAGTGTTAGAAATGAGAAACAGTTTGGCTCATAGTTCAATTTGTTGAACACCTAGATATTAGCTGCACTTTTATTCTACAAGCTCCAGGCAAAACCACTTATGTGTGTCTCATCAGGGCTGTTGTGACTCTTGTGCGCTCATTATATGTGTAAGTTCACTACATTGTGAGCTATAATCTCCAATACAGACAGACAAGACTTTGGCCTTCAAGGTTTTACTGGAAATGTGAAACTGAAATCCCTATTGGACAACAAATTCAATTACAATGATATATTGTTGAGTGAATTAGTCCAATAACAAGAAACCTGGATTCGCAAAAGTATAGACTATAGTCAGCTGTCAAATTATCTACATGGTCCCTCGTGCCAAGTATTTTGTGAAAGATCAACATTAAAGCTGGACTCGAGACATGTTGGAGTTATCGTAATTACAAGTTTCTGACTTGTAAATAGTGCTCATGTCAACATACGAGTCATAATTACAACTGGAAACTCAGATTTTCTGGCAGCTCAGATTTATCCAATTTACGGAAGTGCATGAAAACATGGACGCCTCACATCAGCCAAAGACTGTTGTTCATTGTAATTAAACCCAGATTTAATGGACGTGATGTCATATTGTATGTACAGTTTTTAAATATTCATATGACTATGAGGAATATTTCCCATCTGTATCATCCACTTCAGTATGACACAGAAGCAGCAAAAGTCTCCACAGGAAGTAAAAATATTGTAATTAAGTAATTAGAGTTCTTAACATACACATAGTGCAAAAGAGTAAAAGTAATAAAGAATAAAATAGTGATCAAAACACGTGATCATACAACAATCCACATACTAACCTGATACTAACCCACTTCAAACCAAGATGAGCTCCACACCACTCTCTGGATTTCTGTGGGCTTTGCCTTTCCCAACTGCCATCTCAGGAATAATGTCACACATACCTCACCATCTGTGTAATTTTTGGGAATGTGTTAAAGTTAGAAATTTAGGAAATTCCCTCAGAGAAACCTACCATTGTCTCTCTGTTGACTCGGCTCTGTTGACCGTATTGAGCAAATTTGATTTAGAGGACAAACAGCAGTAGTGCTACTACTATCGAGGGAGCAATGTGAGTGCACTTTAATTTGAAACTATGCCTGTGACGTATAAACAGAAGTGAGCAGGGATGAAGAAATGGGCAGTTTAAAATGCTGGGTGACATTTCCTGAGGAGATTGCAAAAAAAAGAGTCAGTTTAAATGCATTATGAAATGTTCTGCTATATATCACTAACAAAGGGAATTTGATGACTATTGCAAACATTAAGAATATTCAATGGATACTGGATCATGACTCCAAGTCTGTGTAAAAGTGCTCATCTCGCCGTGGCATCACTTCTACCTCCCCCACGTCTGAAATCTGACCGATCATGTTGTCCCTTAATCCACAGACCTCTCTTTTGTTGTCACGCTGACCTCAACAATCGTCCTTATTGAGAGCAGCTCCATTCACTCTCACATGTCACATGTCTCACTTTATCTTGCCAGACAGTGATGGCACTGCAGAAACAAGTGACTCAGAATGCAGTGTGCAATGGCAGCTTTTAAAGGAATATCTCATGAATCAAATTCCTATCAAACAACACTTATTTTTGTTCCTTACACACACTTTGCCAGCCCACTTCTCTTGAGATCATGCATACTTAAATAACCTCTTTCTAGAGACTTTCTGGCTCCTGTGAGACAGTAAGAAAACTGAGGAGAACCCAATGACAAGAGGATCAGCATCCATTATAAATTAACCAAAAATGAGAAAGTAATGGATGCAAATGATTGCAAATTGATACTTGATAGTTAACAGGATTCTCTGGTCTTTCTTGTCACAAGTGGTCTCGAACTTCTCCAATGAGACAACAAAGTTTCAGATGGAGTAACAACTGCTGCATCTGTCTCATCTTGTTCCTGTTTGGGAGGAAACTAACAGAGAAGTAGAAAAGAGAAATAATCAACAGAGAGGAAGAAAACAAATATATATACAGCCTTTTATAGCAGGGTGGACAAAGGGATTTAGTGTGTGGGGGTCGTAAACTTTAATTGTTTGATGTATCAAAAATACTAAACTGTTATTTATTTCTGGTATTTTGCTTCTGCTTTCTGTGATTAAAATATGATTAAATTATGATATTGTATATGACAGGAGATAAAAGTAGGGAGTAATTTAGTAAAATAGAGGAGGGCTTTGCTCCATCCTCGGGCTTACATGCTGAGATATGAGCAACTAGGGCCAAACACAGTCCCCTGACAGTGACTACTGGTTTACTCTGAGGCATGTATGGCCCTCTACTGGACATCAGTGATACATTATCTACAGTATATGTGTCACAAGTGTCAAGTTACATGCTTAGAAATAGAGCTGAAACAATTTATTCACCCACTAGTTGATCAATAGAACATTAATCGGCCTAACCCTAACTGAATGTCTTTGGGTCGGACAAAAACAAGCAATTAGAAGCAGACACCTGAGGCTCTAATGATTTTCTCCCCCATGTTTTTTAAACATTTCATAGACAAATATTATGCTGGTTAATTGACAATGAAGGTAGTCTGTAGTTGAACACCTTATTAGGAATTAATTTTAAATGTAGACAGTGCAAAAATATGCAAATAATTGCTCTGACAGACAAGACTTCAACCACAAAGCTGTAAATGTTCCAATTTCAGGGTTAGTCAGTGGTTGGGAAGATGGTCTCATAAGATATAAGACAGGACAATAAGATGGATTTGATGTGTGACCGTGTCACTGAATTTATTATCAAATATTTCACCCCATCAGTACAACCACAGTTGAGAAACTGGGCTCACAGTTGACTCTATGCATCCTCTGAAAACAGTGAGGAGCAAAACAGACACGAGTCAATCTAAACACTCATTTCCTCTTTAAATAATGCTCTTATGAACAACTCGTTACAGCACAGTGAACACAATTCATGACTGGTACGTGCTCAGCAGACAAAGCCAACACATTTGATGTGTGTGAAAAGTATTGTTTTGTTCTCACATGGATTATTACTCTTCTGCAACTGGTGAGATCTGCTCAGAGGGCTCTGACCTAAACACTAAACTTACTGTATTTAAGCGCACAATCAGAAGAATTTTACAGCACAGTAGGGTTGTAAAATTTTATTTGGAGAAATCTGTACATGGAGGTTTTGGCCTTCAGTGTGTTCACATATATAAGCAGAATGGGGACACAGACAGGTAGCTCACTGAAGATCAAGAGAAGTGCTATCCATTACTCAAAACTGGACAGGAAGTTCAGTACAATCTGCTTCAGTTTAGCGTCTGATGCCTCTGAGATCTTGCCGTCAGCCCTGAAACAGAAAACAAGTCCATTTAATATTTTTTAAACTGTAAATATCTGTTAACAGTTCAAACACATTGTGGCTGAGCAATTTGTCTCACTTGATTGCGGCAAGCAGATCCTGGTGCTGGCTGAGGATGTGCTGCAGGAAACTCTTCTCAAACTTTGTGATCTTGCTGGGCTCCATCTTGTCCAAGTGACCTCTGACACCAGCGTAGATGACTGTTACTTGCTCCTCAATGGCCATGGGAGCTGCAGGGGAGAATGGACACAGTTTAGTTGTCCAATTGTACATTTTTATAGACATACAATACCAGCTTAGCTTTTCTATTATACTCCTTGGGAAACAGAAGTGGACACTTACAGTACTGTCCCTGTTTGAGCAACTCAGTGAGCCTGACACCCCTGTTAAGGAGCTGCTGGGTGGCAGCATCCAGGTCAGAGCCGAACTGGGCAAAGGCAGCCACCTCACGGTACTGAGCCAGCTCCAGCTTCATGGTACCGGCCACCTATAGGACAGAAATAAGAAAAGTATAATGTTGTGATTATCTGAGATTTTCCATAACAATTCAACGTGAAGGAAAACTTGATAAGGATGTTAAAATGTTTGGGTGATGTCTAGATTTAAAAGGTAAAACCCAGATGTTACCTGCTTCATGGCTCTGGTCTGGGCAGCAGAGCCTACTCTGGACACAGACAGACCTACGTTGATAGCTGGACGGATACCCTTGTAGAACAGCTCAGTCTCCAAGAAGATCTACAGCAAACAAATGAAGATATTATAATATAACAGCAAAGTAATGTAGAGTGCTTCACAAATGGGTCAAAACACAACCAAGACTATGAACAAGTTTTGGACCAACCTGTCCGTCTGTGATGGAGATGACATTGGTGGGGATGTAGGCAGACACATCACCAGCCTGGGTCTCGATGACGGGCAGGGCGGTGAGGGAGCCACCACCGAAGTTGTCGTTCATCTTGGCGGCTCTCTCCAGCAGACGGGAGTGCAGGTAGAACACATCACCAGGGTAAGCCTCACGACCAGGGGGACGACGCAGCAGCAGGGACATCTGACGGTAGGCAACAGCCTGAGAGAAGGAGGGGAGAAATCACAGTTAATGCACATCAGAACACTGCCGCATTCACTATCAATATTCACATAGACACTTTTCCAATTTTTGTTAACTGTAACCATGGGCAACTTATATTAGAAAAAAAGACAAATGCTATAATTTGATGTTTTACAGAATCTCTTTCTGTTTCCCTTCACAGCATCAGGCCTCACCTGCTTGGACAGATCATCATAGATGATCAGGGCGTGCTTGCCATTGTCTCTGAAGTACTCTCCCATGGAGCAGCCAGAGTAGGGGGCCAGGTACTGCAGAGGAGCAGCATCAGAGGCGGTGGCAGAGACCACGATGGTGTACTTCATGGCATCAGCGTCAGTCAGCCTCTTCACCAGCTGAGCCACAGTGGACCTCTTCTGTCCGATGGCGACGTAGATACAGTACAGCTTCTTCTTCTCATCAGTTCCTTCGTTGAAGCGCTTCTGGTTAATGATTGTGTCGATGGCAATGGCAGTTTTGCTGGAGAATGAAGACAAATTATTCAAAAAGCACCCTTTAGCTTTGGCTCCCATTAATCCACAGAACAGGAAGTATGTCCAAATAATCATAAAAATATTTTTCTATGTCAGAGTATTTACCCAGTCTGCCTGTCACCAATGATCAGCTCACGCTGGCCTCTGCCAATGGGCACCAGACTGTCCACAGCCTTGATTCCAGTCTGCATGGGCTCCCTCACAGAGATACGGGGGATGATACCCGGGGCCTTCAGACCCACACGCCTACGGGTGCTGGAGCCCAGAGGACCCTGAGAAACAAGAAATATATTATTTTAAAAATAAACTGACATGCCAACATATGTCAACTGAGCGATTTAAAGTTTCAAAACAACAATTCTGATATATTATTTAAATTCTGATTACATCAGTAATTGCAAGATTTTGTCAAATCAGGTTCTCCAAATAGCAACAGACTTTTATTGGCCAAGCCAAAGGAACTGGTTTGAAACTAGTGTTTAATTAACAAGACACTAGGTTAAACAATTAGGTTATCCCAAAATATAAATATGCTGATATTAGAAATGGTATTGCTTTAAAAGATACCAGTTAGGAGTCATTTGAACAATTAAAACTTAAGTTTCATCTACAGTAAGATGATTCTCTTTGTTAAAAAAGGTGACAGTGGCTCAAGTTACCTTTCCATCGATGGCATTTCCCAGAGCGTCGACCACACGGCCAAGCAGCTCCTCACCAACAGGGACGTCCACAATGGCACCAGTCCTCTTAACGATGTCACCCTCCTTGATCAGCTTGTCATTACCGAACACCACAACACCAACGTTGTCAGGCTCCAAGTTCAGAGACATGCCCTGGAGAGGTAAAACAATTACAAGTCATTAGCAGATGGCTGTTACATACTTGTAAAAAAAAAAAAAAAAAAAAAAAAATCAAATGAAGGTGTTTAGGTGTGTTTAGTTTAGGAAAAGGTACAAAATGTTCTCAGTTTTTTTTTTATTCAAGATGACAAATGCACTGTGTGTGAAAACACTTGTATAACTACCATAGGTTAGTCTTTGGTGTAGTTTTTAAATCAGTGTGTTAAGAACTTCATCTGGAAAACTAATATGTTTTATAGTGTCCATTTCTACGTACTTTAAGTCCAGAGGAGAATTCCACCATCTCTTCTGCCTGGACATTCCTCAGCCCGTACACTCTAGCAATACCATCACCAATGGACAGCACACGTCCTGTCTCCTCCAGGTCTGCAGAGGTGTCAGCTCCCATGATCTTCTCCTCCAGGATTGAGGACACCTCAGCTGTGCCTGTGGAAAAAGAAAAAAAAACAAACAAAAAAAAAAAAACATGCATGCAGAATCTTGTTTAGCCACATCTTGATATGAAACTAGATGACATTCAGGTTCTATTGCTGTGATATATCTTACATGTTGTCTTTTGCCTGAAATTGATTCAATAATTAAATGCATACAATTTTATTAACCTGAGGCCACTAGACTCACATTAGTAATAGGATTTTAGCAATTTCCTGCTGTAAATATATATATTTAAGTGTATTCATTCCACTCTGTTCATATACATATACATCTCTGCACTTTCCTGCACTTCTGGTTAGATGCTAAACTCAATTTCATGGTCTCAGTACTTGTACTCTGTTGAATCTAATCACATTTTGGCTCTTCTCTCTAAAAAGTGATTTAAATTTTACTACAGCAAGCCAGCTATATATTTAAATGACCTCATAGTGGCATGCATTATTACTGATGAGACTGTTTATCCATTCCTTTTAGATAAATGTGTCAACTTGTAGGATGGTATTCTATTGTTAAAGACATGTCTGTAAACACAACATAGTCAGCGACCTTCATCAATCACCTTTGGGTGCTGACCCATATTATGGAGGACAAAGTTTCTATCATGTTGCTAATGGTTTTCTCACCTGTCTTCTGCAGCCATGGTCTGTGTGTGTGGAGGTGGTTGACCCCAACGCAGGCAGCAGGTACAGTCTTGGCCACCTGAATTAATGACGGGCAGATTTGATTAAAGGTTGATTGCAAATAAAAGTTCATTAAACACACTGCAGCGATAGTGAACACTGTGTACTTAAAAGGCTGAGCTGGTGTAACCCTGTGCAGCTGAGAGGACATGCGCTGTCAGGCTTTCTGACCTTCAAAGCGTGGCTGAATGAGCCGTTAGCTGCCAGCTAGCATTAGCTTGCGTGCTAACTTTAACTTTGCTCGCTGCAGGACGAAGTCGCACAAGGGCAACTTCAACAAACACATAGAATTCAACAATTTCAAGATGATTATTATTAAATATTATCCAGGAGATTAGAGGCATTGAGGGCCGCATTAATAAGCCGATGACATGTTAGCTAGCGGCCTGTAGCGTTAACGTTACCCTTCACGCCCACAAGGTTCACACTGATTTTAAAACAACAAGCTGCAACATCGCCATCAGATGCAGATTGTTTAGTTAAATTACTTACAAATCCAGCCCTTCTCGGCAGGGTTCTGGCCAAAGCTGCAGCAACTCTCACGGATAACATGTTGTCGGGTTGCTAATGACCTGTCCTCCACTAGCGGCTTCGACCTGCTGCGAGTGAGAATGTAATGGCTGAATGAACTCTTCTTCTATTTATGTGGCACAGATGTGAAGTTTCCTGCGCTACTGCTCAGCTCTGCCCCCTGCCGTCACGGAGATGATACTGACAGCAACAGCCGCAGTACCCTTCTTTGTTTTGGACAAACCTGTTGGACTTTATCTTATATTATGTATGCATGTTTATGAGTGGACAAAATATTAGAAACACCTTTACAGCATTGAATTGTGCAGGAGTCCAAAAAGTGTCCAGTGAGTGTATAAAAAACAAAAAAACAAAAACAGTCCATGATAATTATTTAAACAGCAGTGATGGAAG
The DNA here is from genome assembly GCA_025331565.1 of Holacanthus passer. Taxonomy (NCBI): domain Eukaryota; kingdom Metazoa; phylum Chordata; class Actinopteri; family Pomacanthidae; genus Holacanthus; species Holacanthus passer. Next base: position 3,309,504 of record JAFREQ010000009.1, on the reverse strand, counting down.
AACGACTCAGATCTTTTACTTTAGAAAAAGCAGCAATGTCACAGAGCAGAAATACTCTTTTTAAAACTACTTTACTTTAGTACAGAAGTATTAGCATCAAAATATATTTAAAGTATCCAAAGTAAAAGTTTTGTTCTTTTTCCAGAAGAGTCAGAGTCAATTTCAGAAAAAGATTAGATTAGATTAGATTCTACAATTTCATTTAGCAGACGCTTTTATCCAAAGCGACGTACATTCACATACAGATGGAACAGCCATCGGGGGCAATTTGGGCTTCAGTACCTTGCCCAAGGACATTTCCACACATAGACTGCTGGGGCCAGGGATCGAACCTGTGACCAATTGTTTATGAGGAAATATCCATAAATTATTCCAGGATTTACACAGTTACTTTGGGTAGAGAAAAAAAAATAACATTTTGTTTAAAAAGAGACCTGATGGCTCCATTATATTTCTTTGATGTAGGAGGAAAACATATTTCCTTCTTTTGGTCAAACATTTCTGTTTGCGAAAAGAGTCTTATTGTTGAATGTAGTCTTTATTATTCCACATAAAATTTTCTGAATTTATGTTTACAAATCACTGATCATACATGCCAGTAGAAACTGTTTGAGATGTGCAGATAGTAACAAGTAGCTATAGCTCATAAAGATATTTGGACATATTTAGAAAAAACAAGCCACTGAAATTAGAAGACATTAGAAGACGAAAAAATAACCCTGATAATGTCCTCAAGGTTATCTGAGCTTGGACTTGAGACTTGAGCTGAAGCAATTAGTCGATGAATTAATTAGTCAAAAGGCAGAAAATTACATGTCAACTATTTTGATAATCAAGTAAATGCTTAAGACATTTTTAATCAAAATACTAAACTTTCAGTGATTCCAGCCATTCAAATGTGAGAACTTGCAGCTTTTCTCACTTGTAAATTTTACATATTTGGACTGTTTGTCTGGCAGAAAATGAAGTTTTTCACATAGACATTTTTCATAGTTGTCTGACATTGTATAGTCAACGATTAACCATTACTCAAAAAAATAATCCTCAAATTTATTGATATTTAGCAACCCTACTTGAGACTTTTTAACAAAAAGCCTGTGTTATGAAGTTTGAAAGAAGTCTAACGAATAATGAGATGCACCATGGGAAATGTAGGATTCAGATTTATTTTAAAGCTTGACAGAATAAAAGTGAGGATATTTTAACTTCTGCTGCTTTGATTACGATCATATTATAGCAAAATCAGTCTCTTGTGAGTCCTCAGACTTAAAAATTAAAGCCATCTTCTTCTATAATACAACAACAGTCGATTAACATACATACAATTATTTTTTTATGAGGATTAGTTGATCATGATTCAGTGCGTAGCGGCGCAACATCGCCCCCTGTCGCCCCGGACATCAAATGACATGTCTGCTTTTGTCAACGACAGTCGAGCGACTCAGACGGTTGTTTCGTCGGTTCGCCTGTTAGCCAGCAAAGCTACAACCAGCCGCCTGAATGTAGATCCGCATGGGCTGCTACGACTCCGTCTCTCCGAATAACCCAGCGGAATCATAAGATAAGGATCCCAGGATGGTCTTAGTGCATGTCGGATATCTGGTTCTTCCTGTATTCGGCTCAGTAAGAAACAGAGGTACGGTATCAATATTCATATCGATCAAAAACATGTGCCCTGTTTATTTTAATATTCACTGCAGCTGTTGGCTAGCTAGCCCGAGCTTAGCCGTCGGGTTAGCTCGCGTTAGCTAGCTTGAAATTAACCGTCAAATTAATCGCGAAACAATTGTGCTTTGATTCGTTTTAATTGCAAATTGATACGAATCACCGAGCGATGTTGTTTTTCTGGTGTAATTACGCTTAATTAAAAACAAAACACCGCCGCTAAAGATAAGCTAACTGGTTCAGGCTATGTCCTGGATCGGAAACATTTCTCACAAAGGATTCCACATGCACGGCTTGTGCGGTCCAAAATGTCCCGGTCAAAAACACAATCCTGCATAGACAACATTAACAGGAGATGCATTTTATTTGTGCATTTTGTGTTTTAACTCGGTTATGTTGCGATGTATTATTTTCCCCAAGGCGCTATCGTTTATTTGCACTGTAAAAAAAATACCGCAAAATAGACGGAGCCTTTCCAGCCAGTCAGCTTATCTGTGCCTGGATGATGTCATTTGAAGATCACCTTCTTCTGCACGCGCTCGTCGTTTAATTTTCAGTCGTTATTATCCCCGTCGATCAGCCAATGCACTAATCGATACACGGCCAATTGACCCGGGGAGACTTCCGAGCCATCAAGTTCATCAGTCGCCTTTTCTATTATTTGCTAATTGGCAATTCAGCAGCTGTTTGTTTGAAGCTGCCTGACAAGAAGAAGAAGAGAAAAAAAAAAACATCCGAGTGTGCGATTTAACAATGATAAAGCTCCAGTGTAACATTAATTTCATAACAGTGGCGTCAGTGATTTCATTGTGCTTTTATTTCTGTTCTTATTTCCCTGTTTCATAGTATGGAGGCTGGCTCTACATTCTGCATTTATCAGATCTTTGTCGTCCCCCCCATTGTGTAGCTAATGATCATCTGCTGCTGTGTGGTGTGGCGTGGCCTCTGCCTGTTCTCTGCATTTAGCTGTATTGTGAATCCCTTCTTCATTTCCTCTTTCCATCAGAAGACGACATTGGTATTAAAAAAAGCACCCCCTCCCCTCTCCCGAGATGTATTCAGCAATAGACTTTCCATGTTAAGCAGACTAAAACAATAGCTAACACCTAGACCAGAGCACCTTTTTTTGTCTTTTTTTCTGTCAAATTGCTGTAGCACTGAGTAAACATTTTAGCTCCTTTTTTAGATATCAGTTGAATGTCATTGTGTACCTCCCATCCAGTCTTGATAGACAACATGCTGTAAATTCCTGTAAAGTGGATACATTTTGCATGATCTTAAATACCGCACTGCATTGTTGAACACCAGAATTTGGCTCATCTTCCTTCTCTTCACACAAGGTGCAATGTACACGATTAAAGTGACCTACAATTTAAAAGAAAAAACAAATGAAAACATGCAAATTGGAACCACGTGCATGCCATTTTTATTCAACTCAGCATTTCGGCAAATGCTGTCATGTGATCACTTGAAATGACTGAAGGTACACTGCACCTGCACACAACAACCTGCCATAACTGTCTCCATTTTTGTGTAATCCTTTTTGTTCCCTTTGCAAATTTCAAGCTTCGAATCACACTGAATTGTCAGGGCTGCTTTTTGCTCCTTACGGGCAAATGAAATTCAAAAACAAAGTAAGCAAAACATGCTCACTGGTGGTTCATCACTTCCCAATTTTCCCCACTAACATGAGGCCAAAATGCTATCCATTTCACAGGGATGCCTATTTTCCTGCACTGCTAAAGAGATCCTCTATTAGTAATAACGTCTTTATTGTTTGGTTGTGGTCTCTCTTTACCTTTTGTTCTGGTAATAGTACTTTCAATGCATGGTCACATTTATGATTCATAATTTTTGGTTTTTGTTTTTCTACATTGACTAGTGAAAATCCAATGTAATCTTTCTGTAGTAAAGATGTACCCTGCTGTACTGGAATCATGTGCTGTAGCCAACACGTCTGCTCATTGGATGCCGCTTTTGTTCTTTTTAACCCTATATGGAGCATGGTGGGCCTTGCCTTCAGTCTATGTTGTTTATTTTTGTTGCATGGATTTATACTATTATTGCAAACAAACAAGAAAGAAAACACAAATTCCACATATACTAATATTTTTCAATAAAGAATATAGTGTTTTTCCTAACCTTCAGTGTGCTTCTTGCTGATTTCCATTTATTGTCCTCCCTTTCCCTTGTCCCTACCTGCCCCCCCTCCCCCCTCCACCCCCTCCTCCCCACCCACCTCCTCTCCCGCTGTGACAAAGATAGACAATTTCCACGCTTCCTCCATCACAGGGCCTGAATGAGTCTATCTGCTGTCATTCATGGTGATCGTTTTTCACTGAGACGCTTGAAAACGCAGTGTGCTCCTGCACAGTCTAGACTTGAGCCTTTGACCCACGGCAGCAAGGTCATCCCTTGTCTGCCCGGCCGCGCTGACGACTTGTCAAGCTGAAAATATTGCTGGAAAGTCATACTTCTCATCTTTCCGGGGTGTGTTTTTTTAAAAACCTTACTGCGTTTTTCAAGCGTACTCCGAGTAAATGCAATGTAGACTTTGCCTATTTCCTCATGATTTTTAAAAAGATTTCCACTGTTCTACATCAGAACTCGTCATGTCTTTTACACTTTTTAAAGCAGATTAAAGTTGAACCTCATGCTGGAATTTTGCTTCTTCTAGAAGAACTGCACAGTTTCAATCTCTAAACTGCTAGGTTTCTGTAAAATGCTTCAGTTACTGCCAGATGAACGTAACAGAGTGCAGCTTATTGAATCCTGGTCCACTGCAGGTTTAGTATAACTTCCTCTGGCCAGGATTTCCTCAAACGTTTCTAATCAAAGCTAAATTTGTCATTTCTCAGCCCTTCCAGAATCAAAAAGGTCTTTCTAAGCTTTAACACAGCATTAAAACCAATCCAGCACCAGCACAAGTTAGCCTGTCTTTTTTTTCTCTCTGTCGAGTCTCTACAGCAGTCTGGTCACTGCAGTTGCCAAATAGCTGTGGTTGGAGAGAATAAAAAAAGCATTCAAGCTATTTCCTCTCAACTCCTGAATGTTCACATGGGAGAAGAACAAGTAGTACTGTGCTGCAAGACACAAAGATACAGTAGGCTTCAGCGAAGCACAGATGTATAATAATGTGAATTTATGGTCTGGTTTCATTTTTAAGAAGGAAGGGATTGTTCTTTATGGTGATATAGATAGAGACTTGGCACTTTTAACAGTTTAATATAAATCTTACAGACAGCCAGGTACTAAAGGTTTTACTCTGAGTGCACTGACCTGCTGTCAGCTGCAGAATTTACAAGAACTGAGCTGCGTTGAAGACCACATACTGGTAGATTTCATCTGTTCTGATCCAGTTCGCTGTCTGTCTGTGAATCAGAAGACCAGGAGTCGATCCAGAGGTCGGAAATACAATTAAAGAAAAGAAAGCTCGAGTTTGTGTGCAGGACCTAAAAAAAATGGTCGTCATGTTCATGGTACTTGTGGTAACCATCATTTTCCCACCCCCACAGAAGTATTTTTCACCCTAGGTAAGAGGTAGGGCTTCATTAACATGCTATATCACACACACACACACAGTGACACCACATTTCACCCACAATTAATTCCAGCTAATCTCTCCCCTCAGGTGCCTGACAACTTCTCCTTATCCTCCACAGGATCCCATTTCAACCGGCAACAGCAACAGCAGCAGCAGCACAGCCATGCTACCTCTTGCCGGCACTTCCAGTTAGGTCCTCAGGCCCCGCTGCCCATGGACTTCCCCATGCCCCACCCAGGGCAGCCACAGTCAGGCATTAACCCCCACCTGGCCCCTCCTGGCCACCAGCATGGCCCTCCGCTCCACCCGCCCCTCAACCCCTTGCCTACTCCCCAGTTCCAGGACATCCCCGCCCCTCCCTTCCTACCTCAGGCATTACACCAGCAATACCTCCTCCAGCAGCAGATCCTCGAGGCCCAGCACCGACACATCCTGCCACCCTCCAGGTATCCACACGGTCTGCAGGGGCATTTAGCACAAGAACGATCTCTCATGGTTTAAGCAGGCCGTTGGGGTTTTTTTTTTTTTTTGCAGTGACATCACATTTAAGACGAACTCTTTTTGTTCCCAGCATATTTTCAAATGATTGGTTATTTGTCCCAGCAGACGCACCCCAGAGAGAGTTCCTCACCAGCCCCACAGACTGCGGCCCGGCTATGAGTTTGCGCCCCCTCTTCATGTCCCTCCTCAGCCGGTGGTACAGCAGCCCCGCTACCTGGCTGAGGGCACAGACTGGTGAGCAATACACCTCCAATAACACAGTGGGAAACTGTTTCAGAATTTCTTTATTTGTTAGAAAGGTACATTGTCATGCTGTAAGTTTAGATTTCACACCAACAAAGTCTGCTTAAATTACACAAAATAATCTAATACTCATTTTCACACAGCTGATAATTTCATTTGGACTAGAGGTACTTCTTTTGAGACCAGATTAAATGTGTTTTAAAGCAATTTGAAAAAGAACCCAAAGCAAATCAATTCTTATTAGTTACTAAAATTGGCAGTAGACACTATACACATCTTGCAATATGTAACATTAATACATAAAGAGTTTCAGTGTGCAGGCCTGCAGAGAAAAAACTAAACCAGCTACTTTGTTTTTAGTAAGAAAAAATTGATACAAGTTTAGATTTCACACCAACAGAAATGACGCACAACTAATTTCTCCACCACTGATACTCTGATCGACCGAGACATCCTTTTTTGTCAGTTGTTCTTAGTTTGACGTCACGGAGCTGCCATCAAATCTGAGTCAAGACCAGATGAAAGGTTTTTAAGACCAAGTTGAAAAGAGCCTGAAGCAACCCAACGCTTATTTGACACCCAAGTTGGCAATAAACACTGTGCACGTCATCTCTGAATGTAACATTAATGCATGTGGAGCTTCACAAGGGGTAAAAGAGAGGTGAAGACCAAGTTATGTTTCATGATGCTGGAGAGAAACAAAGGTAGGAAGGCTGAAGGAAAAAAAACATTCAACTAAATATGTAAATAAAAAAAGGGAAAGAGAATATTGAGATATGAGATACACACATTTACAGATTTATAGGTGTGGAGGGAAATCGGGAAAAAACAGACAAACTTTTCAATAATGAAACGAAGCTACTAATGAATCCACCTTAATGTAAATGTATTTTCCAAACAGGATATTTTATGGTTTGATGCTGCTTATCTCTTGCCAATGAAAAACACAACAAAAACAAATTGGAATTTCTATTTTTCAAAGTAATTGAGCTCCACAATCTTTCCATGCACTGCAGAATTGCAGCCCCCTGTGGTACAAGAAGCCCTAAGTAATGCTGTTGGGATGAAGGTAGCACCATAAAATAATAACGTGTGTGTGCCGTTGACTGACTTGTTTTCCGGTTTCTGTCCAGGGATCTAAGCGTAGATGCTGGGCTGCCCCCCCACCAGTATCACATCCATCCACTGCCGCAGCACTATCAGCACTACTTGACCTCTCCTAGGATGCACCACTTCCCTAGAAACAATGCCTCAACACAAGTGGTGAGCTTCCCCCTCCCCACCTCAGTACAATCAATCATATCCGTCTGGATGGACTCTCAGTGATTCTCCTCTGGGTTTGGAGACTAATCTCTACACCTGGGATGACCTGGGTTCCTCTGTTTTTTCCTCTGCAGAGCTGACTACATGTTCTTTTATCTGTCATCTTCCAGGTTGTCCACGAGATCAGAAACTACCCGTATCCCCAGCTGCACTTGCTGGCTCTGCAGAGTCTCAACCCCTCCCGCCACGCGTCTGCTGTTCGAGAGAGCTACGAGGTTCGTGCCGCTCCTTCCTCTCTCTCTCCTCACACCAGTCGACACTCATTTATCATTGTTTCCTCTGTGACCAACGCTCTGGATGTGCTTGAGCGTGCAACTGATTTTCTTATTTCCAATTACTCCGGGTTCCAGATGCCTCAAATGGTCAAGCGCTTTTTAATCTCATGACATTTGTATTCATTTGAACAAGATGCAGTTGTTTTCTGAGAGGCTGTTCCTTGAAGGACGGATCATTTTATTTTATCAAAGTATTCCCCGCTTGTATGTCTTTTGCATTTGAATATTTTATTATACAAATTTTGCTGATCTCTGCAGGCAAATACAGAAATGCCTTTTATCAGACTTTTACCTAAAAGACACGTCCATATGTTGTTTGCATTGCAGGAGCTTCTGCAGCTGGAGGACAGACTGGGCAGTGTAAACCGTGGAGCAGTCCAAACCACCATAGAGAGATTCACTTTCCCACATAAGTACAAAAAGGTAAAATGGACATTTTTTTTCACCTGCGAGCTGAGCGTTAGATCTTTTTTGATGTGGTTCGGTTCAGACGAAGCACTAGGCAAGAAATAAGTTGAGCTCGGTGTGAAAGACGGGAATGGAAAAGGGCAGCTTGGGGTCGAAAGGATCAGAGACTGGAGAGGAGAGAGGAAAGAGGGTCACAGTAGTTCAAAGGTCAAACTAATTTCCGTTAGCAGATTAGTGAGACAGGTCTGCAGTGTGCACTATTCAAGGCGAGGGATGACTCACCCAGCTGTCTGCAGATATGTGCGTGGAATGAATTTAAAAAAGCGTCTACACTGAATATGACCCAAATACTCTGGAATAGTGTCAGATCATTTGGTACATTGTGAGTGAGAAGAAGTAATTGAGTCTTTCCTATCTGATTTTTTTTTTTTGGAAGCACTTTCCTTCTTGTCTTGGCTTACTCACAGACGCCCGTGGCACAAACATAACAGCTCCTAACATGCACGACACACTTTAATAATTCAAGTCTCTGTGCAGAGAATACCCCAGGACCTGAAGATGTGTCTGGATGATGAGGAGCTGGACACAGATGAGAAGTGCACCATCTGTCTGTCGATGCTGGAGGATGGAGAGGATGTCAGGTAAAACCTATACACTCATCTTTTGCTTGTTATGCTGGTTGCATATGCAGATGTGAACATAAGCTGTGCATACAAATTGATGTCTCGGGATATATTTGCTTTAGCTGTCCTGGTCCTCAGGTACATGCAGCTTTTAGTACTTCTGTTTTTCTGTTGGTCTGTTGGTTCACCGTTTTATCCAGACTGAAATATCTCTACAACCATTGAATTGATTGCCATTAAATTTTGTACGTTTGTGGTTTTGAGTGAATATTTTGGATCGATTGTCATGAAATTTGGTACAGATATTTATATCCCCCTCAGGATAAATTGGAATAAATTAGCTCATCCCCTGACTTTTATTTAGTGCCACCATCCACCATATTTGTCCAATACTTTGGTTTATGAATAAATACCCGCAAAGCTAATGGCATTTTCAAAAACCTCCATTGTGCTTTGTGTTAAGTGCTAATTATCATTGTAACTGAAATGGTAAACATGATATGAACATTAAACCTGCTGAACATCAGCATGTTAGCTTTTAGCTCAAAGTACCGCTGTGCCTGATTACAGCCTTTTGTGCTGTGTTCAGGTCAAATTGGAGTTATCATAATTAAGAGTTTTGTAAAAGCATTCACAACATCCAGACTTTGCACTTAATAATAGGGAAGTGCCTGAAAACCAAACAAATACGGACTCATATCAGCCAAAAAACATTGTTAGGTGTAATTAAACCCAAATTAAATGGATATGATGTTACATTGTCAATGCACAGTATTTTAAGCTGCAATCACACAACCATCTTGATGACATGAACACTCACAAGTCGTTAAGATGAAGGAGATTAAGGAGTCTTTTCCATTTATGACATGAATGCAGCATTAGTGTTCTCCTAAAGAGGACTCTTTTGGGTATGTTGGTGATGATCAGATCTTCGTTTCTCTTTCTTGCCTCGTAAGGTTTTAGAGACAGACATTAAGGAATGTCTCATTTGTCTATAATATTTGTTTTCACGTCCAGCCTCTACAGTGCAGTGGACTTACACACATTGTTGTGACCAATATTTACTCTTAAGTTTGTTTGGGGAAAAGCAGGTTGAGGTCCTTTTTCTCCCCAACAACACTTTCCCTGCTGATTAGACCTTGGGGGAAACATCTTCACATTTCCTCATTTATATATATTCACAACACTTCCCTTCAGAAAGAATACACAGTCCGAGTCTAAGCTTTTTTTTTTTTTTAACCCTAAATTGGTTCTGCCACGTAAGTTCAAAGCATCAGGTTTGAAAATCCCATCACAGGATTTCTTCCAACCACCTCATCTTGAAAATACCGCCCAAAGGCAACATTAGCATTTCACAAAATCTTATGATGTGTGTCCAGTGTTGTGATCTGTCTAACTGGCAAAGTGACAGAGCAAGTTTATTTACTCCGAAAAAGAAAAGGGAGGGAAGAACAAAGTAGGTGAAAGCTTCAGGTTTTTTAGGTTTGTCTGGTTGTATTTAAAAGAAAATGGAGCAGTTATATGGGGATAGAGTTTGGTTATAGCTTGATTATATTGTATATTATATCAAAAGATTCGTTGTTCTTCCAATCATTGATCAGTCCTGGTGTTTCAGGCTTTTAGGTAGAAGTCAAAAGTCACAGAAGAAGAACTGTAAAAAAAGAGCATATGCCTTTTGTTCTGTTCACACTTGGCATTAAAATGCTTCTTGGGTGGACAACTCTAAATACACAATTGCACCTAAAGCACACAGAAATCCTTCGTCTAACTCTGTTATAAAGAACAAATGTGGATTTTTGGCAGCCGCTGTTGTTTCCCCACAGATAAAATTAAATGTGAGCCGTGCAGAGAAATTTGATCACGAGAAGTCACTTGAGAGGCATTCTGGTGTCAAATGTGAACCACAGTCAGACAACAACCAAGACTGGACCCGTGGATCGCTTGATGCTTGAAAGGCCTTTAACTTGGTGTAAATAAGCAGAGTAACCACTGCTGTTTCATCCAGCTGTGTAGAACTCTTTCTTCTGGTTTGACAATGCATTATAATGCATTTATAAAACATGACAAAATACATTAGACTTTTGAAGAAGTGGACATTAAAAATATTAGTAAATAGGAATTTAAAAAGACAAAAGGAAATTGAAACTTGAGAACAAGCAATCTGCATCTTATGTTCTCCATTAATCAATAATTCTGTCCATGCAATTTCAGAAAAATTTGAAAAAAAAAACAAGTTTTATGATTATGATTTCAAATGACATTCAAAGATGACGTATTCAAACTTCTTGTGTTTTCCAATTGCCCATCCAAACTCAATGATATTTAGTTTAGCATCATACGTATTGAAGACACAAAAGGAGCTTCATTGAAGACATAGACGAAGACGAAGTTGAAGATGAAGTTGTGTGACATAGATTAAGATTTAAATTTCAATGAATTTAAAATAAATTGCACTGTAATCCTACAAATTGCATTGTAAACATTTTTTTACTCTCTTTTAAGGTTAGGGAAAATCGTGTACTTCCTTAGCTGAAAAATCTAAACAAAATATGAAAAGGTCTGTAAAACCTCACAAAGCTGAAAACAGGACTATTTTTCTTAGCTCATGAAAAGTTGGAGGTACATGATTTCAAAGGACCCTGACATGGTTTCTGACCCTGATTGTTTCTCTCCTGTTTGTGTAGGAGATTACCCTGCATGCACCTCTTCCACCAGGCGTGTGTGGACCAGTGGCTGGCTACCAGCAGGAAATGCCCCATCTGCAGAGTGGACATTGAGACCCAACTGACCCCTGACAGTTGATAGCTCCTGTCGACTCCTGCAGCTTTGGATCTGGTCTCGTGAATTCTCCATTGCCTCCCTCCAGGGGGGGAGAAGCTCTGCCAAACACCCCTCTTCCCCTCTGCATCACTCTACGAGCCTGCCTTCTGAGACAGCTGTGACAGGGGGGGTCAACAAAGCACACTCACCTACAACACAACGAGGGTTGGGGGTTGATGCATTGATAAGGTGGCTGCACTGAAGGTTGGTTGAATGGACTTGCTGGATGTTACAGGTAGGAGCGGACATGTATGGACAGATGTGCTGAGGCTTCACATGATTCTGTCAGATTGTGCACCCTGTGTACATTTCTCCATACAGCCACCGAGAGAGGACTCTGACCACCAACCTCTGCAGCTCAGTGTGGTGTATTTAAGGCAATTTCTCTGCCACCATATCCAAACCCTCTCCCCCAGGCCTGTGAAAAATCCTTTAAGCTGCACTCTGCCCAAGCCCTCAGCACATCTGTACAGAACATTATCAAATGATTAGCATGAGGTTGTTTGGTGTGAACTCTTGTAGCTGAACGCTTGTGGTGTAATGGAGTATAGTACTGAAAAAGTATTTACAGAGTAACAGTGTTGTGTAGCAAGCAAAAGCCTTTTGAGAAATATGTGTGTGAAAAATTAACCTACAGAGAGGGTGACTACAGCTCTAACAGAGAGAGAATATTCAATGTGTTAAATCACAGGCGGTGAGGAAAAGAGCTAGTTGTGTAAAAAGGCCAAAAATCCCTCTTTCTTGTCTAACATGGTTTTTGGATTTACAGTTAGTAGATGCCATCAGAGTTGATGCTAAACCCGCTAACTGCAGGCATGGCTTCCAGTGATCTGTGTAGTGTCGTAGTCGGGCCTCTATAATCTAGAGCAGAGGCCTCAGATGTGCATGCTGTATGGCAGGCTTGGGCTGTGTCGTTAATATTGTGGAGCAGTAGAAACAGGGACTGTGTCTGTGCATGTGAACCGTATACTATGACGATCCCACTCATTCATAGAAGGAGGACAAGAATGCACCTACCCCTCCCCACCTCCCTACACCTCCCCCCACTCATCCCGAGCAGACCAAAGTTGCCCTTAGACACCGATCTCGGTCCAATGTAGCATTTTTCTCCTGATGCTCGAGGGTTGGGATTCAAAGAGCTGCTAGCAGATCCGTGTCTAACTGCAACTCCTCTCTGTGGCCTCGCTCATGGCATGATCGTGACATGAGAGGCCGGCATGGGCTTGAGGATGCAGTGCCTGAGTCTTGCCATCAGAGTGAATAAAATCGGACATTTGTATTACCTATTACCAGAACCTTATTGCCTATCGAACAAGCACATGTGATTTCTATATACAGTGAATCGCCTCTGTTGTGTATCGGCTCCTTTTCATTTCAATCTAAGTTGCTCCCACTGTTTTGACAAAAAAAAAAGACTGTGTCTGGTGTTACAGGGAAAATACAAACTAGTTTGCCTGTGATATGTGCTAGAATGTGTATGATTGTCCCCCCACCCCCCTCCCCCCATGGTAGTAGTGTATGGTATTGCTAGAACAACTGTGATACGTTCAGTGATAGAAGCCGTTTTCTCTATATCATGCATGAACCATGTCGGCGTAGTTCACTTGAAGGAGGGTGAAAGGGAGAAAAAGCCATCCATTTGAAAAATACCAAACAATTGTTCTTAACATTAATTTTATTTCAATTGTCTTTTTTTTCTGCCATTTGTTTTCTCTTCCTTATTAATTGTAATTTTTTTTTTTTTTTTGCTCACATGCCAATCTGGACATGGTACTAATATGCCGAGTCCTTGTCCATTTTAACCATAGTGAAGAAAAAGCTGCAATGCTGCAAAAACATATTTATTGTTGTTATAATGTAGCTTGTGTTTTGTAAATGCACTATAATATGGAGTTGCCTGATTTTTGGTTTGGTGGTGTGGGTTCTTCTTGTCCTAGATTTTGTGTTTCTATTCAGTTACAAGTATTTTCATGCTTCCTTGTGTATTATTGGAGGGTAACTTGACTGTTTGTGTTGCGTTTTTATTTTCTTTTTTGTATGAAACCTCCATCCAAAAAACTACAGATGGATGAAAATGGAGGTTCGCTAGTTCACATAGAATGCTGTGATTAAAGATGCCTTAAGTATTTAACAATCATTATTTATTACTAACTGTAGCTAGCTAGCTATCGTGGTGGAATATTTAATGTCTCTATCTCATAACTTTGCAATTTAATCAATATATTTATTTAAAATAACACAAAATATTAAAAAAAGAATACCTCATTATGCATTGGTCGGTGGGGATGCTTTTGCATGCCGTCTGTGTTTTCTTTTTCAGAGGAGAAAAAAAGAAACTTGTTGAAAAATTGACTTGGGGGGTGTTTCCCAACACATTTTCTAGCCAGCATGGTGCTGTTGATCTGGATTACATTCCATTCATGTCACCTCTTGATTTTACTTTAATTTGTTTTGTGTGTGTGTGTGTGTGTGTGTGTGTTTTCAAATATCATCCCTGCTTTGATCTAAAGCAGACGACGGGGTACAAACCCCCTTTTTGTCTTAGTATGGCTCTGCAGTTAGCTCGCTTTTGTTATATGATACTGCTTTGTTTCCCATAACCAGTCAATATTTGAGTTCTTTTTTTGTTTTATTTTGACCATGTTCATGATATTCCATCATATCTGGATCTCAATTTAGTGCTTATTATTTTAGGACCCACATAATGAGCTGTATTATTTGTTCTTATGTATCGCTGGCAATTGCTTTGTGTGGGATTTTGGGAAGTATCTAACATGCTAACTTGAGCCATTGGTCTTATTGAGCAAATTTCTGTACTGTGGTTATACGATATAGATAGCGTGTTTTACACCTGGGTATAATAAGCTAACTACGTTTTCGGTGTGCATTTCTTATTAATACTCTACTAATCCTGCAAATGATTATAACATATATTGGATTGGAATGACGCTGGCTGGTCTTACTATTATTATTTCATTTCGTGCTCTCACTGGCCTTACCCCATGTCCTCCACAGTGTACCCCATTACTCCAGAGCGAACTGGACAGTAGCCATAGTATTAACTCAAGCTGATGAACCGGAATGAACAGTAGAACTTAAAGCACAAGCTTTTTAATGCATGTCCTTCTCAGGTTTTCCTATGTGTATGTGGGAGTAGCTCTGTAGATGTGTTTAATATGATGCTGTACCTTCTTGAATATTTCAGATGTTTCTTTGCTGCTGAAAAAATGTTGATTATTAACCTGCCAGTGAAAAAGGGAAGTGGCCATCTTTGTACAACACACTGCTGTTTTGCTGTAACCGCGCAATGTTTTATGATCTTGAGTATTTTATAGAAAAGTAGAAGTATGTATCAATAATATGAAAGCAATAGCTAAATCATAATGAAGAATAACATGATCAGTGAATATTGTGGAAAATCTTTAGATTCACTCTGGGTGGATTTTGTACTGTATTTATTACTAATGATGATGCAAAAAGTTGCATAGCTTAACCCAAACTGTTCTGTCTCTTTTTTATTTATTGTCTTGTATATGATCTTTTTGTATGTGTTTTTCAAATAAACTGCCTAAAATGCTGACAACTCATCTCATTTTTGGTGTTATTTGGAGTCCTGTTACAATCATTTAAATTAAAAACACTGCAACATTTAGACAATTTAAATTACGTACCATATCGGCCAATATTAGTGAATTCGCAGATATCTGTATTAGTTTTGCTCACCGTGTTCCCAAACAAGTCATGTACATATTGGACAGACTAAATCATTAACATCTACATTTTATTACTAAATCAATCCTTAATAGGTTGCCCGATTCAAACCAAAAATAATGTGTAAACTGGCAAAGTAAAAATATAAAATAAGAATAGTTACAATTTAAAGATAATGTGTGTATTGAGTTTGTGTTAAAACGGTGGGGGAGAACATTGACCCATTGAAACCAATTCACTACTAGTTTTCTGGTTTCTTTTTTTTTTGTAATCAAAATACAAATATTTACAGTTCAAATGCAGTCACAGCAAATTAAAAAGTTCCAAGTAAAAACACATGAAGATTGACAGACACGAGACATGATACTGTAAACTGTCCCAATGCAATACTACACGATAACTTCACATGGTGTGACCTGTATATTAATTACTTATAGTAATACATAAAAAATCAACATACTTACCTGTTGATCATAATAGGAAATGACACAATTCTTGCTCTGTTGGATCGAACTACCACAGTCAATTAAATTTCACAAAAATGACTAAATGTTTTTCAGTCATTTTATGTTTTGTGTTGTTTCTCACTCAGGGGCTATTTCATTTCCCTTGTCCGTTGAACCTCCCCTGAATGAATATGTGTTGTTGTTGGATTGTTTGATTGTTGTTGGATGTGTGAAAGCATAAATTAAGTGTTGGGTCGGATTATCTGCTTTGGGCAATATTCAGGTCTATTTAAGTTTATTTTCCAAATTGCACAAGAAAAGATGGTAGCAAATGGCTTTTTCTAAAGTTGGAAGGAGAGAGACAACCTAAGCAGTTGGCACAAACTTGTGAACACGTGTGATCTTTTAAAAGGTGACACAAAGTTACATTCAGGTCTGTTAATGAGTTTTCCTCATGAAGCTCATCTAAAAAAACACGAGTGACCAAAAAGTCTCTGAAGAAATGCTCACCCACTCTGTTTCATGCTTCCTCCTCAATATCTGGGGTAGAGCACTCGCTGAATCTGCCCGTCGGCCTTACGAGTGTCCAGCCACTTTCCGCACTGGAAGATGGTGGTCACTGAGTTGGCTGTGTTGGTCACCTCCACACACTCTAAATACCACCCGCAGCTGGAGCCGGTGTTGTCGTGCTCCACTTTGACCCTCAGCAGCTCCCCGAGGTCCAGCATCTCGAGAACAAAGCGGTCTGTTCGCCCTCGCTCGAAAAGGTTGCGGAACTTCTGCCGCAGATGACGCTTGCCTGAGTCACCGTTGACGCCATAGATGGTGATGAAAACATTGGCGTCCGTGCCAGCCCCTTTCACATCCCCCGTGATGACGATGATTTCATACTTGACAGGGACCAGGTTGCGGACTTTGCTGGCGAAGCTCTCGATGGACTTAAAGCACTCAAATGTCAGGAATTGGTCCTTTTTGGCTGCCAGAGGGATTTGTGCATCACAGTGGAAGAAATACCTAAACAGGAGGGAAGGTTTGGAGTCACATCAACACCATCAATGTGACATTTTATATAATATAATGTGGGATGTATGAGATTCCACTCACTTGTTTCCCAGCTCCTTTTCTGTCACCACCACCTCCATAACGTGCCAGAAAGCTTCGCTCTTCACCTTTTTCCCGTCTTTTGTAATGTGGCCGATGCAGATGCCGGCAATCTCCCCCACGTGCTTGGAGGAGAACTCAAACGTGTCGGTGGCACCGCTGTGACAGGGCAAGAAAAAAAAAAAAGTTAAGGAAACTAGTGGCAGAGTTCGTGCAGGGTTTCACTCTGAACAGTTAAATTCACTGGTCTGCCAGAGTTTTTCTTTTGTGCGTCTCATGGGATAATGTCTCCTGAGAGCAGAGACTTGGAGAACAGAAAGTGAAGCTACAAGATAAAAGAGTGTAGAAAAACAAAACATGTGAAAGAGAGGAGATTATGTAAGGCCACATAATAGGGTTTTACCGTAAGCCGAGGCACCTAGACTCTCTTTGAAGACCTACCATAAGAACTTCTTTTTCTTATTCTCCAGAACAAACTCCTTAGAACGGGCTTTCCTTCCTTCCAACACGATCCAGGCGTTTTCCGTGGTGGAGGCATCGTCTGTGTTAGCAGTTGTTGTGGCAATTTCGTATTCTGTGGCAATGCAGAGACAGAGATTGTCGCATTATCGTCGTTTCACATCTGGCAAATGGTTGTAATTAGCTGCAAGTCATTCATCTCCGACAATTATAGAGCTTGTAATCATGCCCACAGACTTCCATTTTTACTAACTGGTTTTGTCACTGAGGTCTATAGAGTCGTTGTTGGCACAGGCCAGCTCCCTCATTATCTGCCCGTCGTCTTCATTTTTAGCCAACCAGCGGTCACAGGGGAACCTAAAGGTCTGGTCCATGGTCTCATCTTTCACATCAACGTACTCCAGGTGCCATCCGGGAGCAGGGCCTGTTTACAGCAAGAGCAACAAAGTGCATTATGGGTTTACACTTTGAGTACAAACTCCAGTCTACAGCTAAGTAATAGTTCAACATTTGGTGAAATACACTTATTTGCTTTCTTGCTATGAATGGGAAGAGAAAATCAATACTACTGTCACGTCTTAATGGTGAAGGTGATGTTACAGGCAGCAGCTGGTTAGCTTACCTTAGCATGTACACTGGAAACATGTAGCCTGACTGTGTTCAGAGGTTACAGTATCCACCTACCAGCACCTCTAAAGCTCGCTAATTAACATGTTATATCTTGTTTGTTTAATCTGTACAAAAACCAAAGTGTCAAAATTACACATTGCATTGTTCTCTAATATTTCTATTTCTTCATATTTAGTGTATAGACATGAAATGTTATTGAAAGTGAAGATGTGTCCTTCACAAAATGTTGAGATATTCTGTATTTCTTCTGTAGTATGATAGTATAGTTTACAGATATATTAAACAGAAACAATTTGAAAACAGCAGCAGCAAAATTATTTCTGAATACAATGATTTTCCCTCAAACATCTCATTGCTCGACGAGTGGGTCTCAGACATGTTAAAACACCTTTAAACCTACTAAGACTCAATACAAACAAGCTGAAAACAAAAAAGCCAAATCTTCATCATCACTGTAATAAATCATGAAAATGTTGTTTTAGAGAAGAGATCCTACTAGCTGCTGTCTGTCATGCCATTCTTTTGTCCTCACCTTTGTTATCGTGCCACACTCGGACCTTGGACAGCTCGCCCAGACTGAGCATGTCAGGGAATCTGAACACGTCTTTCATTTTACGCTCAAACTTGTTCCTGTTGGTGCTCTCCTTCAGAGGCAGTGTCCCAGTGTCCCCGTACTCCCCGAACACCATCAAGAACACATTGGCATCAGTGCCGGCACCTAAAATAACAGAGGCATTGACTGATGAAAACAGAAATCTATTTTTGCCTAATAATGTTGTAATATAATATAATATAAACTCATGTGACCTACCTCCGACATCACTGGTCTGGACTTGGATGAAGTAGGTTGTTTTCTCCACCATCTCCTCGTCATCCACCACAGCTGCCAGCTCACATACCTTCGTCCTCTTCGGCCCTTTTGTCTTTGACAGCCAGTTCTCATAGGTAAACACATACACGTCCTCTGTAGTCAGGTTCCGCATCAGGATCTAAAGGCAAAAATCTTTGCATTAATTACGTACTGTATTTCAATAACTGTTAGAAAATGGTGCTGCCAGAGATAGTAGTCTTTACGTTACCCTGTCAAGAAACCAGTCAGGACGACTTCCAGAGCCATCGATCCGAACTCTGATCTTCTTTAGAGGAGCAATGTCATCGATCTCCAGAGTGAATGTGTCCTCTTGACCCCTTTCAAATCTAAATGATAGAAGCAATATAGTTATATAGACAGAATTCTCATGATTGTACACTAACTATCTAAAGCTGATGGGAGCTGCAGATTCAGGTGATAGTTCTCTGTAGATTCATCACTATGAGTGACTCATTTCACTTTGTCGCTGATAGATTGTTATTATAGTCTTGGCAAGTGTATAACCCCAAACACAGAACTATTCTTTATTGAAAAGTGATCAATCAGCGGGACTGACCTGTCCTCATTTTTGGGCAGCAGTAATTCCTCTGTGCACCCATTGGCTCCGTACACCGTCAGGAAAATGTTGGTATCAGTCCCTGCATACTGAGTGTCACCTGTGACAACTGTGGCTGAATAAACAACCTACAACATACAGCAGAGAACACAGATTAAAAAAAGGGACAAATTCTGTTTCCATACAACATATCAACTGAATGTTTTCTGTGGTTTCATATTTTCGGTTTTGTGACTCACTTTGCGGATAATGTTGATCGTGCTGGAGTCCAGCACATTGAACAGTCTGGCAGTCAGACCGTCTCCTCTGTCTTTCGCCAGCCAGCACTTACATGGAAAGATGTACTTGATACCTTTGGTTGGCACAGCAACCGACAGCTCATCCACCAACCAGCAGCTCTCTGGTGTGACACCGTTATGGCCAAGCTGAGGAGGAGATGGAGAAAGGCAAGAGAAGGGAGAGGAGAGAGAGAACGAGGAGGAAGGTAGACATGGGAATTGATATTTCATTGGATTTTGTTTGATCTAGGTACCAGAAGGCACAGATAGAATTAATTATTGCTGAGCTAGAATGGCTTTATTTAAATTTTTAAAATCAGTGCATTTGAGGAGGCAGCAGAGAGGAGACAGTTTCACAAATTTAGCAACAGAGACAGTCCCAGATTCTCACTTCCACCCTCTTGATCTCTCCTACGTCAGTTCCATAAGACACAAAGTGCTCCATGGTGCCAGCTGTGAAGGATTTCTTTCCCTCAGGCAGGTCCAGCCACAGTCGGTCCGTCTCCATCTCGTTGGGGCCGATGATGATGACATAGACTCTGGCTGTAGTGCTGGCATCACGGTCGACCCCGTGGACAAGGTGAAGTGATATGGGATGACTGGGTGGAAATTGGTTGAAGAGGCTTTTTAAAATTTCATATAAGTTAAAGAAATAGTTTGACATTTTGGGAAAATACGCTTAGTTGGCTTCTTTAGTTACATGACAAGATTGATACCACTCTTATGTCTGCACAATACATAGCTACACACAGTACAAGCTATAGACAGCAGCCGGTTAGCTTAGCTTAGTACAACGTCAGGAAACAAGGGGAAACAGGTGGCCTGATGGGAAATACAATCCACCTACCAGCATCTCTAAAAATCACTAATTAACACGTCATAAGTCACTTAAGAAACATGTAGAATAGTTTTGTGGCCTTACTTGGACCCTCTTCCGCCACGGCCACCTTTTTCTTCTTCTTCTTTTTGTTGGCATTTCTGTCCAGCCCCAGTTTGGCCTGAGCCATCTTCTTGGAATTCGGATCAGTGTTCCTTTCACCTTCATACCCCTGAAACAGACACATTACAGACGGATATTCTACTCACCTCCTTCTCATAACTAATTTTACTGCTGCAGCAGCTAATAGGAAATCAAATACAAAGAACAAGTTACCAGAAGTTTAACAAACCTTGACAAAGAAGGTCCTTTCTATGCGTTTGTCCTCTTTCTTTGTCGACAGCCAGCGCTCACACAGAAACATGTACACCTCTTCTGTTACCTCATCCAGCACCTCTACCTGGTCCAGGTACCAATCGGCTCCTATCATGGAGTTGTCGTGACGAATGCGAATCTTGAACACATTGCCCAAGTCCACAGCCTCAATAGTAAACTTGTCCACCTAAGAGGCAAAGACACATTTGGATACCTGTAGACTCCAACAGTCATGTGACAAAATGTGTCACACCTTTTCTCACATACCTCTCCTCTCTCGAACTTGTTCTTGTTGTTCTCAGATTTGGCGAGTTTACGTTCTCCCGTGTCTCCCAGGTCACCGTAGATGGTGAGAAAAACGTTGGCATCAGTTCCTCCTCCGTACATATCACCTGTCCGCACAGACACTTTGTACGTGTGAGCTGTGACGGAAGAAAAACTTAATTATGCATTAAGGAGACGCACGCATTGTTTGCTCACATGTAGAACTGAACTAGAACATTGAGACGATTTAGACAGTCCTGATGTGCACTGGAATTTCTGTGCTTATATAAATTGAGTAGCTTCCACTCCAACAGTATGTGTCTTCATGCAGTACATTCATTTTTTGAGTCTGGTGTCTACATTCTATATTTCATAATCCAAAAATGTTGTCCATAATAATTTCAAATAGAGTATCAGCAAAATGTACAGAACAAAACTATGAACGTGTCTTACATCCCATCTGCCATATTTCAGGGTAAACCTACTTTCCAAAGCATCTTCCACCTCTGTTTCAGTCCTTTTCAACTTCCCATCCCTGAGGAGTTTCTCTGTGATGATATCTGAGGAGACCAGCTCCCTCACTGTCTCCCCATCATCTTCGGACTTGGCTAACCAGCACTCACATGGGAAAATGGTCGTCTCCGAACCCTGCCATTAAAAAAAAGAAAGAAAGAAAGAAATCCCCAAACTGGGCCAGGCACTGACACTGTAGGAAAGTATATGTGACTCTGAGATGTGTGAGCCAAAAGGTGTTACATTATTAATCTACTAATAATTTAATGAGGGCTCAGAAACTCTGCTTAATGATGCACTTATCTACGCAGGTGTAATCTCAAGTGGATTTTGACTACCTTTCCTTTCCTGAGCTGTCGTCTGATCTCCACTCTGTCGAGGTGCCATCCCGGGTTGGTGCCCCTGTTGTCGTGTCCTATCCTGATTTTCTCTATAACATCTCCGATATCCTCCAGCTGGGAAAGGACAACACAGTGTTTACAGAGCTGCAGCCGCCGCCTTAGAGGATGTATGGTTCAAATCCACTCACCTCCACTATAAACATGTCCTCAGCTCCCCTCTCAAAGTACAGACGTCTCTCTCTCTTGTTGACACACAGGTGTTTCTGCTGTGTGCACACTCCCTTTTGTCCGTACAAGACGATGAACACATCGGCGTCTGTTCCCGCACCAAACACATCACTGGTGTATATCTTTATCTCATAAGGCACAACTGAAAAACCAGAGGAGAAGGCGACAGTTTTGATTGGTTGACACGAGGTGGAAAATGTAAATGTAGAATTTAACAGTTGTTGTTTCATATGCTTAAACTTTGAGTGGTAAAAAGTCACAAACTGCAGCAACTCAAGCACTCAACTTCACAGAGTCCCTAAAGTCCCTGAATGATTTTTTAAAATCTTGGGTCCACAAATAATTTGTGTGTACAAGTTAATAACTTATGTGAACAAGTAGCCAATTGTATAATATACGGAGTGCTGTCATACTTTGCACACAGGACATTAACATTAGTATTGCCACTTTGAGCAATTACATTTTCAAGGGTTTACAATTTCACATAATTCAGAGAGAAATATTGAATATACTATAAATGTACTTTTTGCTTGACTGTCATAATTTGATGGCTATAATTGCTTCCATCCAAATTCATTATGATCTAATAAAATTAGATCATTTGTAATTGCTATGTAATGGTTTGAGACTTAGAGCCATATTTGTGTTATGGGCAATATTTCTGATGCCATAATATTGAACAAATGTAATTGTTTCTTTATACTTGGTGTATTTTTTGTGATTGTTGGCTTTATTACTGTTATGGTTTGGGTCTCTGTTTATTTTTGTGTTTTTTTGTAGTTTATCTTCTGTGCATTTTTAGTTTTATCTCCAGTGTTTTTGGTTTAAGATTGTTTGTATTTTTGTTTAGGCATTGCCTCAGTGTCTGGGGGTGTGATCTCAGGTGCTGGGGCCTTCTCTCTCTCACACCTGCATCCAATTCCACCTCGTTACTTCTGCATAAAAACTCCTCTCATTCTCCTCTCAAGCTGCCAGATCGTTCCTTTCCATGCTCCCTGTCTTTGTCCCTGTTAACCAGTGTTTCCCTGTTCTCTTGTGCTTTGCCTTTTTCGACGTTCCCAGTGTTTTCCTGCTTACCAGTGTGTGTTCAGTGTTTCCTGATTCTCCAGTCTTTCCTTGGCTTTTTCTCCACCATGTTCATCCCTACCCGTTCCACCTGCATATCACCTGCCGTCCTGCCTCAGCACCTACCACTCGATGCCCAGCCTCTAACCACTGAAGCTTCTCCATCTCACCTGTGCCTCATCTTTTGTTTTTCTCTAAGTCCTGGAGTTTTGTGTTTAATAAATCCCTTTTACCCTTCCCCCACGTCTGTGTCTCACTCCTGGGTCCAGTAAAGAAAACCTAAACCCCAACAATTACAGTTCCTTAGGTGATGATGATCACCTGTTGTAGAAGGAAGTGAAGCAAGCATGAAGACTGCAGTGAGCGTGTTGAGCGTAAGATTGGTTCAGTCTTCACTCAGTTTACAATGATCTCACTTTATAATGAACCATGCGGTTTTTCTTTTTGTTTGTTAAAAGTGAAAACAAAACTAGTCGACATGGATGCAACACTATCTAGTACTGTTTCATGTGTAAGTCAAGAAGCAAGAGTCCTGTTGCAGTGGTGAAATTTAGAAGGCAGCCAACCACAGCAAGAGTCAGTGCTCTAACAAGCACCCTTTTTCAGATAGAGTGTTTTAAATACATTTTACTGCTAATGCCTCCACACTTTCACCTGAGGAAAATTGAGCATAAAGCACTTTTACAGGGACATTTCTCAATCAGCGCACTGCTCCTATCACTAATGGATTCAAGCACTTCTTCCACAGCTCTTCGCTCACATGGCATGTAGAGTTCAGTCTGTAAATCAGCGGGATAGAGATCCCTCACAATCGCCCCATCATCCTCTCCTTTATCCAGCCAGCGACCACATGGGAAGCGCAGTCTCTGACCCTGTGAGGGCGCGTCGACCTCGACCCAGTCCAAGAACCAACCGGCTGAACCCCCTGACGGCACAAAAACATGTCATGTTATTCAGTTTTCTGCTTACATTAGCAACTTATTTTTAGTCTGCAGCGCCTTTTCTTTCCCCACCTGAGTTGTCGTGCCCAATTCGAAGCTTTTCCAGTTCGCCCAAATCCACTGCCTCTACGGTGAACTCATTGATCATCCCCTGTTCAAACTTATTCTTATAGTTCTTGCAAGCCTTTAGGTTGATGATCCCTGTGAGTGACATTTTAAAATTCAGATTGGTATCATTTAGCAGCACAAGACTGCCACAACAATGCCAGGACACAGGTGAGTGACCGTACCTGTGTCGTCATTTTCACCAAATAGGATGGCAAAAACATTGGCATCAGTTCCAGCGTACTTCTTTTCTCCGGTTTTTATTTTAAGAGTATAAGTAGTAGACATGGCTGTAAGAAAAATTGAAGGAGTCAGTACTTTAATCCTTTTCATCTTCACACTATTACACGAGTCCCTCTTTGCTCTTGTCTACACCTGCATGTTTCACCAGCACTTAGATAAATACTTCAACAGGGTGTATTTTTATCTGGTCCCCCTACTAAGACATGAGCAAGCTTTGAAACTTACATTTCTGCTCGAGCCCCAGAGTAGCGCTACCCCCCTCCTCATCCTCATCCTTCCTCATAAAGGCCTCATCCACTGGAACCAGCTCTCTCGCGATCTGCCCATCATCCTCATCCACAGCCAGCCAGCGGTTACAAGGGAAATAGTACCTATAGACCCAAGAAATAACTCTGATCAGCTCTCCAGCTCAAAAAACAGATTATTGCATCAGTATCATGAGTCTTCAAACAGTACAGTGATACTAACTGAATAAATGAACCAAAGCCATGCAAACTGTACGTTGGTTTCACCTACGTTGTATCATCCTTTGTATCCACTATCTCAACACGATCAAGGTACCAAGATGAATAAGAGTCAGTGTTGTCGTGACGGATTCGTAGCTTCTTCAGAGGACCCAGATCAACAGCTGTCACGGTGAAAACATCCTCCTGCAAAATACAGCAAGCGGAGATACCACTCTGTTACAGACAATCCTTTTTTTTTATGTGTGGCAGTTTTTTGATAGTTTAAAGTGAAGAGATACAAGAAATGTAGGGTGAGGGGGAAAAAGGTGAGAAATATCTGCAAAATATAGTATCAATTATGCCGATTGGTCCCGTTCACATTGTTATATTTCATTATCGGATTCAAATTATTGATATATTGATGTGCAATTAACTAATTAATGTGTAGCTGGTCAACATGGAGTTAATTATTTTAATCTATGACAATGTATGATATTTTTTACAATTACATTAGATTCAATTTACGCACTGTAAGAACAGAGAAAATGAAATGCATATTAGCATCAAACCAGAAGTGCCAAAAAGGTAAGTGAGGTACATGTATAGAGATACATAAAATAAAAGTGAACAGTATTAACAGTATGAACAAAAACAAAACAAAGTGTCCAAATACATCTTTCAGGACTGTCAGAACAGTATTGTGCATTCAGCCAGTTATCCATTTAAAGTGATTCCTCTGCGGATGAGCAAACATTTCCCCATCACTGAATGACAAAAGGCTATTGTTGCTTTTGATCTGCGGGAAGAAATAAACCTAATTGTCTGTGGGCATGAGTTTTGTGCTCCTACAGAGCCAGATGTAATGTGGAGATTAATAATTCACACGTTTGGATTAAGTAATGAGTAAAAGTAGGACAGGTTCAATGACACAGAGGACTCCTCACAGCTCCTCTCAGTCACAGCTGGCTTGCCTGCAGGAGAGCTTGTAATCCTAGCAGAATACACTCCCACCCACACCTTGGTGCAAGGCTCATGTTGCGTGGAAGTGCTTGAGTCTTTGACTAACTGCTGGTTAATTATCAGCAGGATACCCTTTCAAGAAACAGGTATTGTACAGTGCCAATGACATATTTTTTTGTGTGTGAGATCTGGGCTCAAACAAACATTTCTACGCTTGTCAGTCAGGAAATAACTCCATGGGTCATTTTTTAAGGCTCCTGTTTTAAGTGTCTATGTTGATTCAAGAACAATTTAAAAAATGTGAGCCAGACTAATATGAATAATATATTTTGCCTTTTTTATGAAGTATATTTCCCAGCATTTTTTCACTTCACTGTTTACAATAATGAATTTTTAAATATCGAACGAATCAGATTCCTTCCTCTGATCTTTAGCTGAAAGTAAAAAGTAGTGGGCATCTCTTTGTATAAGCCATCATACCTGCCCCCGCTCAAATTTGTTGAGGTTGTCAGAGTTCTTCAAATAGCGCTCTCCGGTGTCTCCGTTTTCTCCATAAATATTAATGAAGACGTTGGCGTCGGTCCCAGCCCCCAGCATGTCACCAGTGAAGACGCACACTTCATAGGTGTTGACTGTCAGACAATACAAGGGATGAATTACTAACACCTCTTTAACCTGTCACATATGTCGGCCAGGAAACTGTGTCAAATCAAACCAGGCATGTCCACAACATCAACACGCTGCGCAAGACATAAACACGTGCCAACAAATACTGGAAATAAAACAAATGGAGCTATCTTTATATGATGGTGTGTGTACTCTACTAATTTGTAAATCTGTGGTCATTAACAACACAGAAGACTCGATAAAAGGTAGGGGTGGCACCAGGAGCTCTTTGAGGTCAAAGGGAACTTAATTGTGAAAATACTGAAGACAATGCTCTGCTCACTGGAAATGGGGAAAAACTATAAAGCACATTCTGTTAAAAGCTTATTTACTGTATGTATTTACAATATATACAGTTTTAATGTTATCCACTCAAAACAAACTTAAATCAACTAAAATCCACTCAAGATTTTAATCTTTTTTTTTTGTTTGAAATGTCATGTTTATCGATCACAGGGAGCAGGAAATTCTCTTTGAGCAGCTTCTCTGTCTGAAACAAACCTCAGGGTGAGAGGATTCATGGCATTATATTGTTATAATAGAGACGCCCAAAGAAGACAGTCAACAAGATGAGAGAATATCATGTTTATGCAAACAAATTCCGTACAATGCGCTGCACATAAGCCAGCTCTTGTCTTCTAAATTTCATCCAGTACCTGGATGCGTCTTTTCCTGTGAATATTTATGCATCTGGATACTGTTTAAAGGAGTTATAGTTGATGCTGTTGTGCTTTGTGGTATAATTTAAGCAGAGTGTATATATGAGTTATTCTTGTCTCCTGAATTCATACGTGCATAAATAACAGTTCCACTGAGCTGTGGGCGGTATTTAATCTATTTTGGGAGTAGCCATTATCTTGTCATTACTGTATGTTTCAAGTATTAGAGGAAAAACTGTGTGTTTACGGTGCATTTTCCATTGTGCAGTATCCAGGGAGTGACAGTTTAGACTACTGAACTGGCAGGGAAGTTAAATCACTCAACCTGAATGCAAATGTTTGAAGCCCTCTGCTTGGCACTCAGACATTCAACACTTCTCTATACAACATTACACTTCATTATATTTATTTCATACTTTCCAACTCCTCTGCTTCCTCAGGCAGCAGCTCCACCACCAGCTCGCCGTCCTCCTCTCCCCCAGCCAGCCAACGCGAGCAGGGGAAATGGTAAGTTAACACCACTTCCTGCATCTCCTCTCCCTTCCTCGTCCTCGTCCTCATCCTCCTCGTCTTTCTTCTTTTTCTTCTTCTTTTTCTTGTCCTCCTTTTTCTTCTCCTTGGGCACCAGGGCCATGATAAGATGTTTGACGTCCACTGTTTCCAGGAACCAGCCAGATCCAATCCCAGAGCCATCGTGACCGATGCGGATCTTGAACACCTTCCCCACATCTTTGGCCTCTATCTGGGAAACAGTTTCAACTCAAAATGTAACATCTGGACATTCACTTTTTTTATTTGCCATTCAGATTAAACTACTGAGATGCATTTTGGAGCCACTGAAAACAATTCAAGATTTGATACCTTGAATATTTCTGTGGTGTTCCGCTCATAGTTGTTGGATCTGCTTTCGAGTGTGATAACCTCACTCTTCCCCTTGTCCCCGTAGATCTGGATGAACACTCTGGCGTTGGTACCAGCAAACGTCACGTCTCCGGTCACAACTGTTATCTCATAGTTAATCACTGGAAAATATAGATTGGAAAAAGGTCAAAGAACACACATATGATTTTTGGTCAATGGTATTGCAAAATGCATATATTCCAAATGTGTGTTGTGAGAATGTTGCCTACGTTGTTCCATCTCCAGGATCTCGCTTGGGTAAATCTCCACCTCTGTCTTGCTGTCAGCCTCATCCTCATCCAGCCAGCGGTGACTGGGGAACATATAATGCTTTCCATGGACTGGAACCATAATCTGAACGCTGTCCAAGAACCAGCCGGCACGCATGCCTTCGTTGGTGTGGCC
Source organism: Holacanthus passer (assembly GCA_025331565.1). Taxonomy (NCBI): domain Eukaryota; kingdom Metazoa; phylum Chordata; class Actinopteri; family Pomacanthidae; genus Holacanthus; species Holacanthus passer. The sequence continues at coordinate 3,281,122 of JAFREQ010000009.1, read as the reverse complement.
AATCATCAGACGGTTGATCTGGAATAAGATCAAATGGATGGCACTATTTAAATTTGATAAATAAAAGATATTCTACACACGTTTACTGAGGAGTCAAGGCGTAACATGCTTATAAGAGTCTATAAAATAGGACAGGAGCATTTCTACATTTTTCTATAATGTTTTATCTCTTACTTCATGTTTGGACCCCATCTAATGAAAATATAAACACGCAGATTACAAAGTTATGTTCTTCTCTAGATCATCTCTGTAATATAACTGCTTGAATATAATGACATGATGTTTCATCCAAAGCACCTTGACAGCATATATTGTCAGCATGGGTAAACTGAGAATGAACTGAACTTCAAAATCTCTCAAGAAGTGATTTCTAAAGCTATAACATCAAATGGGAGAAATCAACACGTTTTTTTCGCCTCCGCTGTGTCACCTGTCCAATATCAAAGGTTTCCACCGTGAAGATGTCAACGCGACCCGTCTCAAAGTAGTTCCCCAGGTTGTTGGCAGAGACCACCAGCATCATTTTACTGGTGTCGCCTTTTTCTCCGTAGAGCTTGACAAACACGTTGGAGTCTGAACTGCCCCCAGGGATGTTACCTGTCTTCACTGCGATGTGATAGTTCACATCTGACACACACAGACAGGAACATAAGCGTCAGGAGGAGTTTGAATTGAAATGTTAGAACAAAATTCAAGATTCCTCTAACTTACTGTAAAGACGCTGTCCATCTGAGAGAGGCACTAACTCTCTAACAATCTGTCCGTCATCCTCATTGCGGTCCAGCCACCTGCATGCCACATTCAATGAACAGAAAGTCTCATTATTACATACACACACCTGTGTTTGTGACAACTGTGACACTGCACTGTACAGACTGATGCACCTGTTGCAGGGGAACTCTACAGCGTGGGCCTCAGCCTGTCCTTCCTCTCTTACAATCACTTTATCGAGGAACCAGCCGCAGCCTCCACCTTTGCCATCGTGTCCAATCCTCACCCTGCGGACCTGCCCAATGGCTACTGCCTCCACTATAAACTCATCCAACTGGAGAGATGAGAAAATTGCAAGTAACATCACATTTTGATGCATCAGATACAAGATAACAAATGTTACAGTATTCCAATCAGGAGTGTCTGTTTTATGCATATTAAAGATTTTTGATTAAAATTAGCATGGATTAGAGATTGTGCAGACTCCTTCAGGAGCTTGATTATTGGGGTGAAATCCATAATCAGTCCGAAACATATCCCCCCAAATTTGTTATTACTGGCATCAACACACACAGAAACAGTAAGCAGCATGCCACAGGTGTTGTTAGTTAGTTAATGAAAATCACACTGATTAGTGATTGGCTCCAGCGTGTGAAAGAGAAAAGAATAAGTTTAACAGTTGGATAGAGAAAGAAGCAAAAACTAAGAAGCATACGAAGGAGAAGACAACAAATTAAATTTCCTTGTTTCTCTGTCAAACAATGATGTACTGAATGTACCCACATTTCCTTTCTCAAACTTGTTGACGTTGTTTTTGCAGTTGACCAGCCACCGATCTCCAGTGTCCCCCTGGTCTCCAATCAGATTTAGAAAAACAGATGCATCTGTGCCGCTGCCGCCGACAGTCCCTGTGCAAACTGTCACTCTGTATTTGATCACTGCAGAACAAAATAACACCGTTCAATCAAGTTTTATACTTATCTGTACGTGGCAAAGCAGATCTTGGTTGCTTGAGGTGACTACAGGTGCATATACACATACAGGGCAGTGGCTCAGGGACAAGGTCTCCACAGGCAGGGAGCTCCCTCACAACCTCGTTGTCGTCTTCATTTGTGTCCAGCCAGCGCTCACAAGGAAACAAATACTTCTCCTTCGTTAATGTCTTCATCAGAGTTGCCTAATTGAGAAGCACAATGTTGGAAAGCTTGTTTGATTGGATATGTGAGGGGGTGTCTGGATTATCATTTCATTCGAGTGATTAAGTACTGAACACCCAAAGCTGTACAATCCTCTGAATTTTTTCTTTCTTCATTTTTAATGTAGGTAAAAACTGCACTTATACCTTATCTGACCTTTGGTTGAATGAAATATTTAAACCTGAGATAGAATATGTGCTATTATGTCATTATTATTGGCAAACATACAACTCTACATATCTTGGAATTATATAATTAATATAAAGTAACAAAATCATTAGTAGTCAATCACAACATTAGCACAGTGCATGTGAGTGGACTGCAAACTGAGCTAATTTAACTTTAGCTAAGATTGCATAATCACTACATATCAGAGTTACTCACCTTACTGAGATGCCATCCTGCAAACGGATTTCTCTTCTCATGCCAGATACGGAATTTGGTCAATTTTCCAAAATCAGGCAGCTCAACCTGTAATATCACATCAAGTCTCATATGAAGCCTCACTTTCTGTATAATGTATTAATGAATGCAGTGTCAGAACATTGGAAACTTACCATAAACCTGTCCACCTGTCCCTGTTCAAAATTGTCTGTTTTGTTGTCCAGTCTGATCTCATCACTCTTGCCCTTCTCTCCGTACACCTGGAAGGAGATATCTGCATCGGTTCCTGCACCGGACAGGTCTGACGTCCAGATCCACAAGGACCAGGGGTGCTCTGAGCAGAACAAGATCAAATAATCATCTTCCATTTAGGAGCATTGTCATGGTTTGTTCTACCTTACATCGGATCACTGGTGACCTATTATCTTCATCATTTGTTTGTCACTGAGACTGAGAGGTACTTGTGGCTGCTCCCTTCCCCTGTGCTGCCTACAGGGAGCTTAATATGTGTTTTTTTTACACACTTGGGTCCAGCAGTAGCCAAACTAAGAAGTAGTGTGTCACAAGAGGATTGCCAGTTTGACGAGTTCTGCCCCTTCAACATTTCAGCGGAGTTGCTGAAATGACATTTTTGCTTGTTAAAAAATATTTTCAGGGCAGAAACTATCATGTCGAAGACAGTGATTGCGGCGGACAGCTCCCAACTGTGAATTTGTGATTGTGAGTGGAAATGAAGTACAGCGGTGAAGGAATGCTCACTGTCCAAGTTTGTGTGGACAGACAAAAATAAACTAATGCACACATTCTGCTGTGTACGTTTGTGAGAAAACATATATAGCAAATACCAACTGCACTCACCATTTACTTTTCTTTAAAAGAGGGACTGGACCATTTCACAAGCAATAGGAAAAACAACACCACTAAAATTACAAAGTAGATTGAAGGTAGGCTGCCTGCTGAGTCATTATGCAAATGTATGATAAATATGATGGAGTTTTGAATGATTTTGCTCAGTGTTTCAGGAAATAAGTGAAAATGACACCATTTACCGCTGCTGCTAACTAGCCATAATTACTACCATTCAACTCACTCTTCTGTCTCTTCTGCCTCAGTGAAACCATCTCATAGAGCTCTCTCTCTATCAGCCCGTCTCCCTCCTTCTCATCCAGCCATTTACTGCATGGGAAGGTCTGCTCTATCCCAGTGAAGGGACAGTACACCACCACCTGCGAAAAACATTGATTCAGATTAATTAACTGACATTAAACTAACACACTGTATTGTGTGCATACTCGTGTGCACGTTCAATGTACCTTCTCGCAGTACCACCCAGCGCTGACTCCGTCGTTGTCGTGTCCAATGGTGACTCTGCTGAGGGGACTGAGGAGCGCAGAAATCTCAACATTGAAGATGTCTGTCAGGCCCCGCTCAAACTTTCCTCCCTCCAAAAACACCTGGATCAAATACATCCAAGCAAAGATACACACAGAGGAGATTTAATCACAGACATACTCTGAATTCATAAATACAGACTGGGAAATTTGTTTGAAAAGAATGTTTTCATGTGGGAGTTTTTTTTTTTTTTGTCCACTGTGTTAATCAAAACTAGTTGTCTGTAGTTAGAGTAAGGTAATAAATTGCACAATAGTCTCCATCATGGCTGAACAAACAAAGGAAAGCACATACAGAGACTCACACCAAGTGTCCACACTGTTTACTCGATACGCTACCAAAGCAGAACAACAACCCTACTAAAAGAAAGTCAACTAAAAATTATTGTCATATAAATAATTAAGTCCAAGGTCTTTATTGGCTCTGTTTCAAGCAAATGAAAACTAACTAACTACAGCTGCTGCAGTCTTTGTTTTTTAAATGAAGTACAAGTTGTCTGGTCTGTTTCTTCTATCTTCTCATTACCTTGCCACTGTTCTTCATGCCTTTCGAGCCATGCATCACAATGTGGATTTTGGAGTTGGTCCCGGCCCCGCGGATGTTTCCTGTCACAATCTGGACGTTGTACACAATACCTGGTGGGTAAAGTTACATGTCGGGCTATCAGAGTCTCTGCCAGCAGGTCACTATGGTTCATGGCACACATACTCCCGAAGGAGCTGGGCAGAAACCAGATCAACCAGATCTAAATATTGATAGTCTGACCCAAGAATTAATGATCACACAGCGAGCTTCTGGCAAGCCGAACAGAAAACACATTTCTTTTTGGACTGAATAAGAAGGTATAAAACAGCAAATGATCTGTTTCTTGGCAATAGAAATGTTATTGTCTTACAATCCTTAATGCAATATTTCTCTGACTAGGCATGCGGATAATTGTTTCAAAATGAGGCAAATAATTTGTAGTGTAGTGTTGAGTTAATTTTCATCCTTGTCGTGACTACATTCACAGACATGAGGTTTCCCTTGGAGAAACTAAAAGATCAAGTCTATGTCAGGCATTTTTCAAGGCTCATAAACAAATTCCATCCTCACCTGTGGGCTGGCTCCCCCCTACCAAAACATCTCTCTGGATCTTTCCATCATCCTCATCAAGGGCAAACCAACGATTGATCGGAAATTCATATACTATTTTGTTTCCCAGATCATCCACAATCACCTGCATGAAAAGAAAAAAAAAAGAAAAGAATTATAGCCAGCATGTGATGAGAGCTGTTGTACATAACTTTATGAGTAAGTTACAGTATAGCAGGACAATGTTTTTAGAGACGTTGCAGAGGCAGTCAGTACGATTGGTCACATTGATGACTGCAAAGACAGGCACAAAAACTTAAAACTCTTTCATTTCCTTTTCATGTGCCATTAACTTTTACACTCTAATACTAAATATGGGTCACATTATTGACCCACCAGCAGAGGATTTTCCATCTTCTTTAAAGCCTGAAAATAAATTTTATCTGCTTTTTCACAATGATTACTGACATTATGTGATTGCTGCTTTGTCTGCCGTTTTTTTTTTTGAATGTGTTAGGTGTTCCTGTATGTTTATACAAGTAAGAGTGTGAGAAACTTAGAGTCAAACAGAGCTAATATAAATACATCTGAACTTGGATGGCAGCATAAAGCACATGTGAGATGTGAATAGCACACGATTCATCATTGCTGTCACTGCTGATCTTTGTTGTCAGTCTGTGCTGGAGTCACCAACAAATCTACCGACTCGTCTGTCTGTTTGTTGTAAGGCAATCCCTTAATGGGGTATGGTTTACCTTTACACAGAGGGTAGAATGACGACATGTGTGTCCTGTGTATGCATGTGTGTTTGTGTGTGTGTGAGCTTGTGCATGCATGCATCTGTTTTAATGAACTCATCTCTCAGTTGTGCACATTGTACGTGTTTGGAGGAGCATGGACACCAGTCTCAGATGAGAAGGCAGAGGAAATAAAAGGATCACATGTCTTAAGTACCTGTGCAGAAGCAGAACTGAGCAAAATGAGGTGCAGTAAGACTCTAAGACAGAGTTTTGTTCCAAGATAAGATTCTGCAAAACCCTTACGTGACACATGATGTAACAACTGAAAGTAATACGTTATACTTTAGTGATCTATCTTAAATACATTCCTTTAATTTCTAGTTTCCTAAACAGTCTTGTAAACAGTATCTCTCTTGTCTGTCTGTTTCTTACCTTGTCCACAAACCATCCTGCTGAAGAGCCTTTGTTATTATGGCCAATGGTAATCTTCCTCACTTTGCCCAAGTTTGGTGCATCAACGGTAAACTTGTCCTCTGTTCCCTTTTCAAAGTTATTTTTGTCATTGTCAAGTCGCCTCTCACCTTAAATAACAAAACAATTTATAAATTCTATCAGATAAATCCTGATTTAAACCCAAGTGGAAAAGAACTGACTGCATTAATTCATTTTGAGAGAAGGCTCATTATGCGAACGCGTGAGATAAACACATGTGACCTGTTGTGCTGTAATTTACCTGTGTCTCCAAACTCTCCAAAGATATTGATGAAGACATCTGCATCTGTTCCACTGCCTTTTATATCCGCAGTGAAAACAGTCACGACATACTTATTATCTGGAAAATTAAGACCAAAAGGTTCAGGAGCAATTTAAAGACAAACTAGCAACAAACAAACACTGTGTGACTAAAGATAAATTTAATTGCTCATTATTACTGGCCCTGTTTGTGCTGATCCACCTAATTTATCACTCAAGGAAATGGGACGCTACAAACTCTAACTTTCTAAAAAAAAAAAAAAAAAAAAGAATTTGTTACAAGTGTTATACATATACGTATAGGCTCATATCTGTGTATACATACATTTGGGCATGTCCATGGGGTCCATGCTACCCAGCAGGTCTCTGATATAAAGGCCATCTGCCTCCACCTTACTCATCCAGTTGTTACAAGCAAAGTAGAACCTCAGGTGAGGCCTGATCACGTCCGTCACCACCACTCTGTCCAGGAACCAGCTGGGGTTCATACCGGTGTTGTCATGCTCAATCCTGAAGCAACAGAAGAATAATGTTCAGATAAGTGAGTGTCATTGCTCCTGCAAAGGAATTCAGGGGAGGAAACAAATCTCCCTAAATCTGATCCAAGGTCAACACTGAAAAATATTCACAACTGTGAAAGAAAAAAAACGTCCTGGATCAGGGATGATATGTCTTCAGGCTAACATACCTTATCTTTTTCAAGGGTCCAACATTGTGAGTTCTAATCCTGAACACATCGGTTTTGGCCCTTTCGAATGCAGTGCGACTCCTGAAATCACAAAATAGTAAAAGTTTGAAAGCCATCTAAACTTCTTCCTATTTCCATGCATCAAACTCTGTACTGCAAAATTAATGCAAAAGAATCAAACCAGAAGTAGATTTAAGAAAACAACAAAATGTTCCACATTCACTCTCGGAGCATAATGAAGCATAAAAGTCTTGCAAATGTTCAAAATCATGTAGCAAATCATGTCAGGGAAAGTGACTGCAAACAAAATCACAGCACACAGTCAGCTGTCTGAGTAGCTATTCTTTCACATCCACCACCAGAGAAATCGAGAGAAATTGAGGGAAATAAATACCTTTTTTCCGTGCTGTTAAAGAGGAGACAAAAAAGAAGGTTTAGTTCGAGCACAAGATCCTGCTCAAATATGCTGTCTAACTGTGTAAGGTTGTAACTGAGGCCTCTGGCTAGAGCAGTGCAATAATCTTGGTCCTTATTTGACTAATTTTATCTTAATCCCAACAAGTACAGTTGACCTTACATCTAAATTCCAATAGTCTTTGAGGAGGACTTACTTGCTAGCCAAGTGGACTTTGGGAGTGATGCCATATTCTCCGAAAAGAGTGACAAACACGTTGGCATCAGTTCCTGCTCCTCTCTCATCACCAGTGATGGTGACCACCTCATACACTGGAGGGTTTAATGAGATAACACAAATGGAAGTGTTTTTTAGGAAGCAGATGTACAGTGTGATTAGAGCAGGAGAAAGTGTGTTATAAGAAGTGTGGGGGCAGGATGGTGACACACAGTAGTAAATATATAGGGTGATATACAGCTACAATCTGTGTCTACATGTATTTGTGCTGGTACTTCTAACCCTAGGAGAATTAGATTTTTTATCTCTCATGTACTAACGAGGTCATTACAATTTTACACGTGCACTTAAACAGATACTCACTGAGAAGTCAATAAAATGTCTGTTCATGCCCACATAGTTATAAGAGAGGTCTTATTAAACAAAGAGAAAATACCTGTGTGGGTGGGTGATGGCTGTGTTAATCAAGATCAATTCAATAAATAATAAAGTAGTGTCACGGGTTGGAGGCAGGAGATATTATATTTTGTTTTGTTATGTCTTCTGTGCAATAATACTGTGCAGTAATAATCCAATACTGGATGATTCATGTGAAAAAATAATGTCAATTAAACAAACTCAACATGAAAAAAGTTCACAACTACCTTCAATTTTACTCAATTTGGGTTACTACCGTGATGCTCTGAATACACCCTCAAACATTTAAATAAGAGATACTGATAATAATGTACAGTGAATGGCAGGTTTCTGTCAAATTGAATTTTTCATTTTAGAAGGTAAGGAGTGACAATTGAACAAATGCATTAAAACACAACTAATCATAAAGGGACTTTGAAAATATATTTATGTTAATTACATAAAAAGTAGTATAATAGGTTTAGTCATTTGTGTGTGTGTGTGTGTGTGTGTGTGGTTGTGCGTGAAGATCTGATAAATGTTCAGTGTGGCTTTACATTGGGATTTGTACATTTAACAGTGCCAGACAGAGTGACAGAGCCAGGAAGAAACTTTAGAGGACTGTGGAGCTCTTATTTGGATGTGAACCCCCCCTGAGTAAAGATGAGTGAGTGACAGGTCTCATATAACTGTAGGTTGAAGATAAGATACTACAGTACATGGATACTACTTGTGTCATGTTACCATAAGCAACAAACAAATGCATAGAGACATTAATGCTGGAACCACTCAGACTCCTGTAATTGCTTTCAAGGGTTCATTTCTCCTCTTGGTGTCAGATGTCAGAACTTCAGAACATCAAATTAATGACATGTCAACATGAACTCTCTCTCTATAGAGTATTTTAACTTGTCTCTTCCACAGTTTACCTTTTGTACATTTTACAGGTTGAGATAAAAGTTCGTAATTACCTTTCTTTTTGTGATACTCATCCTCATAGTTCTCCACCTTTTCTGGTTCGTAGTTGCGAAGCTCAGTCTCATAGATTTCAACGTAATTTTCAACCTTCTTCTTCTTGCCTTTTGTCTTCTTGGTGTCTTCGTCACTATCTCCCTGCACCGAACCTTTCTTCTTCTTGTCTTTCTTTTTCTTTTTCCCTTCCTCTTCATCCCCAGCTGCCTGTTCTTCATCTTTCTCCAAGTCCTTCTTGGACTTTTTGTCTTCACCTTTGGACTTTTTATCCTTTGACCCCATCTTGTCTTTGACCGAGGACTTCTTTGATCCTTTCTTAGTGGTCTCAATCACATCAGGGAGTTTTTCTCCTCTCTTCTTCCTCTTGGACTCATTGTTGTTATCCTCATTATCAGTATCCTGAGAGTCATTGCTCAACTCATCCCCGCTCTCCTCTTTGGATTTCTTCTTCTTCTTCCTGACCTTTTCTTTAGCTCTCTCTTTTTCCTTGGAGCTCTTTACATCAGGCCCTGTTGTGTCAGAATTGTATCCTTCTTCATCGCTGTCTTTAAATGTCTTCTTCTTCTTCTTCTTCAATCTTCCAGCATCCTCTGACTCACTGCCCCACTTACTTTTCTTCTTGGGCTTTGGTTCCTGATCCTCTGAGTCTTCGTCATCTACATCTTCGGTTTCCTCCTCTGCGCTCTGTCTTGTTTTTTTCTTTTTTGTGGGCATCTTTAATTTATTTACTACCTTACTTGTAACTGTAACTGATTCCTGTGTGTTCCGGTGAAACTTGATTAAACTGACCCGTGGCTCTGCAGGAGGGACCTGCTGAGTCAGAGCTCACAGGCTGCTGTTTGGCAGGCGGCTGGGGAAGCCCCTCTCTGCTGGTGATCCTGACCTACAATAGAAGCAGATGACCTCATTAAAAATGATAAGCTGCTTCTTGTCACATGGCCAGAGGAGGAAACCCTCCCTGGGAATGAAGAGCTGCATGAATCCTTGTTATACTACAATGATCCTGCTTACAGCTTTTTACATAAAGGTAGGACTTTATAAGATACTTCTTTAGTGTACGGCTGAGTGATAATAAACAGAATGAAAAAGACAGAAAGGCCATAAAACTGCAGAATCCAGGTGGATGACATTTAACTCTAAACAAGCCAATTAACTATATTGTAAATACATGTGTCCAATTATTGTTATAATTAAAGAATTCATGATTTTATATTTTTGTAAGTGCTATTTTGGAATTATATTACTTTCTGTGAGATGGAAAACATGAATTGAGTGACTTTTGTCCACTGTCGAGAAAAACTGTGAAAAAGAAAACACACGTGTTGGATTTGCTAATCTGTTAGCAATCAACTGCCTATTTGTCATGTAGCATTTAGCATGTGTGTTAGCATGATGTTTACATATCCAGCTGGCACAACATAGACATCCACATTTAAGTAACTAATGTTTCTAACCACTGCTTACTCAACTTTCAGTCTTTAATGCTCTGTTTTCTTCACCAGCTAACATTTAGCTCCATTAGCTCTCTGCTAGCTGTTTAGCATTAGTTAGCTAGCTCCATTTGTATATTCGACTCTGCTGCTTTTACCTTTGCTAACTAGAAATGTTGGATTCAAGCAAGATTCATCTTTCTGCTCAGACAGGAAACAAATGTTTACAATATATATGTTAACCAGAAAGACATTAATTCCAAAACATGCCAATAAAACATGTTTATAGGCGCAGTCAAGTTTTAATTTTAGATGAACTTCTAGTGTTTATGTATTTGATAACATTAGGTGAACTACACTGCCCCCTGGCGGCCATGATGCTTCTCAGTCTTGTCATACTGCTTTATTTTGTTGTGGTGGAAGAAGAATTCAGATCTTTTACTGAGAAGTACAAAAGCATTTACATCAAATTATAGGCTTAAAATGTGAAAGTAAGTAAAAGTTGTCATTATGCAGAATGGCCCATTTTATAGTAATGTATATTACTGCATCATAATTATTGATGCATTCATGTGTTCATCACTTTAATGTTGCAGCTGATAATGGTGGGACTAATTTCAATTACAGTATTTTATATACTGCTTGATATCTTAACCTATGATAATGCATAATTTTTTTTTTTTTATTATATTTTGTGTTATTAATCTGTATCTGGAAAATAGGTCTAACTAATAACTAAAGCTGATAAATGTTTTGGAATAGATGGAAATACCTCAAAACTGTACAGTGCTTGAATAAATGTACTTTCTTACTTTCCACCACTGGTTTTACCACATATCAATCACTGTAAGTGGAAGGTAGTCAGCCAACTGTATTTTTATTTTGCTCGAAACTGACTGCTTCCCGTCAGCAGATTCTGATTGTAAAAGTTGCAGCCTTTTAGTTTGATTTACTACAGTTTTACTTGTGACTATTGCTCATACAAGTCCAGATTATACCAGGTTATTTCACAAATCACAATCACGCTTACCAGAACAGTTGATTTAACATTATAAGGTAAATGAAAAGTTGCCTGTGCAGTTGAGAAAAATGCAGGTTTGTGTTTGTTTTGTGTTAACCTCATTGCATCCAGCAGAGGGAGACACCATCTTTTGCATTTGGATTTAGAGTGGATTATTGTTTGCATCATTGCATCCATTCAACAGAGGATGAACACCAGTTTCATCATGCAGATTATGACAGTACTTGAAGCTTTTTACATACATGAAAAGTGGTCATTACATTCAAAACTCATTTTCTATGTACACACTGTAAAAACCTTCAAATACAGAACACATACAAAGCAAACACAAACAAGATACTGACTGTATTAACTGACTCTGTGTGAAAGCTTTTTACACAGAACAGAACAGAACAGTAGGAAATATGGTAATTGTGACTACTGCAAAATAAGGCTTCACCCTTTATTCTCCCGCTGTCTGCTGAGTGTTTTTGTCTCCACTTTCAGCAGTGTTTCCTTTGGCTGTACAGCAGACATTTTGGCCTGGCATGATATGTTCAGCCACAATGAATCCCTGGATGCTCTTCCTCTTCCTTGTCCTCATCTTCCTCCTTCTGTTTCCCTCACCCTTCCTCTCCATCTGCCTCTCTCTCTCTCTGCAGTGCTACAGTACCACCAATTCACCCACTCTGATCTGGAACAATTTCATAAGCTAATTTTTGAGTGAACAGTGTGGCCAAATTTAGTGTTTTATTACTGGAAGTATGTTGCAACTTATGATCACAGTCTGGTTTAAAAGCCAAAAATATTTAGGCATGTTTGCAGAATGTGGCTAGGAGTGCTGTGTCTCAGTCAATTAACGTGTCAAATTCCACTGTCAGTCTTATTCATCTAAAATTAGTTGTTGCTGTTCAGTTATTCAATCACAATGTACGCAAGTAAGCGATCCTTTAACTGTTCTTGCAGACGTAAGAGTAGATTAAAATGGATCACCAAATCAATTAGGAGAAACAGCTGTTGCATAACATGACAAAAACTGTTAAACTAAGCCCAAAGGTGGGGGACGCTTTTTATTTCAAAAGAGTTGATACCCGCTGCCCTTGTGTACAGGTCAGGAGATTGACATGTTTGGAAGATGCATATCATGGATGAATGCAGAAAAGTAGAAGTCTTTCAAGATGTTAGTCCTGAAATCTGTAGTTTTCAACTTCTTTCAAATTGAAAGGAAGTGTTTCAGGCTACAGAGGAGCAGATAGGCTGTAATGGGCGTATGTGGGGACAGATACTTATCTGGAATGTCTTTGAACATAGATTCAGAGGGTTTGAATCCCAGAACTCATGTCAACAGTTAACTAGTTATCGTTGTAGATTGTTCAGCAAACTAAACGCCGCTGATACTAATCAAACCATATGTGTCTTCATCTAGAAGTTACACCCAAAATGTCAGCCTGATTCTGTGGACATGAGGCCAAAGGTTATTATTTATTGTCCTTACTCATTTCTTTTCTCTCATTTAAGCCAGTTCCAGTAACTTTAGCATCATTGAGCAGGCTGCAGGTTATCTGACATAGGTCACACAATTAGACAGAGAATATAACGATAATTATAATGAAACGCACCCCAGAGTGTATTTAATTATATGCAAAAACACATTTTAAACGTTTCAAACCATACACAACTTAAAAAGTTTCTGTTACAACCCAAAACACCAGTGAGGAAGACAACGAGTCATTTAAGAGTCAAATCAAAGAAATTAATATAACAACTTTTGTAGTATCAAGTTATCATAGCAACTACTGTCATTTACTGCAGCAAATAATTTTAAAGCACAATTCAACATACTGGATTTAAATAAAACCTTAAAATAAGATTCAAAAAGATTATGCAAGATTACGAAGATGAGTCTGTTTTTCTCAACTTTTGTTTTTTAGATTTTGTCCATAGACACAATTTTGAGGTTGACTTCACATAAACACAAATTTTTCAGTTTCACTTCATTTCATGGGCCTAAGAATGAAGCCATTAATTGTTGGCACCATAAAAAAAAATTGTCTGTAGGTGAATCTGAAGGTCTTTCTTAAAGGAAATTGCAGAGTTTGCATGTTGTTGTTATTTCACAGTTTTAAGACCAGATAAAGCAGCATCATTAACTCTAATTGTAATTGCTGCCATTCATCCAAGTTGTGTTGCTTCTTAAGCAGTCTATTATACAATTTAGGGTTTAGAGTCTGTGATACGCTTGACTTGTGTGTCTTTAAACAAACGAGCAAACCGTACACATAAGGTTCTGGTGATTTAAATGGACGTCCATCACACTCTGATTCATTATCAGCTCTGAGAAATGTACTGAACTCACTGACTCTGATTTAGAGATATAAACATCAAGTAGCGACGTAAACTCCAATGGGACTCTGAAATACCCCCTACATTTGATGCTGACTTCAGATCCTTTCATAGATTTTAGATTAGCAGCTTAATTGGTTTCCCAAAGCTACAAATGTTTATTTTCTATCCCATCCAGAAGGAGCTTTGTGATAACATAGCCGCGGCCCTGCGACACAGAAGACACTCAAAACAAACGCCGTGGAGGGTCTTCCAGTTCGTGAAGGATGCACAGAAGGAAATGAAGAGGAAGTAGGTTGTCACAGCAGGATACATGAGGAACACGGTCGCTGTCGCGTCGCTCGGCCAAGAGCCTCCGAGTCTGTGGTTGTGGTCAAATTATGTTATGACAAGGGGATCAGAGAGCAGTGAAACCTAAACAATGATTTATTTGACAAGGGTAAGGTGGTTTGCCCCGTTTCACAGTTGAAATGAAATAGTTCACTGCAGTATTATTACTGTGGCAGCAGGTGACACAGTGAGAAGTGAGCGTGACCCTTAAAGGTGAAGGTTATGTTGGCATGAATCCATCCTGCTGGAGCACACACAAATTGTCATTGGGTTTTAGTTTAGTTAGTTCCTGTTTTATGTTGAAACATATGTCCTCAGGTGTGTCGGTTCACTTTACTTCCTGCCCTTGTGATCATTGATTAGTTCCACCTGTCCCTTTGTACCATGTGTAGTCATATCCTCTGCTATCCTTGCTTGTGAATAACTGAGTCTTTACAGGATGAACCTTTCATACCCAATCATGATACTTTCACCTGTTACCAATGAACCTGTTTACCTGTGGAATGATCCAAACAGGTGTTTTTGGATTTTGTGGATCAGTCCACAACTTTCACAGTCTTTTGTTGCTCCTGTCCCAACTTGTTTGAAACGTGTTGCTGCCCTCAAATTCAGCATAAGCAGATATTTACAATGAAGTTGATGAGGTCAAACATTAAATATATTGTTTTCAAATGAGTATATATCAAAAAGGATTAGCAAATGATCACATTCTGTTCTATTAAGTTTTAAACAGTGTCCCATTTTTTTTGGAATCAGGGTTGTATGGATTTTAAGAGTTTCAGTGTAAAATACAATCCAAGAAAACAAGACAAGAGGTTTAAGATCCAAATTTTACCAAACATTTCAGAAATGAAAAACATTTTTTTCCCCCAAAGAAGTTTTTAACGAAGGGTCAATCAAAATGAAAGAGGCACTTCAGAAAGCTTGCATTTATAACAGTACTTTAAAAAGTTGCTCTAACCTGACAAGAGGTCTAATCAGCCTCACTGAACACACCTGAGCCTTGAAAGGTTTCGTATTTTCTTATCAGATCATTGAAAATGTAGGTCTGCTTTACTGATGTTTCTACAAACATCAGTGACACAAACAAAAGTTTCAAGCTTCAGAAAGAAGAAGAACAAGAACAACAACAACAACAAACAAGAAAGAATTGACTTAAATTAACTCTGGTGTTAGTCCATACATCAGATGTCCTGATATTCAATTAGGGAGCAAACACAGCCTCCAATCCTGCACTTTGAATTTTACCGCTGGCTTTACAATGTGAACATTTAGCTGCACGGTTGTGTCTGTAAGCTTCTTTTCCAATTTTGGTATTTCAGTTGCTATTAACTACTTTCCCTGGAAAGTAGCAGATTGTTGCTAAAAACAGCCCTGAATCCAAAACGTTCAAGTGTCACATCGCAATTTGCTTTTCCCTGTCATGTTCATGGCTTGAGCAGCCAAAGTAAAAAGAATGTGAACTTGTCAGTGTCAATGTTCAACCCCACTTAGAATGATACCATGGCTTTTTGAAGAGAGTTATATAAGTCAAAGTACTATTTCATCACCATCTTCCAACCTTCACTGTGAACTTCCTGCTATTTCTTAGTTTCTAATTAAAGTGAGAAAGATACGGGCACTTCAAGAGGAAACTTCTCTAAGCAAGAGCAGGGTCAAGTGGGGTCAGAGCAGATAAGCACTTTAACCCCAAAGCTTTTTCTCTCACTTAGATGATTTCTTATCGCCAAAAGACGTCATGGTGATGCTTTTGAGAAACCGATTTTGTCTCTTGATTCAGGCTATCCTCATCCTCACTCTCCTTTGCCACAACTTTAGTCACGAGTTCCTGTAAGTTCACTCTTTGCGTGTCTAATACTGCTGCTGCAAAGATCTTTTTTTATGTTGACGATTTGAAAACAGTCTGTGTCTTGTATCAGTCGTGCCTGAGTCGAAGACAGGCATGAGAACCTCTGGTGAAAGGTACAGCACACTAGAGAAACATGATTTAGTGGAGGGGTCATTTAGACTGCCAAGATAAAACAACAGCAACAGGCCATAAATCAGCTCATTTATGTCAACCTGAAATGTTTTATGATGTCATCGACTTCAATAGGGCAAGAAATTAGTGGGAACACTTCGCTTTTGAGTATTTAATGCGTGAATGACTCTGAATATTATGCGTGCTATTAATCATAATAAAAGTGTATTGCATGTGTGTTTTCGCATGCTTCTGCGTGCGTTTAAAGAGGTATTGCCTGTACAGCTCAGGTTTCTTCCACTTGTGATTCTTGAGTTCGGTTCCTCGCCCCTCACCAAAGGCAGTGAGACGCTGTCCTCATTTCAACTGCCCACACCAGGGCCACTAATTGTCGTGCGGCGTGGAACAACATGGATGTAAGTGCTTTACCAGTGCTTTACTGGGAACAGAGAACAAGTGTGCTTACTTGCAAACACTATATCAGATGTCGCCTCTCGGTGCACTTTCAGCAGGCGAAAAAAGCACCAAAGACGTCACCAGTCCAGATGTGGAGTGAAGTCTTTCTGTTACACCACCAATTTCATTATAAGGAAAAATGGGGCTTCTGTGATGGTTCTCTTAAAGCAACTCCAGAAATCAATTCAATATTTCACAGTGTCACCTGTCCAGTTTGTAAACCTGTATCATACTCTGGCACCTGTTCCATATAAAGTTCTTCCACAGGCTGAAACAGGCTTTGCAAACAAAGCAGACTGACTCACATGCACAGGGCTCAGGTACTAAGGTACTAATTATTTCCCAGCAGTGCAACGACAGCAAACAAGTCCACAAACAGAATCAACCTGAATATATTCAGATGTTGTCTTAACTGTTTATGCGCCAACTTGCACTAAGACGCTGATCAATGACTTTTGACTGAAGCATACTAACAGTCTACAATTAAGTAATAGTGAGATATGCGTGTATTGCTGCTCTAACAGCAAATAAACTTACTTTTCTTACATGTGTTACTTTATTATCACTTTCGGAAAATATTTTCTTCTGATCTGTTTACTTCACTGGCTTTGACCAACCTGACCTAACCTAAAATATCCTCTGGCTAATGCGGTTTAGATAAGACCATGTTATTGACTTTTGTAAAAGTGTCTTGTACACACACCTCTGACACTGTTGGCTATCAAAGTGTACCAAAGCAAAATGGGTTAATTTTACCCAGTAGAAAACAACCCGGCACCAATGGCTACAAACTAAAATATGGTTTGAACTGATCTTCATCTCTTTTTAAATTCATATGTTTCTATTTGTTACTGATTGTTAATAATAAGCTTTGGCAGCCTTGAATGTCATATATACATCATTATGTATAAAAATACATTTGTAACTCAACATCACATTAAAATAACACTACATTACACATATATGCTTTTAACGACCCTATGATTTATAACCATACTTGCTTTCCGAGCATGTGATTAATGAACTGGTTTGATGCATTAATCACTGACACAGGAGAGGAACTGGGTTTGGGCTATGAGGTGCTGAAATCTCAAAGCAAATCAGGACACAAGCAGCATTAAAGCCATCAACATTGTTTCAGAGCCCCATTTGTTAGAAAACCTCAGTAATGTGATTCCCAGCCAGAGCAGCGGCTCAACCTTCAGCATCTGCAGAAGCTCTGTGGTCAAATTAACCTGTTTTTGAACTAAATCAAATTAATGGTGCACAGAGAAGATGAGGGGAAATTCTACTCAGCATGTAATAAGTGATTGCAGGGGATAATGATTATTTGAAGAATGAAGCAGAAATAAAGCTGTATTAAAGAGCTCTAAAAAAAAAAAAATGCTGAGTGCTCCAAGAATCACTGACTGAGGAGCCGAGTTGGCAGCGACGGCAGCGTGAGCTGGGAAACGCTGCTGGCTTCCAGTATGTGTGTGAACATGTGACTTTCTGTTGGAGCACCTCTCTGCGGACCTGAAACCGTGCGGTTAAACTGTTGACTATTACATTCTGTGTTTCTCATGTGGTGGCTTTTAAATGATTAATGAAGCGCATGCATTGGTTCAGTCATCAAGATTTATGCTGCATTATTATTAAACTCATGTTAAAGGAATAGTAGTAAAAAAAAAAGTATCAATATCACTCTCATGTGGTTTCCTGAAATTTCCAGGAATTGTTGCCCCTGGCCAAGACACAGTCTGGCACATAACCCCTGGCACATAATACACATGAGTTTTTGCACAGCTTGAACAAACAAACAAGATAAAATGTGTGAGTAAGTGCTGCCATATTGTTGTTGTTCAAGTTCATGCTCTTCTATTATTGATACTATTTTTCTTTTAGCTTAGTTTTGTATGTTTGTATCTATGATTTCTTGTTGTCTTTTTTAACATAAGTGGATGACATACAGCTGAGATCGCTGGTTAGATTTGAAAAAGGTGCACAGTACAATCATTGGTTTCAGTTGTTGTTTCATTTGGACCCCCTGCTGCAAATTTCATAGTTATTTGCAATTTGTACACACAATCAAAAAATGATTTTCTTTGGAAGTTCATGACTGACTCTAAACCCCGTGAGATTGTCTGACCCATTGTGAACTGTGGAAAAGGTTTTGATAAATGTGACC
Source organism: Holacanthus passer (assembly GCA_025331565.1). Taxonomy (NCBI): domain Eukaryota; kingdom Metazoa; phylum Chordata; class Actinopteri; family Pomacanthidae; genus Holacanthus; species Holacanthus passer. The sequence goes on along the minus strand of JAFREQ010000009.1, from coordinate 3,262,499 downwards.
CCTGTGAATATCTCCACATACACACGCAATGACACATACACACACACATCAGCTCTGTAACCAGATGCTTGTTCTGGAAACACAATGCACTTCCTGGCAAAACGCTTAATCAGATACATACATTTTTTTTAACCTTATTTTCCTCAGACACCAGAGCACAAATAAGGACATTTATTTTGTTTGCAAATCTGAAAACTATTTGTACTCTTCCAATTTAAAAAAGGGAAGAAAACCCATTGGAAATATGTTAAAACATGTATAATATGTTCATTGTAAATCCATGTCTCTGTGTCTGATTGGCTCGTTGTCTGACAGGTCATCTCATGTGGCTAAGTTTTTCCTAGTTGTTTTGGTATTATATAACAGCAGAGATCAAAGTTACCAATTAGCTGCTGATTTCATGGGAACTCGCTGCTGTACACGATGCTGCTTTAAAATCTTTGAAATAAGTCGCCCTACATTTACTGTGTATTTGTGTGGGATTTAACAGAGTCAGGAGGGCGACGGCTTCCTCACCCGGAGCCGTTCACGTTGCCGTCCTCGAAACCAGACTGAACGTGCAGCCAGGCTGCATCCAAATGACAAAATCAGACTTGCAAACCATTTGGATTTGTCTTTCCATATGTTGAGATATTTGCTCTGAGCTTTCTGCAATGATCTTAAAGGGGGAATTTTTGTATTTCCATTGAGTCAAAACATGAAAATCTGTGCAGCAGAGACCAAGATATCCTGACTTTTAGTTCATAGTAATGGTCAAAAAATGAGGACCTTTTCCTTAATGTAACTCAATAGCATTTTGCATCAGACTCTCTCTGCCTAATGTCTAAATCCATACCTCCAGTTTGTAACTCATGATGAGTAAAACATTTGGAAAAATTGGTGTCCATTTAATGCAATGAAGGTGAATGCATTTTAAAGAATTCATAAGCAACATGTCTTTACGGAGAGTCTCTGTTGCTCTGGATAATCCACAGACGTCACTGTGAGCAGTTTTCTTTGGCACTACTTTCTTCAGAAAAAATAGTCCCAATCAAAACCCTCTGAGGTAAAACTCAGATTCTGGGAAAATAAAACTAAACTATTTTCTTGGCATGTGAGAACATATATTTTTGTACTCTTTAAGTGTTCAAATTTATCGCCAAACAAGGCCTCGTTGTCTTGGTTGTATAACAATGACAAAGGATTATCCTGGCACTAATGTGAGAGAAACTGCTCCAATATGGGATCATGTTTTCTTACGTTTGACTCCTATTTTCTCCTTTGCACGAGGGGGAGAAGCGCAGGACATTTATCATTCCTGGATCAGCTCTGCTTTGGTTTCGACCATATTTCCAGACAGGGGTTGTTCAGTGTCCTTTTCAACTGGAGGTGACGGCAGACGTGGAGGAGCAGCAGGTGTTTTCTGCTGTTTATCAATGAGCACAGAGGGGACAGGCTGCAGAACGTCATTGATGAGAAGCAGCTCCACAGGTTTCCTCCATCAACCTGTATGTGATCCTCTTATCCAAGCATCACCTCCTCCAACCTTAACACATCCAACAAAACAATCCATATTTACTGGCGATAGTTTGAAAAGACCTGTGTTCAACTTGAAGAGGTCGGAGAGGTCGTTCTGCAGCTCATTCGTTCCGACTGCGAACGTACCCCTGGTCGAACAGACAGTAAATATCGACCTCATTGCTCGTCCATTTATGCATTTAATTACGAGCGACAGACTCTGGCGAGAGCAAACGGGATCAAATAGCTGAGAGGTGGAGGGCTCGCTCCATGCATCATCTGTTTCCCCTACGCTACTGTACAATCCCATTTTTCACAGCTTAATTCAATTAATGCATGTTGTTTCCCAGAGTCTGGAGGATACTCTGACACTCCGTCTGTCAGGCATCCCTGCAACGTGTTTGCCTAAGCCACTGCATTGCTTGCTTAAGCTTAATTGCAATGAATTGGAGCCTCAGATTGTGTTTATTGTTTCAGGAGAGAAGCTCTCTCGGCCAGGTCTACTTCCTGAGACCCTGATATTTTTCCGTCCGACTCTCTGTTTCTCTGCGTGTCTGGCGTTAGCTGTTTGACACATGATCAGTTTTTTTTTGCACACTTACAAAAATCTTAATGTCACGTAACCTTACCCCAGAGATTTAACACCCTGGGTTTGTTGTTTATTTGTCTGTAAACTTTGGAAAAGCGGTCGCCTGCTCTTCTCAGGGCTGTTTGTCTGTGCTAATGGGGGTCATGAGATAAAAAAATGAGTGTGAGAAACTCTGTGCTCATATTATTAACTTCCGCTTTATGTTGACAACCTATGTCAGGGGCCATGTTTGCTGTGAAACGATAACAGCTGAATTATAAAATGCACATATTTGTACGTTTGAACATGCAGAATTTCTTAGTTATTGCTGCTCAAGTTTACGGATATGAAAAGAGATACGACAGGAAAAACAAAAAAACAATAACTTTATGTCCACAGATTTAATCCTAGATTACAATATAGACAAAATACAAAATAAAGTGCATCATTTAAAGACTGTATTAAAAAATAAATTAAGACATTGTTTAGTAGGCCATGTCAAACTTTACCTTTGACTAAATATCATTATACTGTACAGGCATGATTCTCAGCACATATGCACACGAAAACAGCAACAAGAGAAGCAAGAAAGAATGTGATCTATGACATTAGGCAACAATCTAGAGCTGGTTTAATAACAGGGAGAAGGAGGTAGACTGCACGCTTCAAAACTGCTGAAATTTGAGCAGAAATGTTGGAACAAACAGGAGTTCAAGAGTTCAGTCTGTTATATGGAGGTGAGACAGCAGCTAAAGGTGACAACTGACAAACATAAGCAATAAAAAGAGGAATTTTGCCATCGGAACACTGGAAAGCTGATCCAAGGATAATATGAATCATCAGTTCTTGTTTGACAAAATAAGGATTTTTGCTGACTCGAATCTTTAAATTTATGGGATTATGTAACCTCAGATTTTTGCCTAACTGATACTAGAACAAAACAATCAATCAGCAGCAACCTTTGTGCAAAACAATTAATGATTTTCTTTCAAGCCAAAGTGTCAAACAAAAGCTGCTTCAAAAATGTTTTTTTCTGACTTTCTCTGTTTTTATTGTAAACTGATTATGTTCAAGTTTTTGACGGCTGGTTCGATTTGAAGATGGGTTTCACGAGGAATTGATGTTGATATTTTTCACAATTTTCCGACATTTTGACAAAACAGTTAATTAATTAAGTGAGAATAATCAGCAGAATAATTGCTAATGAAAATAACTGTTAGTTAAATGGTACTAAACAATTGTAAATAAGCTCTCTGTTATTTGAGTCTGAATGTTAGTGCTGACAGATTCATACTACATGACTCATACAGTTTAATAAATGAGCACAAATACTTCTTTAGGGTGGATATTCCCTTTAGGGTTGTGACTTATTAACTAGAACCTTCTCCTAGAGAAGAATGATTTTATTACAACATTTCACACAACACTGATCATATTGAAGACGACTTTTCTTGAGCTGACAGGGGAGTTGAAATACCTTCATCTTAATACACTTAATATACCACATTTTCTGAAACGTTCAACATTCCCAGTCAGATTTAAATAGCTTGCTCTTAATAACTGCGGCACAGGAATCTTTGTACCCTGGTTGTAAGATGGAAAATGTTTTTAGAATTTGAGATGACATGTTTGTGTTTTTTCCAGGGCCGAGGAACAAAAATATTGGCGTTCACCACATAATAATACTACACTGTACATTAGTCATGAAACCACCACAATATGTCCTTCAGAAGGCACGATACAATAGATCTGGTTAACTGAATCAATCCTTACAAAGGTAGCACACATGCCAGTGGTTACTCATAAGGATCACATTCAATACTGTTTCACTGTGTGACTCAGTTATTCTAAACTACTGGCCTCATCTACAGTAAAGGTTTCCACAATCGTCGAACAAAGTCGCTGAAATTAGGAGGGATATATTTTCCATCACTGACACCGGAGCCATGAAGAAGTGGGTCGCTCCTGTTGGAACAAGGTCTGTTTTGGGCAAATGTGACAAAATGAGCTTGCACAGTCAGAGATAGTCATCACTTGAGGTAGCTGGGTGCTGGAACAGAGAACACAGGATGGCAAAGCTCACAGCAATTCAAGTTTTTCTTTCTTGCCTTCATGTGCCCTGACTTCACATGAAGAGTCATTTATTATTTTTTTATGTGCCTTGCCCCATTTTTCAGAGGTTTAGAAGTTCACTTTTGGAGAAGTCATTCAGCAGCTAATCTACCTCAGAGCCAACTCTCTCCTTAAATTGAGTCAGATGCATTTCTCCTCCACTGTCTCGGAGCTCAGCGACACCTGAAGTGCCGGGTCTTTCGGGCACGGCAGGGCTGAGAGCTTCCTGATAGCATTTGTCCTTTCTTTGCTCTGAGCCTCAACGCCGCACTGCTCGGACGAATAAGAAGCTTGCGAGTTTCTGACCGACGAAGGTCGTGACCCAGAGAGTCTGTCTGCTTTATGACAGCTCCCAGCGCACACCTCACTTCCCTCTGGCAGGTAGAGGAAGGTCATGGAGCTGCTGGTGACGTCTCGCAGGTCGTGGGAAACCAGGGAGTGTGAGTCCCTCTTGGAGATGACAGAGGACAGCTGATGAGCATCTATACAGTGGAAGTTTCCCTGTCTCTGTTGCCTCCGTGCACCTATTTTGCAAAATAAGCACTTGATTTTCTCAATGAGCTTGAGGAGAACGGCCTTGCGGAGCAGAATGTAGATCCAGGGGTCAAGAATGGGGTTGAAGGAGGCGAATCTTATGGAGCGTAGATCAGGGTTTTTGTCCAACTGCAGCTCCACTGGAGTCTTATAGAGCTGGTTCAGAAACACCTGAGCCTGCAAGGGGAGAGAGAGGATACAGGCTGAGTAGATGGACAAATGTTTTTAACCATGTGTGAGTGTTTCAGCTCTGGGTGTTTCTGAAAGGAAGAAAAAGACACTTGGAGAAACAAGGAGCACCAGATCAGCAACAAACAAAGAGCAGGGAGGGAGGAGTCATTTGATGACCAGAAATATGTTTGAACCTTTGTCTTTAATCATCCACTCGGATTAGGAGCAAACTACAGGAACAACTTGTTCCATGTACAAAAATAAAGTGTGTGCGTAAAGGAACCGTGCGTAAAACGTGCGTAATGGACAGAATGAGCAAAAAATGTAGGAGACCGGGGCTTAAAAAAGTCATCTAGCACAAAAAGAAAAATGTTCGCTTTCTAATCAGCCATTTGGATCAAATTGTTTTATTTACCATAAAACAACATGTGTGCGTAAAAGAGTCGCGTGTAATGGACAGAAAGATGTGAGCACGGGAGTGGAGGCTTAAAGAAGTCAAGGAAAAAGTTATTTAGGACTAAAAGGAATGTGTTTGCTTTCTAATCATCTACTTGGATTTGGATCAAAATGCATGATCAAACTGTTTCATGTACCAAAAAGCGACACGTGTGTGTGAAGGAACCGTGCGTAAAACGTGCGCAATAGACAGAGACGATCTTCACGGAGCGGAGAAAAGAGAACTTACAACAAGCGGGATGGAGCAGATAAGCACCACTGCCGACGTGCCTATGAGCAGAATGACCATCTGGATCTCTGCCCCGGCCAGACGCCCGAAGCTGCGGCCTCTCCTCCGCGGGTCCAGCTCGGTCCCCAGCGACATCCTGCGCACGAAGCGCCGGTGCATCCGGATCAAAGCCCCGCACACCAGCACGTTACAGATCACAGTGGCGAGAATGAGCAGCGAGCTGAAACCCGCATACATGTAGGAGTAGGCTGCATCGCTGGTCTTGTTGCTCCTCCACTCCAGAAAGCACCAGGTTTGCGGGTACTGCTTCCTCACCTGTCCAAAGCCGATGATGGGCAAAGCGCAGAAGAGCGCGTTGGAGATGTAGATGGCCAGAAGAGTCAGCCCCGCCAGCTTCTGGTCCACATAGTCATTGTAGAAGTAGGCATGGTTTATGGCCATGTACCTCTCCACAGACATGGCGCAGATGATGCTGAGGCCGGACAGAGAGAAGAAGAGCAAGGTGAAGCCAAAGTACTGGCACAGCGGCTCCTCTCCGGGCCAGGAGCCCTTCACATAGGTGGCGATGGTGACCGGGCTGGCCAGCAGTGTGCCCAGCAGGTCTGTGATGGCCAGGCCGCACACCAGAGTGTAGAAAGTGGTTTCCTTCTGCTCTTTGCGAGATTTGCAAAGAACCACGATGGCGATGACATTCCCAACCACCCCGAAAATGAACATGATGGACGGGATGGTCGGGACCATGGTCCTCCCTGTCATCGACTGATTATTCATGGTGCACTTGCAGAGTCGAGTACAACAGCTTCTCTTAACGCCAGAAAGTCCAGTCCACAGTAGGAAACTTATTTGCACTTGAAAGAAGCCAAGGCAACATTGTCAGAAAAAAAAAAAAAATTAGTTTGCACCTTATCTTAAAAGCAACTTTCTAAAAGATCCCCCTGCAGAGCTTCGTGTGCCTGCTGTGGTGTTTTGGTATCAGATTCTCAGCCAGCATCGCAAGACAGAAGCAGATTTCACTCACCAGGACTGAGAGATAAAAGCAGCCACCAGTGGCTCCAGTGAAATAAGACTCTGCCTTCAAGCTTCCTGCAGGGATCAGTCCCTCCCCTTCATTTTCTCTCTGCAGCCCTCATCAGCTGTTCAGTAACTGTTCTGTAATCCCATCACACAGAGGTGAACCTAAAACTCACATCAAATCTTGAGCAGCATTTATTTTGAAGTTGGAAAAAGTTACAAAAGTCAGACCTTAAAAACTCACTTTTTTTGTTGTTTGCATTATATTTTGGGCAATTAGTTGAGTCTTGTACCAATAACTATCTATATTTTCACCCTTTACATGGCAGCCAAAAAATGTCAGAACCAAATGTGACTCTAATCTTAAAAGTGTCACCAAACAAAAGTAAAATTACCTAAAGTAAACATAAATAAATAAAATAAGAATAATCTAAGTGCTTCACCAGGCAGAAGCAAGGTATAAAATAAAACTTATTATCTATGACCTGACAACACAGAAGAAATATGATATCAAAATATGGTTTCTATAAAAGATATTCTCGCTGTATCACACAAATAAAATTAAAGGTTAAGCTCAATTGATTTCCTGACAGTCTTCTCATAACTGGATTTATTTGGGATCAAGACTTGTTATTTGCTCCGTAATTATAGCTGAAAATCAACAAAATGTCAAACGGCTCAGCACAGACTGATCAATTGTTCCCGGGTCTAATGATCAACTCATCAAATTTCATGCAAGTTTATTTACAAACCTGTCAGATATCCTGCTCACACAAAGTCAAACAGTCTCAGTAAATGACATCCTCTTTGGAAAGTGTATAAGCATCAGGCCTAGTTGTTAATGAAACACTGTTTCTTAGAAAAGCACCATAAGGTTGAAGAGAGTGTTTCTGTTATCAATTTATTCTAGGAACATTTTATCAGGCCATTGATATTCAGCTTTTGTTTCAATCAAAACACACAGTATAATTTCACTTGTGCCTCATCATTTGTCTCAGAGCAAATAAACACAATGTCCTGCTGAGAGACAGTGTTGACACCACAAAACATGTAAGTATTTACTCTGTGTGACACGGACTCTGTCTCTGTATAAAAACACCTGGACATTTGGACCTCATCTCTTCAAAAGCGTGAAGAGGAAGAAGCTGCAATCTCCCGTGTGTGTAAACATACTGTGAGCTGTGAGGTTAATTTAAGAAACCACAGGTGGACCAGGAAGGAAGCCTTATCAGCATAAAGTGAACGACAGAAGAGTGAGAAAGATGTTCTTAAGCTGCATCCCTCACAGAGCTGTGTTATTTATATATATTTTCTATTTCTTTTTCTTTATAATGTTTTCTATTTTTGACATACAAACAAAACTGACCTGACTGTGACACTTGGCCTCCTTAAGACTCAATTGGATTTGAAACGTAAACACTGCATTACAGTATTGGAACAGCCAATGACACAACATTAGTATTACAGCAATAAAGCCTCCAACTACAAGAGGCAACACAATGCTGCTGTGTGCAAGTTCGTGTGGGAGGAGGAAATCCTACGCCATCTTTCATTTAGCATGACTTATGACAGGCCGCCGTTGGAAATGGCTGAAGGCGTCAGTAAGTTTGTTTTTGGTTCTCGTCTACTTGTATTATAGAAGAAAACGGTGAAGAAACCTGTAACACAGCTGGGAAATCAATAAAAAGAAAAAAAAGAAAAAAAGGGATCATTTTCCTTCTCTCTTTTCGAAAAAAAAAATTTTGAATGGTGCATCACTTTAAATGTTGCTGCTGCAAGGAACTGTGGGACGACATTATCCCCTTTCCTTTCGTAGTTGATGGTCCATTGCACCCTAAGGGGACAAGAAAGGAAGCACTGAAGCACCTTTCCTTAGCGTTTAAAAAATTTGACCAGCTCTTTTCATGGCTGCCACTTAGATTCTTCCAGGTCATTTCACTCAGATAGCAGCCTTCAAAAGCATGAAAGACTATTTGATCTGCCACCACCATGACCAGGTGTGGTTTGGTTTACCTGTACCGATGATGTCAAGTGAGCAGGACACGTGTGTCTGGAGCTCGTCTTTAGTCTGTGTGTGATGTTTTTAACCCTGAGCTCGCTGTCTGTAGCATCATTTATGCAAAGGCGGCTGGTTGTCGAGCAGCAGGATTTTTTTTTAATAACTTGAATACAAGTACAGTTGTGCATGAGTGAAAACCGTCCAGACACCAAGTCCACCATCACAGGTTGTTTTCTCCCCTTTGGCTCGGCTGTCACAGATGACGGTGAACCTTGTGGAGCCGAGACCCTGAGCCCGGCGGCCTGACGTCATCCCACTAGACTGACCCTGTGCTTTTGGAAAACACACTTGTTGTTTTCCTTGTTGCCAATTTCTGGCATTTATTTGAACACAGAAAAGGGGGAAACCCTCTCTGATTATGGGCGTAGCATGGCCTTGAAAAAATAATATTTTCCTAAGCGTGCCATTCATACGTAGACTGTATGTAACATAATTGGCCTTAACATGTCAATTCTTTGAAAAACAGCTGTTATATAACGTGTTTGCCACCCCGTCCGTACATTTAAAATATGATCTCAGCCTCCCGTTCTGTGTTTCTGTACCAGCATGTCTGATTTAAAGCCTTACAGAATGTCCTGTAAGTAGATTTGAAAGATTAGGCCTCTCATGAATGTGCTTTTCCTGGATTTGTTTGTCGGAGTCAGATAACCTGCAGACTCAGAGGAACAACCACCAGCCCTCAGAAAGAATCAATTTTCCTGTGAATGTAACTCAACAGCTCGTGTTCTGCAGATAGACAATTGCACAGCCGAGTGGGTCTTTCTGTTTGTGCATTTGTTATTTTGGCAGACTTTGTAGTTTAAAGAAAGCAAAGAAAAAGCAACTTCCCAAAAGCAGCATTTCTTCCAGGGCTTTAATTCCTGTGCCAAACAATTACTACATTGTGCCTTGGAAAGGATTTGTTGTCGTCTCTACAGACTCCTATATCTTCATAGAAGTGCCAACTGGTGGAAAACAGCCCATAATTGTTTTCCTGTGATAACTGTTATTGATTTGACTGTAGTTCTTAGAATGAGTGGGACAATTATACAAAAGGAGAAAAACTAGAAATGCACTCACAGGTGTGTAGTGTGCTGTATTTGCTACAGTACTGAGACGTAGCTCTGGGTGATTTCCCTTGTAATAATGTGTCTGCGCTCCGGTTTAATGCTCGGGATGAGCCTATGATTTATTGCCTGAGATCACAATTTGCCACTGGCCTTTTTATTTAGAAATACTACAGCTACCTGTAGAGTAAACCGTGATCTCTGTGGACAGGTACAGACACAACCAGTATCTGATGGGATGGGTTAAAGAAAACCGTCTATGCCGTTCTGCAGGCTGCATTCAGGGATGTACGTACACACCCACACACTGAATACATGACAAAATTTAATGACTTGCACACATGGAGATGATTTTGAAAATGATAAAAGCACACATGATATTTGCTGGGATTGATTAGCTGTCTCAAACAAACTTCACAACAAGTTGCATGAAGTAGCTGCTCTCGTGCTTTTACCTTATCGCATTTCATTTTTTGTTGCATCATTCATGTTTTATTTTTCGTTTTTCTGAGCTTTCTCATGCACATAGGCTTAAAGGACTAGTTCAACATTTTTAGGAAATGCATTTATTCACTTTCTTGCAGAGATGAGGTGATAAGACTTCACTGGTTCACTGGTTAGTTCAGCTGAGCATAAAGACTGGAAACATAGGGAAACAGCTGGCCTGGCTCTCTCTAAAGGTAACGAACTCCGCCTACCAGCACCTCTAAAGTTCGATAATAAACATGTCGTATCTTGTTTGTTCAATCTGTACAAAAATCCCAAATCACAAAATGCAAGTTGCTGGTCCAGTCTTCAAGCAAGATTAAGATTTGGCTCCAGCCTCACATTTACAGACAGTGGTCAAGGGAAGAAGTATATTTCCCAAAATGCTGAACTAGTCCTTTATTAGTTGAATCATTTCCAAAGTCAAAAATGAACTTTCAATCTCAAGTTTCAAGGTGTTTGTCATATTGGAGTGAAAGAACATCAACCCGGAAGGGTGCAAAAAAATTCAAATTTATGAATTTATTTACACTTAATAAACTCAAAACAACCTTGGCATGCTGCAGGAAATGTTGAGCAGTAAAGTGTTTGTAATGGCAGTGAATAGGTTAAATTATGCAAAAAAGAGTGATCTGGTCATTCGAGGTTGTTGATTTGTGAGCACGTTCAATATAAATGCCCGACAAGATCACTTGTTTTCTTGAACTTTGCCCCTCGATCCAGATAAAATAGATCAAATAGAGCAAATTATAGCAACTTCATATCAGACTGTCATCAGCTCAGTCTGGGATTCCCCACATCTCTGAGAGGCGGCTCAGGTAGACGGGTCCTTGAGAGCGCTCTGCCTGCAGCTTGTTTTTTCGATGTAAAATTTAGAAAGAGCCTGGACGTGTTTATTCTGTTGTCTGGTAGATTTATAGATAACATCCGTATGAGCAGTTTACATCTGCGAATCAGATGTAAACTGTTTGAACTGGCACCGAGTTTGACATGAGATGCCAACATGAAAACAGAAACAACGTCTGCTTCGGATTAAACTCTGTTGTTTATTTGTTTGGACTGAAGTTACCAAATTCAATCACATCTAATCTCTGACTCCTTGGGAATATAGATTCACTGTATGTGACCACTGTAAATATGATCTGAGCATAAAACATGATGTCAACATCTCTGTTCACACTGTTAATGACACACATCAAACCCAAGAGACCATAAAGTCTGCCACAATACAAAAGCTGACTCGAGCTCACTCAACCAAAAAAAAACAAGGAAGCAAAATGCACTTTGCTCTTAACATTAATCTTCACACAATCAATTTCCTGATCTTCCAGCACCACAGTTTACCTCTGAAGAGCGTATGACTCATATTAAAACATTATGGGACGTGTTAATTCATCCGAACATTTTGGATTCCTTGGAAGAACTGTGAGTCCCACATTCCTGCAAGTTGCTGCACAATTGCACCATTGGCTCAGGACATTAATGTTGTAATCATTAATCAGGAGAGAAAGTCTGAGCTACATTAGGGACATGTACTGCTAATCTTTACATGACCAGACGACCCTTTGCTGCCCATTAGAGCAGGATGGAAAAAAGCATGCAGGATGTTATATTGCTGATGATGCATAAATTAAGGAGAGTGCCAACGGGCCGAACCAAAAAAAACAAGCGAAACCTGGCTGATGCTGCTACTTTAATCAGCTTATTTACATTCCTACTAGTGAGTTTGTGAATTAGTTTAGGACACGCTGGATGCTGAACTCCTGCTGTGTCAGCCCATTAAAATGGAAGTTACTGAATGGGAACATACAGCTTCATTCAGATAACCGACGTCAGGAAGAAAGGATGCACGAGTTAGTATTTGTTGTCGGACATTCTGTTGCACACTTTGAGGAAGCTATAAATAAAGGAGGAGTCATTACGTCCTAATACCAACGCTCTAATGCTCTGCTGGTGTTCTATTGAAGCCTATGGGAGATGCAGGGAGAAGCAGATTAAAATGACATGCTTACGTCCTATGACCTTTGGTGATGAAACGCCTCTATCGAATGAAAGAACACACTTCAGAGAATTGATATTGTTATAAATGTGCACATTCATTTATTTACTGTTGTTCTCCAAATAGCATCCAAATATGATTACAGGGCTCATGGTGAGTCAAATTAAAATTCTCACCATGGCAAATAAATAAAGTTGCAAATGAAGTGAAGTGAGTTTTGGATAAATAAGTATTGTTAACCAAATCTTAATTTCCATCTCTCTTCCATTGATTTTGATCTGGAGGCTGCTTTATGATAATTGACACTGCTACTAATCTAACCCCTTCTGATTATCAGTTGTACATTGGTTGGATGTAAACTAACCCTGAGCTGACAGTGGTTAGAAATCAGCTGAGAAGAGCTGAACAAGGTGAGTAGTATCGTAACAAGGAAATTGGACTGACTAAGGGTTTGGAAACGTTTTTAGCTCATGAGCAGACTCATGGGGAGGAGAGAAAAAAATCATCTGTCTCTTCTAAGCAATCACAGGTGATACATCGTTCTCTTGACATAATCAGACTTGTCTCGTCTTTTATCTGATTGCTCCATCTTTACCAATGAAAGTCCTGCTGGTAGTTTCTCATCAGCAATTTCCACGCGCTCCCATCATCCGACGTGAGGGGAAAGTGAGGTTTGTTTTACTTTCTGCTTCGTGATCATCGGGCCAGTGAGACAGCTGTGACACGTCCTGCCGAACACTAAACGCTCGGACGTGTGTTTTATCCACATCACCTCAGCGCTGGGTCAATACTCTTTCACAAAGCTTTGTTGATACAATTTGCAGCATTGAGTGGTCTGAAGTTTAGAGAGATACTGAAAATGCCTAGGAGTCTAAGAGTGTCAAATTTTCTAATAAATAGGAGGGTTTTGTTTGGACAGCCATCTGTTACACAGTTGTGTAATGTGGAGGCCATTCTTTATGCAGGGGAGGCTTCAGTGGTTCAGCATCACCATATTTGCACTACATGCATTTGGAAAAAGTGTCTTTTATTGAAAAAAAAAACACAGTTAAAGACTCTAGACTTTAGATAATATCAAAATATCACAAATGACTCAAATGAATGAATTTTTGAGGGGTATGTATTGTGAGTTCAAAACTGGACCCAAATGGACGACATCAGATAGGTAGGTTGAAGAAACAAAAGTTTTAATAATGTAAAGCTGATACCAGTAATGACTATGGGCAGGAAACGAAAACTGAGGCAGAGCAACAAGAGAGCAAACCTGAAAGGCACAAGGAACGAGGGCAGGAACACAGACGAGGGCTGAATGTGCATGACGTCGTCCCCATTCATAGCTTTCAGTACGTCTTGCCCTTCTCTACCATGGCAGGCTCTTGACATGTTGAATGGAATTGATCATTTCAAGTATACTGACAGCTTTGGCTTATGTGGCCAGGATCTGTGAGAAGTGTCCCCATTGCCACATCACATAATGATGCACGAGCAATTTATGCAGCAGATACTATAAATCGCAAATGCAAAGGAGGCTGCACATGACAAACACAATTACATTTTTACTGATAATTGTCATATCCCTTAATGAAAGTCTGGACAATCACCATTTGAGGCTACTTACAACGATACAAAGAGGTGATGAATAATTGTGGTAAACAAGCCAATTATACAACAGTGAAAACTCAAAAAGTCAGGTTGATATATAATATGTCAAACACAGAAATATCGTCATAACTTAATCCTATTACTGACTGAGAAGGGATTTCCACATTGCTTGCTTAACACTACAAATGACATATTACAGAATGCCTCTAATTAACTGAGAAATACGGTGCACAAAGTCTTCTAAAGCATTTAAGGTTTAAGTTTTATAATTAATTTTGTAGCAAAAGTTTTCCCGTGAAAAACTTGTCATGTTTCTGCAGCATTGATGCAAACATTTGAACAGCTTGGAAAGGTGATATAAATCATGTGATAATGACAAAATGGCAAATAAAATCAGACAGCAAACACATCCAATTTCTAATTACCACCACACATGTGCCTAATTTATTACAGTTTAATATGTGTTTAATTCACCAGTGTCAGGACACATTAAAGCCTCCAAAGAAGCAGACAGATAAATGAAACATAATTTGTTTTCACTTATCTCTTTAAAATGTTAAATATGAAGCCGCTGACCTTGATCAATAATGAAAGATTAAATAACACGTTTCTCTGGAGACTCTGGCTAAGAGCAATGCAATGATGCTTATCCTGTAATGTGCTTTACAGAACAGGACAGACACAGCGGCCTCGTTTTAAGATATGAATCAAAAACAGGAGATATGCACATGACAAGGATAAAATGCAGCCATGAAAAGATAAAACCTCTGTTACGAGTGGTTAAAAGTGTGTGAATCAGGCATTTAGTAGAAGGTACTGTTCGGAGTGGAGAGTACATACCAAAGATTAGATGAGTATGTGCCGGCTGTATTATAAATTATCTGACCATTCAAGTGTCTTTACTCTACAAATAAGTTTTCCTCGTAGAGATAAATGGTCTCTAGAGCAGCAGCTGATCCAGGTTCAGCACTCTTAATGTCTAATGCATCCACTTTGCTCTCGCAGATTCAGTAATATTTACATATCTCAAATAATCCATCACACAGTTTTCCTATAAACCTCCGCCCCCCCTCTCTCCGCAAAAACACACACTGGTCTTTTAAAACACTTAAAAGGCTCTGGGCATCAGACAGCCAGTAATGTGAATGTCAAACTTCCTGACTTTTTCCCTTCGTCACACCTCACCTGCAGTCATCAGCGGTGTTAGCACACCTGTCTGACTCAAACACCCGAGATGATGGTCAAAAACCTTCTCGGACAACAGCAAGAAATGTAAACACTTGTGTTACTTTTTAACCAGCGATTTTAAGCTTGAGGACGAGAAGCTCACAGAGAATGATGACTGACCCATTTTTATTGTAGATAAGAGCTAATTCATTATCTACAGCTTTTACACAGCTAAGACTTTATCAGTGGGAGAAGAGCATCATACAAAATAGTGCTACTACTAGTAAAATAAATTGAACTGTATCATCTATTTGAATTCATTTTTAAATGAGCAAATGACAGAATAAAAAGTACAAGAAGGAAAAAACATAGTACATTTGTACTGTCCTTTTGCTGCCATTAACCATCGTCAATAAAAGAGGAAAACAATGAAGATTATATCCAGTTAAAGGACTTGTGTAGCCAAAGTCTGACGTAGCCTTGGTGTTATGGTGCATTACATAATAATAATAAACACAGTAGGTAGAAAAATATAAAGTACTGTAAGTTTAGCAGCATAAATAGAAAATAAAAGACTGACAATAAATATGAAAACACAAAAAAAATATGTACAAGATGAGAGGTGTTATAATTCAGCCATGTGTAAATCTCAATGTAGCTTACAGGTAAAACAAGTTTAAGTTTGCATTTACAATCTGCACTAATATAGAGTTGAGATTGTTTTATCAACTGCTGTTTCCAAGGTCAAGTAAAAATCTTAGAGGCTCAATTTCACACGTGGATAGAATTGACACCTCCATATTATGATATTCAGAAAGGACTAAATATGAGTACTGGTATTTTCCTACAGCTGAATTACATTTATAATGCTTATAGGAGAAAACAGTGAGTATGAGTGAGGAGCTGCTCTCAGAACAGCAGTCAGTACGCAGCCTCAAGATCACAATGGTTCTTGTTTTAAGCATTTTGTGCCGCTCATTCATCCCGCACTGCATACCAGGCTGTTTCCCAAGACCATGCTCTGAATACTGAATAGCTGCAACATAATGTGGAATGAATGCATTATGTGCACGACCACAACGGCATTTTCTTCTCCAAAGATCTATTATCTTATCTTTCTGCGCAGTCAAAGCAAACCAGGCTTTACTCTGTTTGCGTGTGCGGCTCGTGTATTAGCTGATGCTGCACTCTCATGTTGATATTTTAACAAAGAGTGAAGTGTACTTTGTGTCTATTCTTACAGTTATCAGGAGCCACACAGCATGATTTATGTTTTTTTTCTTTGTGAACGGAAATGTTTCTGGTCATAAATTCATTCCTTTCCAATCCAAGAATTTGGTTTTCTAAAGATTGGCTATCAGTGAATTCTTCTGTGCAATGCTCCTTTCAACCCCCTTGTGAGAAAACTTCCAAAGATGCTTTTGACATACACAAACACAGAAAGCGTGCTCACACACACACACACACACATACGCAGACGACAGGCAGAGAGGAAAAGGAGTGGGAGGATGTGATCTTTCCCCAGCTTTGCCTTCTTTTTGCTTACATGAGGTCACCCGACCATCAGGCTCAACAATTGATGTGTGCATACGTTCCAATAATGATATCATCCACTAGTCCACAACAGAAATACAATAAATGTGAGACAGAACTTCTGATACAAATGGAAATGAAAGTCAGTTTTGTTTTGACAATATATTTATATTTGCCCTATTTAATTTAAATAAAACAGAGCAATACTTACAACAGAAGCACACAATAATTAACAAATAGAAAAGTAATAATGACACTAGCAGATGTAATCTTGACAATGTTGACATTTCACAATTTTAGAAACATAAAACTGCTATGATCTCTGAAGTATACACAATGTTAATGTATATACTCAGTGGACAGTTCAGTGATCTTGATTCAGCTTCATGTTGAGTCTCTACGCCTGCTGGGCTGCAGCCTTGGCCGCTAAACGCTCCCGTTTCTCCTGCTCGGCCTTTGCTCTCAGCTCTTTCTCTCTCTGGATCAGCTGCCTCTTCTCGGCCTCCCAGGCCTGAACCCGGCTCTCGTACTGCTCCAAGTCCAGTTTCTCTGCAGATGCCAGGTTCTGCTGGGCCAGAGCGGTGACTAAAGCCTGGAAGGAGGCAGAGTCCACTTTGCCCTGAGACTCCAGCTGGCTGCTCAGTTCCTGAAGAAGCAGGGAAACAAAAAGACATTGAAGCGTCCAACAGTGACCTCATCACTTCATGTAAATGACTTGTGTGAGACTCTCTGAACCGAAAAGAATGCTACTGCTTAAAATTGGTGGCACAGTTGGTTTTTAGTGTTGCCTTGAGAAGTTCAGATACTAAAAGGCCACATCGGGTCTGACTGCCACAAGACTTATTAAATACATAAACATAACTGCTGTGAAGAACAAATTAGATTAGCATGTGTGTCAGACACTGCACATGAAATTTTGTAGTCTCTCAAATACGGATGTAGTTCAGGTTGACCAATCAGATATTAAGGACTTGGTTATTAAAACTAGTCCCATCTTAAAGCTACAATAATCAGCACACACGACAAACACCCACCTTGAACCTGCTGGCATACTGAGGTATCTTAGCCCGCTCAGCTTGATCGTCTTCATCCATGGGATCTTCTTTCTTGTCCTCTTCACCTGCTGACTCGTCTCCAGATGAGTCCGTGTCTGAGGTAGAAGACAGTTCCTGCAGCAAGTCCTTCATGTAGTCCAACTGAGGAATAAAGAGAATTCATGTTAAGCATGCAGAAAGATTATGTTGTATTTAGTACAGTCCCAATTTCAAAAAAGTGGTGAACCTCTCTCCATCCTTGCTTGTGAACAACTGAGCCTTTCCAGGATGAACCTTTCATACCCAAACATGATACTATGACCTGTTACCAATGAAGCTGTTGTTCCTGTCCCAACTTGTCTGAAAAGTGTTTTGTGTCAAACATTAAATGTATTGCCTTTGCACCATTTTCAATTAAGGATGTGTCAAATTATCACATTCTGTTTTATTTAGAGTCTCAACTTTTTTGGAATATGGGTTGTAGGTTTTGAAAATCAATATAAACTAAAGTGCAGTTCAACAAGTTCTGAACAGTTGCCAGTCCTTATTTGTTGCATATTAAATTACTTGTGTAAAAGTGACATATTTTCAACTTTTTTGTGAAGATGCAGTTTCTTGTTTAAAGATTACAGAAGAAAAATGTCACGATGAAAGAGGCTGAAGACCTCACTTGACAACTCCCTCTTAATCTTACGAAGAGGTAAGATTAACTGTGACCTGAGGCAGCCGTCACCAGCACCGTCACACACGGGTAATATTTCCTCTCTGTCCGACGGTGTTACCTGCTCTGTCTACATTATTGCTGCGCCGCTGTCTGACACAGGCCGTTTAGTTCCTGTTGCAGTGATTCTCACAGACATCCTCCGTGCTCCAGGCTCTTCAAAATCTCATTAGAAGCAGACAAAGCTGAACTATTGAACTGGACAGCACAGGCCGGATTAGAGGCGCTACACCCGACTGTGTGTTTGTACATATATGTAAAAATAACAACAATATGACAGCGTGTGTTTTCCATCTCAGCAGATGAAGACTGTGTCACACACCCCACCTGGAAAGTAACAGTGGTGTGTGTATGTAATATTGTGCTGTTAATAACTTTATTGTGTGACTCAGAGCCATGCGCAACAGATTTTTTCATTTCAAACACACAATCCTATTTGAAAGAAGCAGCAGTCTAACACTTATAATATATGAGTAAATATGTTTGTGTGACATCAAACTGACAGTATTGAACATTGATAACAAAAGTCCAAATGAATACAGGGAGTAAGGCTGTCTGGCATGTTTGTTATATTTATAAATCTTTTTCTTTCCTGATGAATAACATCGAAAATTAATTATTCTTTAATGAGATGGTCAAGCGCTGCTAACAAGCTAATCCAAAACTACTTATTTTTCATGTTTTCTGTTGTTTGGTGATGTGATATAATCACAGATGCCAATCCAACTTTTATTCTCCTGATACTGATTGAATTTCTCTGTTCTTACTGAGTCTTTGGACAGCTTGACGTCACCAGAGGCAGCTCTCTCCATGACATCCAGCGCTCGGCTCAGATACCCATGACCCCAGAAGAGAGGCATCCCTTTGAAGACGGCATGTATGCCCTTTAACATCTCCACCTTTCCTGGATGGGGAAAGAGGAGGAGGAGAATAAATGAGACAAGCAGCCAAATGAAAAAAAAAACAGTGGATGAATCCATCAAACCAACACTGTGGAGAAGAAATACACACCGAGGAGAGCATTGCCAAGCAGCTGAGCGCTGAGGCCAACAGTATTGTCTTGCGTCAGTCCACAGATGAGCAGTGATGCTCCCAAAGTCCGCTCCTCTGACACCTGAACACAGTGAGGAACATATGTAATTATTTTAGAAAGAAATAATCCAAAATGAATGTAGAGCATTCTTTCACTCAGTGCAGTGTCTGAGGTTATGTACTCTATTTTCAAGCATAAGAATATGCTGGGATCATTTGTTTTCCTCCCATGTTGCTGCAGTTCCACTCACAGTGAGTTGTGGTCTGGATGAGAAGTATGTGCCCAGAGCGTACAGAGACAGGATCTGTGTGGAGGGAAGGTCGAAGGCCTCTTGAAGCATCACCTCTTCAACCACAGAGGACGCACCTGCACAATTACAGCAAAAACATGCATTTTAACATGACTCTTTCCTATTTTTCTTTCTATAATATATAAATTATCATTCCTTTTCTTTATGTAGTTTTGTAAGGCTACTGTAAATACTTTCAGGTAACTCTTACGTGAAATAATAATTTTGTTATACTACTAAAGCTAACTGCCGGCAATATTACAGGGATCTCTTCTCTGAGATGATAAAATTGAATTAGACAGTAAGGTAGGAGTGAGAACATAAAGAATGAAAACCAAAGCATTCAACATGCTTTTTAAGACCCTGGTCACCTTTTGTGAAGTTGAAAGGATAAATCTGATGCCATTCTATATTTCATTCATTGTAAAACAAATCCAGACAAAAAAAACCCAACAACAGTCAAGTTCCAAAATTTAGTGCAACAAATTTCCAGAACAATTAAAAGAAAATGCAAATGAATGGACATTTTCATCCAATACTGTTCTGCAAATACTGGAAGTTGGTTCATCTAGAAAAACAGCTGGTCAGGTGCTATTAAACATTAGAGAAGAAGAGGGCACAATAAGATGTTGTAATTAAAAGTGTGCCAGTCAACTTCAAATGAACAAAAACATGATTGAAACATAGCATTTATGTTTGTTTCACGTATTAATTCAAGGAGCGTTACAGTCTTCATTGGTCTGTACAGATGTCTTCATCTGTCACTACTATGGCAAATAAGTCACATGCTTCATGTACGTGATGATTTGTTCACTAAGTCCATTTCTACCACATTTTATCACATTTTGCTTTTAAATGGGTCCCAAATACATAATTCAAATTTTAAAAAGGCTCAATAATTCCCTATAACAGTTTGGTAAAGTAGTTTTTAGGAAAAGTTGCTCCAGACACAGTGCATTTGTTTGGGACTATTTTCAGCTGTGGCTTGATTCACAAGTGCTAAACAAATTGTGAAGTCATTATTTTCTCTAATGTAATCAAAGCTTCAACATACAGCCAGCACATTGTGATACCAACTATGTGCCTTCATTTGTTGAAAAATGGTGAATTGTTTACTGTCTAATGTTATTACAGAAAAATGATCAGGCTTCCCCTTCACCTCTGTCTTTTACAAACAAGGAAATAAAATGTTTGAAATCTGATTTTTTGTGATTTGACAGACAGTCTGTTCCCACACCTGGCAATATCCAAAGTCAACAAGAATGTGTTTGGATACCTACAGGGGCTGTGTTTATTTCATTCTGTCTGTACCTTATTTTTTCTCCAAATATTGGACTGAAAACATGTTTTTAAAAGCCTTACTTTTAAAGTCTCCTTCCTTAATGTAAGAATCTATGAGCAGGTTGTAGGTGAAGTCATCTGGGAACATTCCATACTGGACCTGTACACACACACACACACACACACACAGATTTTGAATATTTGCATCACATGCATAGCATGAACTGTTTATCCTACATGATTTGGTAAGATGGTGTACAGTATATCACAGGCAGTAATGCAACATCCTCGTGCACCTCTGACATCGAGGCCTTTCTTGCAGTGACGTTACACCCATCATAACAACAACAACAGGTACTGAATGAACAGCACACGCTCTGCTTTACCTCACTGCCTCACTGCAAACACGTCATTGACTAGAGGATGTCTCTGCTTTTGGAATAATTCAGTGAGTCTAGTCCGTGTAGTCTACAATTCATTTAGGAGCAGTACACTTGCTGGGCTGAAAATGTCAAACATGTTTGCACTGCTCACATCAGCTTGAAAATGCATCTGGCTGGTTAAGATTGTATCTGTGATCTCTCACGCTGCCAGATTAGTGCAGCTGTCAGCCCTGATCAGGGGCCTGTGATCAGATTTCCTTTCTGATTATAAAGATGAACTTCCTTTACATTGAACCTTCTAATTTTGAGATGAGTTCAGTTTAATGTCTTAAGAATAAATGGAGGGATAATAACGTCTCATGCACCTTGTTTTTAAGTGTGTGCAGGGCCTTGTCTCTGGCTCCGTATTTTAGACACTGTCTGATCCAGCTGTGAATGGTCCAGTCTCTCAGGTACCAACAATTTGGACTGTGACGAAACCTGGAGGGATACAAATAAATAAATAAATAAAAAGAAGAAAAAAGGAAGTTTTTCTTTTTTCATACATCCACCACAGTTGTGCTTTATTAATGAAACCAATTTTGAATGCCATGATTCTGTGGTAAACTATTTCAGAAGAGCAAACACAGTGTAATCCTGAAAAATCAGCACTAATACAAAAGCAAGACTGATAGGCCAAACACGTGAAAAACAGTTGAATGTATTAACAATAATGATAAGTATTTACAAATTTCCCAAAGTGGAAAGGTGGTTATTTAACTCTCACCCGATTATGAAAATGATTGTGCCCTGAACAAGGGTGCGATTGAGAAATGTACTAAATCTTGTAATCACAAGAATGGGTGCAGATTCCAGAGGAAGGAGTAAACAGGAAAAATCTGGAGTTGCCCCGAACAAAGAAAAGCATGTGACTGAACATAAACCAAAACAGACAAAGCAAACAGACAATTCATTCCAAGAAAAGCACAAAAGTTGATAAGACACGAAACCCTGGAAGCAGCGGACATCTTACACAGAAATCAAGATGCAGAAGAAGAAGATGCAGTCAAAATCATTCCTCTTACTTGTAAAGGTAGTACTCTGCTTGATCAATTTCTTCTCGAGATGAAATGTTGTCAACAAACTGAAACACAAACAGAAAATATAAACAGTCATTGTCAACTTTGTCTCAACAGCTACCAAAATTTAGCAAATAAGTTTGAATTTGATTTTTCTGTGGCAGGCTCACTACAAACAAAGTATAAATAAAACACAGGCTATTTAAAATCTGGACACAGCTTACCCGCGACACAGCCAGAGAGCTAACTGGGAGATTCCTCTCATATGTCCTGTCCATAGTGGTGGCCAGTAAAGCTGTAAGTTAAAACATCAACAAGATGATTATACAGTTTATCAAGTAATAAACTATTCAAGATGTTTTTACAGTATGACATGACCTTGTGATACACTAGGCTGAGACAAAATGTATTCGATCATACCATCAAATACTGTATCATCAGTTGTGATTCATTTATTCAAACTTGAGTATTATTGATTTTAAATTCATTTAAGTCATGATGGGCTGTGCATAATTATATCCGCACTACTGAACAGTTACAAATCAGTGCACGATGAGGCTGCAGTCTAACACTGCCACCCTGTGTTGATCACGTGCACACACACAAAATTTGGTAAATTTGGGCTATGTCAGCTACACATCACATTGTTCTAGTAGAGGTAAGCATTGTTTGATTTTCAATACCAGTGCTATTACAACACCTGAATTTCACTAACACTCGGACAAAACTTTTTTTTATATCTTACTTTGAGGAATATAAAAACCCTTCTTCCATATAAAAAACACAACATTAAACTGCACTTTATCAGAACTTTTATCAAAACTACCTATAAATACAACATAAAATTGGCAAAATTATGATTTAAATTTCTGCATTTCAGTCAATATCAAAAAAGTACTGAAGTTTGATATCCAGCCACAGATAAATGTACTCCAATTTTATCCAATTCATCTTTTACAATTCAAACTTTAAGACTAAAAACACAATATTGGTGTTCATCCATCCTCTTTATCCGCTTATTACAAGACAGGTCATCAGTCCAAAAGACAATAACTTAGAACATATTCACACTCACATCTACATCTTTGAGTAATTTAGAGTTTCCAGTTGTTTGGACCATGGTAGGAAACCCACCCAGGGGGAATACTGAATACTGTGAAATACTGACAAGCTCCATATGGACCAATAGGTTAATGTGCAAAATCCTGACTCTTGATATTATTGTCTGGACTGTTCATTAATGTGAATGTGAATATTGAGGGTTGCCAGTTTGAAATCTTACCCAGGTTCTGAGGATCTTTCTCTCTTGCCTCCCACAGTTTGGTGTCTGTGTAAGCTGCTGACAACAACCATCTTCTGGCTGCAAAGACAAAACCAGGTCATGTAAATACAAATATTAAACATACACGAACAACAACAAACTGTGTGTTGAAACCTAAGTTAGCTAATTGTAGCTAACTGATAACGTGAACTGGGGACATTTAGCTCCTCCTGTTTTAACATCCACATCAGGACAATAGAGGCCAAAGAAATAGAAGATAAACCAAGAATTATGAACAAATAAAAGTATGATTTTGTCGTAGCCAGATGTAGGATGTGTTTACCAGTAAGAGACGGAGATAAACATTTAACTTTGACTGCTGCTGTCACACATCGCTTCCACACGGAGGCCGCCATGTTTGGACGATACCATTTCTTAACAGGAGCGGGGGAGATATTTCAGGGTTATACCAAGAAGTAAGACCAGGTAAATAAAACGAAAGTCCTGTATCTTTTATTATTATTATTATTATTATTCCTTTCCACAGAAAAAAAAATTTTAACAACAATTTGAGAACAACTTTGTAAACGTGCAGAAAAGTGGTCGAATCTTTTAAAAAATATATCTTTATTGACAACACAGACTAGCAACAATGACACATAAAGCTTTTATGAGGTCAGTTGAGTCCATTGAGGTCAAATCATTAAAATTCATTTTAAAGGTCAAATTAAATCAAATGTATCTGAAATAATGAGTCTTCTCAGCTTGTTGTTCATCTGACAACAAGACTAGAAAATCATGAAACATTTAGCAGGTTTGAAGTTTGTCTGTTTAAGTTTTGTAGATGTGAAATTTAGCCTGAATGATGAGCAAGTGATGCAGAAAATGTTCACTTAAAGCCCACAAACCACAAAGTAAAACATCACATGATTTCACATTGGTATCATTTCTAAAATTGTGCATATTTACCCATAAAAAACCCGTAATCACACGGTGAAAAAGTAAAGATTTCATTTTCTAACTTCTTACGAAAAATTGTCTACAACATCTTTTCAAGACATAATTCACAACACAAATTCAATGTAAAAGCTTTACTAATCCAATAACTATGTTGGATAAACATGTTTTTAAAGAAATAATGTGCTATAATAATTTAAAGAATGTTACATGCATTTGTTTGTCTTCCTCAAGCAATGTTCCTGTACAAACTTGTCAGATTGATTGACATCAGTAAAATGCACAAATAAATCAGTTGTCTGGGATAAATAAAAACAGTGTAGTGTTGCAACAGCATGTTTTGAAACTAAATTACAGGAGAAACATTTCTTGAATATACAAATTTTAATACAGAAAAGAGAGGTGGACACTAGAGGGCGCTGTTTACATAAGGAGGAGACCAGATAAACACACTGAAGCAGAAGTGCAGCAGCTTCAATTTGCCCTGTGGCTCTGCATTTAAAACCATGAAAAGCCTCAGCGTTAGTCAGTCAGCATCATGGATGACTGCTTCCTGGAGCTCGTCAGGACATCACATTTGTCCAGTCATGTTTAAAAGACGGCCCTGAAATAGCAACACATCCTCAAAGCGAAGCAGGAGGGATGAGAGCAGCCTAAATCAGGAGCTGAGCTGCTGAGTGTAAACATGTATTTATTCGGGCCGTTGACCTATTGTCCTCTCCCTCCTCTCTGTGTTTTTGTTCTCCGTTGGTTCTGCAGGAGGACAGCCCTCGGCTATAATTACAGTGAGCTCCTTGGCTGCAGGTCAAAGGAGGTGACAGGTTGAGACTGGGGTGGGACACTTTTGTTAAACAAAACGTGGAAGAATTTTAGCACCATCTCGTTTTCTCACTCGCGAGCAAAACAGGATGCTCTTAACCGGGCTGCACTAAAGAGAACTGAGAGGGAGTAAACATTTCTACATGCACAACTCTGGATTCAGATATCTTTTCAGGAATATGAATGGAGTCTAATATTCTCTATTCCTTTCTATGCAATTCTGTTGTTATGAGTTGTTGCTACACTTCTATGTCCTCTTGTACAAAATGTTGGGTTCTTTTTTAGTGTGCAACCAGTTTCCATCAACAAATCACATCTGAAACTTCCTCGCCCACAATTCTCCTCATCTAAAAAGGTGGACGTGATTTAGTGATGCACAGAATTCAGAAGTATTTGTTTTCAGTATCTCAGTTATGTGCATCCTCTGTCTGCTTCCTTTTTATTTCATAACATAACATAAGACATAGTATAAGACACTGACGTCTGAATGGGCACGCGAGACAGAACGGCATGTGACACTAAAATTACATTGTAAGAAATCTGAAACTTTACTTACTTTTTAAAAGCATAATGAACAGGATAGTGTAGAGTGCATGTGAAAATATTATCAAGCTTTATTTACATGCAATAGTTAAAACCAAACAGCTTAGAAAATTGTGCAGGAAGATGGAGAAAAAAAAGCATAAAACAAGCTCATTCAGCAGCTCTACCATAAGACAAAGATACATAAAGGTTATGACATTGATTATGAATGAAACACAAGTCTTTTTTTAAACATGCACTCCAGGACTTAATGTGTAATTTTAACTAATTGAGAAAAAAAGTTGAGTCTGTATGAGTAGACATGAATCTGTGAATTATTTTGATATTAAGACATGAAATGAATTTGTATCTCATATGTAAAAGTCCATACTCACTGTTCTATAACATTAAACCTATTAAAAATGCAGCGCAGGAATGTGTCTACTTATATAACAGCTAAGTACATTTTAGAGGGAATGAAACAGGATGGGCACCACCCTGTAATATACAATCTGACATTTCCTCGTTCCACCTAATCAGTGCTTTAACTCTAATATGTTTACCATTATTTAATTGGAGATTATTTCTTTGTGACACTAACGCTGACAGCACAGGCTTTCTGTTGTCTAGACCAAGTGGGATCAGGGTCGTTGGTAAGTAAGTTTAGGGTTGCAACTAATTTTAAGGCTCATTCTGTGAATTATTTTTTTGATGGCCATCTTAAACATTTGGTCTACAAAAACGTGAAAAATGTCATAATTTCCCAGAACCTGAGGTGACGACTTCAACAGTTTTTAACTTATGCCTTTTACATGTTTACATAGAGAAAAGCAGCAAATTCTCCCATTTGAGAAGTTGGTACCATCAAATATTTTGCATTTTTGCCTGATCAATGACTGAATTGATCAAACAAAAACTGTTTTGAATAAGTCAGCACTAAGAAGACACTAGAAATGAATTATATAATATGCAGCGAAGAAGCAGGAGGAAGAGCACATGGATGGATTTTCATAACAACTCCTTAACATCAGAACATATTTGGAGCCTGAGGATCATCGCCGTTACGTTGCTTTTAACCACGGCTCACACCAATACTGCTCTAAATGTGTAACATCAACTGTGTTTTAAAACTTGTTCTGAGTACGAATCACAGAGTTTGATTGATCTTAATTATCTCCATGCAGTGCAAAAAAAATAAATAAATCACTGATTCATAAACTGTAATTTGTCCTTCTCTTAATGAGACACTATCTTGACGTCTTGTCATGATTATGATAAGTGCGTTGGTTTCATTGCAAAGCAGAACATCAACCGTCTCTCACCACCTGATTCATTTTCCCACCAGACTAACATTTACCTGTTCTCCTGAAAAGTTTCAGTTCAGTAAACACATACGGGAGAGACAGCGTTGAAACACCTTCTTTCATTAGTCTGAGCTGGGATCAGTTATACATGTTGTTCCTCAGAGATTGCACAATATGATGCTGCAGAGAGGAGCTGATTCTTCACAGGAGACAGCGACACAAACAGCGTATCCACTCCCTGTGGTTTGTCTCTGAGGCAGTGGTTGGGATTGAAACGTGTAGGTGAGGAATGGAAAGGAGAGGAGGATGTGAGAACTTCCTCAAACTGTTTGCAGTTTCACCCTTTAGAACGCGGTGGTCGTCACTGGTAGAAATAGAGAAGCTGCTGTTCTGCATTTCATCTGACAAGAAATGGCTCCATGTTTACCTGAACTGGCACAATAAAGTGATATTACAGCCCAGTGAGCTTAAGATAAGATAAACTTTTATTCGTCCCACAGTGGGGAAATTCACAATGTACAGCAGCAAAGGGGAATGGAAGCAGTTAAAAAGGCTAAAAAGAAGATATTCACAAATTTACATGGGAAATTCACATGAGACTTGCATTATTGGATTAAATATGAGATATGAAATATTACATGCTGAGTACAAAATATTGCACATTGACTGGAATGAAGTGAAATATGAAGTATTACATACTAAATTCAAATACAAAGCTTGATGTTATATCAGCACTTGATACTTTAAATGACCCTTTTCTAACTTGCTTTCTAACAGTTATGAGATATATGTGAGATCCGATCTGATAATGCTTCTTCTTCTTCTTTGGAATAGAAAAAAATATTTTGAGGCACTTTCATTCCAGTAGTATTTCTATTTTCAGTGGAGCTTCTGCAATGAGCAGAAACAATGCTTTATTCTGAGTCATACAGACATATGAAGCCTTTGTCTGGGACACCCACTGTGTCCGTCACTGCTGTTTGATCACAGCCTAAAAGAGAGAAGGGGAGAGGTGTTTTCTCTTCCTCTTCCTCTGCTTTGAAAGAGAAGCAGAAGGAGAAAGGCAAACTTTTTGAAAGTCACAGCAATCATCTCTGGCTTGGTGAAGTACGTGTCAGATGGATTGACATTTAATGTCTGGGTAAAACAGTTGTGGAGATGTTTATGAGGTGTCGAAAAAGAGAAACTGCAGGTTCGACGCGCAGGTTCATGGGTTCAGGCTTTTATTTTTGTATTTATCCAGCAGAATCATATTCAGGTGACCACGATCACAGTACACTGCCATACAATAAAAACACAGCCGTCGCCTCAAAAATTGATCTGACAAAGGCATATAGATAAAAAACAAATCTAAACATTAGACATAAAGAACAAAATCACAGTTTATTTCATGAAGACACTCAAAGGATTTAATAAACTCAAGCTTTATCACATCTGTATCTGTCAAAAACTCACTCAATACTTACTTTGGACACAATGTCCCACAAAAAACAAAACAAAAATAACAACAAAAAAATGCACAATGGTTTGAGCACTAACACATTTTTGATTTTAACATCACATATTTACACAAACAAGAGTAAAAGTCGAAGCAGAATTGCATATTTGAGTCAGTATTGCAAAATGATTTGTAAAAAAAAACAAACGTATTAAATATATTTTATACATTTTCTTTACAAAAAGCTAATCCCAAATCAGACTTCTCCACCCATGAATGAACATTAGGCCTCTGTCAGTGACTGATTAATCAGTGTATGATATGTTCTGTACATGCAGTATGCTTCACAGCTTTGTATTATTAAAACAATATGTTCATCTTTCTGTCTTTTGCTGAGCCACTATTCCACATCCTCCATAATCAGAGACCTCGACACTTTCCTCTCTCCTCAGGGATGTGTCTCCTAAACATCCATTTTCCTGCCAAAGAAAAAAACATCTGCCTTCCCTAAAACCTGCATCTTCTTCTTATTCTTCAACTATATTTTTTCAGTCTTTGTCAACCTCCATGAATTCACCTGTCTCTGATCTGCTCTGGTTCCTCTCTCCTGCATCCACCTGCTCTTTGCTTTGCTCATCTATCTCTTGATGATCTTCTAGCTCTGAATCCGAGTCGTAACGATGCGACTGCTCGCGACCTGTATCGTGGAGGTACACCTGGTCACCCAGCTCTAGATCAGATTCATAGGCCATCTCGGATGTCTCGTCTAAGAGGTGCGCCTCGTCACGTCTGGGATCTACAGAGTGTCCCTCTGCTGCTGACTCCCTTTCATACGTCTGTTCATCTGAACCGTGCTGATACATCTGTTTCGGTTTCTCCCCCGGCCCCAGTTCAGCTGGAGACCCCTGCCCTCTCTCCTCCAGCTCATGTTGGTCCACCTCGGGGCTGTACTGGCTCCTTCTGTACAAACTCTCCTCATCCTCCTCCTGACACGAGCTCCCGGGGACGCTCTCGCCATCAGACTGGGAGAGACGGAGGCTGGGCAGGCCCGGGGGCTTCTGGGAAAGGTCGAACGGTTCTTCTTGGCTGAAGTGGGTGAGGAGACCCATGGGAGTGGACAGACAGAAACGGCCTCTTTGCCTGAACACTGGAGTCAGAGACAAAAGGAAGTATATCAAGCAACTTTTGCAACATGCATTCACCATCTACATCATGTGCATCCTTACATCTTTCATCCAGCCCTCTGTCCATGACGCCGTGTTTGACCTTCATGTGTCTGGTGAGGTTTCCCTTCAGCGTGAATTTGCTTGGGCAGTAAAGGCATTTGAAGGGTTTGCTGTCTGAGTGGAGATGCATGTGGCCCATTAGGTTGTGCATCCTGTTGAACTCCTTCCCACAAAGCTAAAAGACAAGGGAGAGAAGTGTCATTTGTCAAAGAAGAACTGTATTAATTTTTGCAGTATAATATATGTGCTACGCATTTTGAATGGTTGGTTTCCTTGCAACTCAGCCATGGCAAAAAGTTATTTCAATACTTTTGCATGCATTAAACTAAAGAGGCATAATGTGTTAATTAGTGAGCATTAGAGCTACTGATGAGTATTTTACTACCTTTGGAAAGAGACAGGCTAGCTGTTTGCCCCTCTAACCCAGCCAGCTGCTGAGCCAAATTACATATTTACCATACAGATGTGACCGTGGTATCCTTTCATTTAACTCTCGGCAAAGAATAAACACATTTCTCAGAATGTTGAACTGTTCCTTTAAGTAAAAGTGTCAACACAGCAGTGATAATTTACTCTGTTCAAAATGTTTTTTAAGCAAAAGTGCAAATGTTTTATCAAAGCATGCAAAGGGAAAGTAGTTGTTTTAGTAATTTATACACTGTTAACACATTAGTCATCAAATCATTTCAGAGGCTGATCCTATGTTTTTATGTCGCTCAGATAAATTTACTGTAGTTGAATGAGTAAAAGATTTTCCCTCTGAAATGCATGCAAACACGATACTTGAGTAAATATACTCAGTTACTTTCCACCACTGGCTGCAGTAAACACTATTTGAGAATACAAAAATAGGCCGACACCATCCACCTATTATTTGTCTCTCATTGTCAAAGCTCCTTTGTTAGACGACCAGTTTACCCAGAACGCCGAGTCGTAAAAGCTGCACGTAATCATGAATGAATGTGCAGGCATTAAGATATACATAGACACGCACACACGCCCTTTCTCCCTCCTTCTATCCTTGTTTTCCTCTTTTCCTCTTTGTCTTCCCCCCTCTCTCTCTCGCTCCCTGACACACACACACACAAGAAAAACAGAAAGAGAGAGGAAGCAACATGGAGACAGGGCCAGGAGGAGAACAGGGAAGGGCAACTCCTGCGCTGTCCTTCCTCTGCATTCTTTTTTATTAGGGTGGTCCTTTCCTTCAGGAGGAGAGAGGGACTGTAAACTGTCCAAGAGGACCGTGAGAAAACAGGAAGCTCCCTCCAGCAGCAGAGAAAGCGAGATGAAATCTATTTGAGGGCCCTGTTCTCCGGGGAGGCTGGGGGGCCATTGTTAGAGAGGCAGTTTGTGCGGCGATATCCTTCCTATGGACAAGGAGGGTCCTACTGCCAAAAGCCTCCCTGCTATCTGGTCATCGTCTCAGTCCTCGGACCAAACACCAAGGTCAAAGCAGACGCTCCAGAAAAGTGGGGAAATCATTTAATAGCAGCTACCACTGAAAATTACAGATTTGGTTCTTGGCTGTGATTAAATACAATTTAAAAAAAAAAAAAAAAGTTAGAGCCTGAAGTCTTGATGCATTTATCCAAACACCTTACAGTTAAAGAGTAGTTTGCCATTTTGCAAAATATCATTTGTCTTTTGCTTTCCGTCACAAATCACAGTTGAAATACACATCTGTTTGTTTTATGATGCAATGGCTTTTGCAGTTAGATCAACACTGAGGTTTGTTAGAGTGAGGGAATGACCGCAGCCCTGTTAAATTATGACCAACCTTGCACTTATAGGGCTTGATGTCCGAGTGGACAATCATGTGAGCCTTGAGAGTCTGTTTTTGGACGAAACTCTTGAAGCACATGTGGCACTGGTAGGCCCGTATGTTGGTGTGGATGAGGACGTGGCGCTTCATGTTGGCCAGCAGGGTGAACTCGCGACCGCAGATGCGACACTTGTGCTCCTTCACCCCCTGAAGAACGAGAGAAGGTGGAAGCAGCGATTTGAGAATGAGTAACAGACGAGTTAGTTTAACTTCTCGAATCCCACTGAGCTTCATTTTAATTTTTTTGTGGAGATTCCAAAGTTTCCAAAGATACCAAACATCTATTTTTCGGGAAAGGTCTAGAAAATGATGATGAGACATTGAAAATCCATTTGATGGAAAGGTGCAGCCATAAAAACAGTCAACAAAAAACATCATATCACTTCAATTAAGATATTATACAAATGTAGAATCAAAGGGAAATGGGACATAAAACTGGATTTTAAAGGGTTAAAATAGCTTCATAATTTAAGGGGGAATTTGCTTTGAGAAGGCTGCCAAAGCAACCTGTTAGGCTTGCGTCCAAGCTCTCAACCATCTTCATTACCCAAAATGTGCACAAGGATTAATGGAAAAAGTCTTGATGTGACAGAACAATTGATAACTCTGTCTGCTGCCAAAAAAAAAATCCAGGCTTTTGCTTCCAACCCCTGTCAAAAAAACATTGACAAACGCTGCTCCCTTTCTCTTTGTCCTCCTCCTGAATTGAACCTACTTTGTGAGTGAGCGTGTGCTGTTTCAGGTGGTGTGACTGGATGAACTCCATCCCACACTCACTGCAGATGTACGGCCTGATGTCTTTGTGCTTCATCATGTGGTTCTGAAGCTGGCTCGGGTACTGGAAAGTCTTCTGGCACTCTGCACACCTGCAGGAACAACAGGTGTGTGCTCACCTCTTTATGGGGCCAAATAGAGAACTTAAAGCAGTAGTTCAACATTTTGCACTTGTTTGCTTTCTCATCAAGAATTAAATCAGACAATCGATGCTGCTCACATGTTTGTACGATATACAGTATATGAAGCTTGCAACTGGTGTCCAGACATGAGAATGGCATCAATGCTCACATCGAACTCTTAAAAAGAAAATGAACAATCTCGATTCTGAAAATGTCAAACTACTGCTTTAACAACACAATCATGAAGATATTTGTGCAAAGGAAGAAGTCTTTTTGTGCTCACCTGTACAGGGTGGGGCCGCGGTGGGCAGTCAGGTGCCTCTTGAGCTGGGCCAGCGTGGGGAAATCCAGACCACACTCCACACACACATTCTCCTGGCCTTTCTCGTGCTTCAGCTCGTGGGCGCGAAGCTCGCTGGGGTAAGCGAAACCTCTGCCACACACACTGCAGCTGGAGATCGTAGTGTGTGAAAGGTTAGGATAAAAGCAGACCACTTGAAAGAATAAAAGAGAGAAAGACTAGTAAACATGTACCTGTATGGCTTCACATCACTGTGCTGCATCATGTGTCTCTTCAGGTGGCTGGTCTGAGTGAAGGCCTTGTGGCACACCTGGCACTTGTGAGGCCTCATGCCCTGGTGTGTGAGCAGGTGTGTGTGCAGGTGGCTCAGCTGCTTGAACAGCTTCCCGCACAGGTGGCACCCGTGCGGCTTGATGCCGTTGTGGCCCAGGATGTGCGTGACCAGGTTGTACTTGGACGTGTAAGACTTCTCACACATGCGACACTTCCATCTCTTCTGGTCTCCTCCCACGTCCACGTAATAGCTGTCATCCACGTGGACGTTGAGGCCGAGCTTTTCGGTGCTGGTTGTCCCGCCGCGAGGGGGTCCGTCACGGTCGCAATGCCTGGGGCGGAGGTCCTCTCTTGGGTAGAAGGAACTGGGGGAGAGATGCATGACTGGGCCGGGCATGAAGAAGGGGTATGGGAGGAGGCTGTGTTGGAGAGACGGGAAGTAAGGAGGGTGGAGGAGGAGAGAAGAAGAAGGCCAAACAGGGGAGGGACTGAGAGACTCCTGCTTCACCTGCACAGGTAGATTCATACCTGGTGATCTGTGATGAAGCTGCAGTCTGTTTAGTTCGATCATACCAGGGATGGGTTTAGGAGACGGGGAAGACATGGGGTGAGGCGGGAGGGAGAAGGGGATGTGGGCAAGGTCCACTGTCTTCTTACTGCTGCTTTCTTCTGCCTCCTCTGCTCCTTCACCTCCTGGGGCGTCCATTTTGAAAGGAGGTCTTTTGCGTTTTTGGGATCCTTCCTTTTGGGCGTAAGCGGCGCCAAGCATGGGAAAGAAAGCAGGAGGGCTGAATGCACTGTAGGTGTCTCTGGTGGGCGATATGCTGGGGTATCTGGGAGGGGAGAATTTTGGGGTCTTAATGTAGAGGGGAGGTGGGTTTAGATAAAAAGTGTGCTGAGATGCTTGTCTGAGCTCCTCTCTGACAGGAGGACTTCTTGCTGGTGAGAAATTCACTCGGACTCGGACTGCTTCCATCTTCTTTCTACATTTAAAAGAGTACAGGAAATGGTATTAGTTACAGTGGTGGAAGAAGTAATCAGATACTTTACTTAAAGTGGAACTTTACACATCAAAGTCTGTTTACAGGTCTTGGGGAGCACTGGCACTGTGGAAAAAAAGAAGTTTTATAAAGTCTTTTGTGGCTCCAGAGGGAGCTGCATGAAATGTGATAAATGGCTTCAAGTGATGTTATTTGAGGAAACGTTGCTTGCGGCTGAAGATTGAAGTGAATGAAATTTTTAAAAAATAACATAACAGACGCAAATCTCAGGCTGAACTGTCGGCGGTCGAGTTGCCTTGTGGGTAATGTAGGCGCCAGAAAAGGAAGAATAACGAGTCGAATAAAAAAGACGATATCTTTGTCTGTTCTGCTGCATCGATTTTGATCCCTTTTTCTTTAAACTGTCCATTGTAAGTGTGACGACATTAGAGTAGCTGTGTAGCGTGAGTGCAATGCTAAATTGGTGTAATACTCCTTTAAGAGACTTAGCAATACCACATTATAAAGTACTGCATTACATGTAAAAAATCAGCAAAATGTAAGTGTGAATCTTTTTTTATGAGATCTCAGACACCTCTTAGGGTCAATTATTTCACTGATGAGATGTTTAAAGGGAATCTTTGTTGGTAAGTTAGGAAGCACTGGTTTAATCTTTGTATTTTGTAAATTATCGTCTTTTTATGTAAAATCATTATCTGAAAAGTAACTAGTAACTAAAGCTGTTTAATAAATGTAGTGGAGTTAAAAATAGAGATACACAGAAAAGAAGGTGAAGTAGAAGAATAATGTAGAGTGGAACCTCAAATTGTACAATACTTGAGTAAATGTACTCTCCACCTCTGCTTTCTTATACTTGCAGCCCCCAAAAAACAGACACGTCATTTGTAGAGAAACTGACAAAAGAACATCCAATGCCTCCGTGTCTGGTTTCTATTTATGATATGAAACTGTTTCTCTGAAGTTGTGGAAGGAATGTAAGTGGGCACACATACAGTACGGTGTCAACACCCACACATTTTAGTGTTCAACCTGAAACCTTTCACTTCTTGCTTTCTCACCGATCTCCTCCTCTCCTGAAATTAGGAAGTTATCTGTGAAAGGTTCACCTCTACCTCCCGCACACTTTTCGCTTCTCCATGTCTTTTTTCTCTGCTCTGTTCATCGTTTTTTTTTTTTTTTTTGCACTGATAGCCAGGAAGAACTTCCCCTTTTCTCCTCCACTGATAAAACTACATGATGTTTTAATAGCTGATAAGCATGAAACTGTAGTAAGATGCCGTATAGCTTTAAATAACACCTCTGCTGCAGTTTCTTTGTGCATACTTTAGTATAGATGATGGTCCTGGGTGAAAAGATACTGGTGATACTCAGAGGGGAACTGCTTTACTTCTGCATGATGTCCAAACTGCACTTAGTAAGGTTGTACATATCTATTCTATTCCTATAAATAGTCCAGCGCTTATCAATGAGAAACTGCTGAGATCCATGTCCGTCGACTGCAGCATGACCACAAGTTCTACTTTATTTTGTTTGTCTGTTGCAGATGCAGCCTCCAACACAACAATACAATAACACCAC
Organism: Holacanthus passer; assembly: GCA_025331565.1. Taxonomy (NCBI): domain Eukaryota; kingdom Metazoa; phylum Chordata; class Actinopteri; family Pomacanthidae; genus Holacanthus; species Holacanthus passer. The sequence continues at coordinate 3,226,832 of JAFREQ010000009.1, read as the reverse complement.
AAAATGCAAAGATTACCAAATATGTAATTGCAAATAAAGATTTTCATTGTCCATTTAACTGCAGGTTATTTTCTCAAATAGTCATTTGGTCAACAAATGTCAGAAAGTAGTAAAAAATCACTATTACAATTTCCTAAAATCCAAAGTCTTGTTTTGTCTCTTTTTGTTAAAGAAAAGCTGTAAATTTTGATAATTCAGAAGCTGGAACTTGGGAGGTTTCTGTTTCATAAATGTCCCAAAACAATTAACCAATTACCAGAGGAGTTAGTCTTCCAACAACTGTTCCTGTTCTTAACACATACGTCCAGATTCACATACATGCAGACAGTATAATATGACTGAATCATCTGTGAGTCATGTTGAAAAGACGATGACAACAAGTGAGGATGATACAGTTGAGGAAGATCAGGAGATTAGGATCAGTGCAGGGATTTCAGATCACAAAATCACATTTACAGAATTCAGCGTCATTTTGTTTCTGCGAACACATATTTTAAAAACCAACAAGCAGCGCAATACCATACACAATATGCAATACACATTAAAGAGACGTAAGTATTTGGATGTAGATTGGTGATAAGCCATGTATTGAAAACACAACCACATGCAGGATGCAGGAAGAAAGTTATTCTGCCTCTTCCCAAGATTTTGCAACAATCTCAGATGCACACTGAAACGTTCAATGTCTCCCTTTCTGTCTCTAATGTTCTCCTGGATATGATCCCGCTCTTTCATCCTTTTCACCTCTCCCACTGAAGGTGCACTGTGCAGAGACCCCAGCCTGTACTTTGCCACACCATGCATTCCAAACAATCCATTATAAGCGAAGCCCCTCCTCATATGCCAGTCAGTGCCATGTAAGTGTGTGTTTGTGTGAGGCTGCAGCGAAGTCCGTATGTGGAACTTACCAGCTGAGTGTGTATTCTGTGATGCTGTGGCTGAAGTGCTGCTTGCAGCTGCTGCTGTTGTACCTGTACCTGCTTTCTCTCCCTCCTGCTCGCACTACAACTCTCCTGACAATGAGCCGCCCGTCCACGGATAGCATTTGAAGTGACTTAAGAAAGAGAACAGGAACAATCACTTTGTTCTCATTTTTCAGATGAGTACCTTCGGAGAGAAGGAAGGAAGGGAGGGGAGAGGAAGTCAACAAGCCTTGTGCCTTCCTGCAGAAAAATAAGGAAACACTAGATAGACATCTCCATTTCTCTATGAAATAGGGATTTGCACAGCTTTTGAAAGAACGCGGGGAGGTGAGATCTGATGCTGCACAAGAAAACAATGCAGTTTGAATGTTTAACAGCTGTGAAGTGACATGCTGCAGATGGTCTCAGAGTTTCTCTCTCTACTCTCGAAGAAATGCAAGTGACGAATGAGTGATTTCACATTTGGACTGACTCGAATCTTTAATGATTTTAGAAGTATATGGAAAAGGATTTAAGCCTGTGAACAACATTAGAAGTATTTCAGGTCTTTGACGTTCCAGCTGATAAAGTTAAAGTCAGTCAGTTAAATGCATAGTGTTTATCATGCAGGGGCTGTGACATTAACACATGAATCATATAAGACAATCCAGTAGAAAAACACTGCAACAAACAAAACCTCTGTGTTGGTGTTCAGTTTATCTTTCTTTTTAAAGAAAAACTTCTGTCACTTTTTTCTTCTGTCTTAATGCTAACGTTTTGTGCTTTGTTTGTTCTGTTATTATAATAGATTGCACAATTTTGCATAACAGGTATTCCTGTTATTTTGTCCACCTCCTGCATAAATCCGACACATGACAACAGTAACACACAATAAAAAAATGAGCAGATTAAATGTGTCAATACAGCCACTAGGAGGCAAGAGTGGCTCATTGTCTGAGTGACAGTCCAGTTCATGACAGCAGTCTTATTTATCTTCATGTTGACTTCAGTTATGTTTTATGATCCGTCTCTGTGTGTGAAATCTAAACGTGTGTCAGTCCACGTCTCAATGTCCTGCTAGAAGTTGACGAACAATGACGACGTTATCAACTTGTTTTTAATTGGGATGAGGTGGCAGTGAGTAGATCAGGTGCGGTAATTGAGCTCATATCATTGAAACGGCGAAACCGTCTTTTATGAGTTGTGGCCAATCATTAGCTGTGTTAATTAGCTCGTGAGACCAATCAACCTCAGACCCGGACAATGTGTGCCTCAATTCCTGTGAGGAATTAAGGATTTTATTAATAGAAAGGAAAATTTGTAGGTGTGTGTGTGTCTTTTTGTCTTTTTTGTGTTTGTTTACAAATATCCAGTCTGCAAAAAAACCCAATGTGTCATCACTTCTGAGCCAACATGGCCGCTCAGCGGGTTCTTCTCATCTTCTTCTCATGACCTTTGAAACTGGCTTTTTTAACTTTCCATCCTGGAAGTGATGCTTAATAAAGAAGAACATCCTTGAAATGCATCTCCTTTTTTGAGTAAAAGCAGATGAAAGTTGTACTACAGTTGTAAAGTTGTACTACACTCGTGTCCACTCGTGCTCTGAATAATTTCATCTCCTCATTCTCTTCTTGACCTCTCTGACTTTTCCCGTCCTCTCTAACATGCACGGTCACGCACAACGAGCCCGTCTGTAATGATCCTCAACAGCGTGAAGCAAAGCGGGCCACAGGACTGGGTGGCCCTTTGACCCGGCCTGCCCAGTGGTCAGCTTCATCTCCGGAGGTGACACTAACTAAAGCGGGCTCATTAAGGACCTCTAAGTGGCTTTTGGGTTTCTGTGTCACTCTCAAAAGAAGCTCTGGAGGTATATAAGACATGTCGTCCGCATCAAGAACAGAAGGAGCATCTTGGAGCATCTGAAACGAATGATTGAAATCCACTGCTCATCAAGAGATTAAGCAAAAAGTGAGTTTTGTTTCAGCAGCTCGAGCTCAGATTTTGAGATGTTTTGTTTTGTATATTTGGGTACTAACTCGTTTCCATCTGTGTTTCACTCTCTCAGCAGAAATGACTGGAGCTGCTGTGTCCGTGTGCCTGTTCTTTCTCCTGTCTGTATGTTCGGCGTGTTACATCTCTAACTGTCCAATCGGTGGGAAGAGGTCCATCATGGATGCACCACTGCGCAAGGTGAGCTGCTTTGATCACTGTTCAACTTCCTTTGTGAAGTATGAAACTCAGACAGAGCAAACGGGCGAATATTTGTTAGATTCAAAGAGGGTTTTTTTCAAGTCATGTTCATGTTATATGTAGACATAGCCCAAAATCACACTTCGCAATCTGTACAGGACACGTCATCTTCTATCCTTACACCTTTGACCCAGCGACAACTCACCAAAAAAAAACTTTAACAAGGACAAAAAAGGGAAGAAACCAAAAGAAGAGCAGCACAGATCCTTCTTCCAGCAAACGCAGCAGATTTTGATTTACAGAAATAACTATAGTAAAGTGACATTAAATACAACCAATGGCTACATGTCAAAGTACTCTCCTAGAACATTTTTGCATTGCACATAAAATAGCTGAGTTTAGACCAAATCTCTTATGCTCCAACAGTAAAGAGATTCACTTCAAGTAGCTCAACTACTAACTACACAGTGCTAAACTGCTGTCACAGTGAATTCAGAATAACAGCAACAATCATCAATCGTTTCCTCCTCCAGTGCATGTCGTGTGGCCCCGGAGACAGGGGCCGCTGCTTCGGCCCCAGCATCTGCTGTGGGGAGGGCCTCGGCTGCCTGCTGGGCTCCCCGGAAACAGCTCACTGCGTGGAGGAGAACTACCTGCTCACCCCCTGCCAGGCGGGAGGAAGACCCTGTGGATCTGAGGGAGGACGCTGCGCCGCTTCAGGACTCTGCTGTGATGCAGGTCAGGAAATACTCAGATGTAAATACTACTAATACAAGTAGCAATACTGCCTTAAAAGTAAAAGTCATTCAATCGAAACTGTATTTAAGTAAAAGTACAGAAGCTTCATCAGCTAAATTTACTTGAAGTGTACAATGTAAAAGTACTACTGTCCAAGTTTTGTCGAAGCGCAATTGTTATATAATATACCACTGGATAATAATTACTGCATTGCATTACTATGTAAACATTTTAACCTAGTAGTCGACCGAAGTGCAGCTGATTCATTCATAGACTATTTGGTGATTTAATATACTGTATGAAAATGCTTTTTATAGGTTCATTATAGGTGTTTAAATTCTGAATCTGTGAATTAGCAATAACTATAACTGTCAAATAAATGTAGTGGAGGAAAAAGTAAAAATACTCAATTTAAGCTCCTCAGGATTCTACTTAAGTTCAATACTTGAGTAAATGTACACTGCATATAGGATTGATTTATGTGATTTACTTGTGTCTTGTAGTATTTGATTTAGCTAAATGGGACAAATCACTGCTTCTGTGGCACAAGAACACTTGTTTTGATCCAAAGTTTACAAGTTGTAATATATTATTCTACAAACGCTGCCAGAAAAAGAAGTTTGATTTTTATTAGAGCTATATACGTTAACATGCAAGCTCTCGTGTCAGCGTAAAGCAGTTCAATGAGCAGCAGATTACGTCTTTGCGTTCGACTTCTGCTTCTTCAGTCGCTGTGACCTTTGCTTTGATCACCTGTTCTGAAAAGGTTCATGGCCCCAGATCACAAAACCCTGATAACAACGTATTGTAAAGTGCACGCTTGCAATAACAGACACCCGCATTCTTAGCAATAAATCCATGCGTATTTATTTTTGTCAAAACCCTGCCACAGAGAGCTGCGCCACAGACCAATCCTGCCTCATAGATGACGAAGGTGACGACCAAACCGGCCAATTCGAAGGCAGCGACCCTGGTGACATCATCCTCAGGCTCCTGCATCTGGCCGGTCACACTTCTCCCCATCGAATTCACCAATGAGCTGCTCCGGACACCGAGGTCTCATGGGAAACTCTTCAGCCGCAGAGCCGAAATGAGACTTGTAGCTGTAGTTCAGATGGTTGTACTTCTGTTTGTCCTGATTTTGCTCTTTCCCCTGGAGTACTTCTGTAGAGTGCCTTTGTCAATATATTTTTATGTATGAAAATAGGGATGAATACTGACAGTGGTCATCCAGATATCTGCATGTTGAAATAAAGTTTTGAGAGAGTATAAAGTGTTGTTTTGTTTTTTTTACTTTAAAGCCACCTGACTGAAACTCAAAAATTGCTGCAATGGAGGCCAAGTCAACATAAAGCTTATCAGGTTGCAATGTCACACTATATTCCACTATCATCAAACGTCCAAAGCCCGCAGCCGTCTTTATCTTTCAGATGCTCGACTTTGCATAATCCTGTAACAGAATCCAAAGGATCCTCACATGAAGCAGTGTGTGTTTTCGTGGCAGCTCCAGTGACACAACATCGCTGTTGCAACACTAATAACAGTTATCTTGCACGATAGTCACCTTTGAACCTTTTTTTGGTTAACTTCATGGTTTAACCATAAGCTCTCTCAGCGGAGGCGAACAGAAAACAAATGAGTGATAAAGACAGCAGATTAAAGAAAGTAAACCAATAAAACACTGATGAGAGATTATTGACATTGCGCTTGATTTGATTAGTTTGTCATATCATGATGGGCTCTGTGAAAGCTTTCTCTTTTTTATAGGAAGCTTATCTTCAATAATGACCTCATCTGAGTAAAGTACCTCTGTAATGAAATGTAGAGTATAGTTCAAATTGTGGAAGTTACAGTGAACTCAAGCAGGGTTTTTGCAGCTGCTAAAAAAAATGAACATTTTAATAAAATTGATATTGATATTCATATGCAAAATATGCATTTTGAAAATGCTTTCATGGCTGGAAAACTATGAATAAAACCACCTATATTTGTTGTTGACCTAAATTGAAGAGCAATTGTGAATAACTTTTTTTTCAGGTTTTCATCATTTGTGTTTTTGGCATGAATGTGTAAAACTATAATATCTTCTTTCTTCATTTTCTTGTTTCAGACAAAATAAGGATAAATGATTCCCCTGAAATGCACCAAATGGTTGCAGGCAAACTTTTTAACCAATGACATTCATCTCTCAGACAAACAAAAATCTCCAGCTTCTGTAAAACTCCATCTCATTCATTTTTTTTCATATAGATTTTCACTGAAAAGGAAATGTGTAAAAAGTCATGCAGAGCAAGGGACAGAAGAGAGGACGTGAAAGAATGGGCTAAAGGAAGGACAGAAGGGTGGAAATGAGTGAAAATAGGATGAAAAGAAGGAACAGAAATTCAGAAGCCAAAGCTGAGGGTCGAGGGCAGGAAGGAGGATTAAGAAAGAAAGAAAGAAAGCAGCAAACTGAAACCTGACAGCAACATTATCTCCAGTCAGCAGGTTTTGCTCTGTCATCATATGTCAGTGGGACAAAGACCTTTTAAGATCAATACGCACATTTCAATGCTTTAACAACAAGACTTCAAAATCTTCATGACATTTATTATTCTCCGCTCTGCTTTAAGGGTTATCAAACTTTGGTCTAGTCACCCTGTAGCTCTTTTATCTCTCTGTCCTTTATCTGCGGTGCTTGGTCGTCCCAGAAGTGGGCTGGAGCTGCCTTAATTGCAGACACCTGTGGTTAATGATTGCCATGCTGGAGTTTGAGAGTATAAAGCAGGCAGATGAGCGCTTCTCCCTTCACCTTCACCGCCGGCCACCATGTCTTTCGCTGGAAAGTACGAGCTGGAGTCTCAGGAGAACTTTGTGCCTTTCATGAAGGCCATTGGTAAGATTTCAAGAGGTTTTTATTTGACCACAAACAAGGTTGGACTGCCTGCAAAACACTTTCAGTGCACTTGTTAGCTGATATTATTATTGTATAGCAATATTAATCTATAGCACTGAATTTGCAACTGTCAGGGAGGAAATGCAAAACTTCTTGTGGTGGTTTCTGAACTAGTTTTTTTTTTTTTTTTTTTTTTTTCCCCCCCAATCTTAGGTCTCCCTGAAGATCTCATCGAGAGAGGCAAAGACATCAAGAGCATCTCTGAGATTGAGGAGAATGGTAATGACTTCAAAGTGACGGTCACTACCGGCCCTAGAGTCATTGTTAACTCCTTCACCATCGGAAAGGAGTCAGACTTTGAGACGATCACTGGAGAGACGGTCAAGGTAAGCCAGGACACTAAACTTATATATGCAAAACACATGCACCAGAAAATTAAATTCTAATGTGGTTGCATACTAATGTTACTAAATCATTTTGCACACCAGAATTGCCAAACTAACCCAGAAACTTGTGTCATGCTTCTTTAAGTCGGTGGTTAAGCGTGAAGGCAACAAGCTTACGGTCTCTCTGAAGGGAGTTGAGTCCGTCACAGAACTGGTGGATGGGAACACACTTATCAGTGTGAGTAGAAACCCTTAAAACATAACTTTACTGATTCGGTGCTATATGGCTGTTAATTTCCTAAGGTGACTCTTAATTTTTCTTTCTTCTCAGACTTTGACTTTTGGTGCCATTGTACATAAGAGGATCAGCAAACGCATGTAAATGTCAACACTGGAGAAAATAAAACCTAAAAAAATGCCAAACTGTCTCTATTATTTTTTTTTTTGACTAAAACCATACTGAATGTAGATGCAGGCATATATTCAAATGGTGAAACTGGAACATCATGAGCCATAGACAGTCACTTTCCTTTCAGGGAGTCAGTATGAACTGATGATGAGCAACAGGTTGTTAAATGTACAAAAACTGACACTATTCAGTCTACACTGGGATCAGGTGACTATCAAAGCAGAAGTGTGGAAGTCATGAGGCCAAAAATATCTGGGAAAAGTTAAAAGCAATAAGGTGAAACAAATAATGTAGTTTAACTTTTGTAAGCTGCATGTATGGGTGCAGAACCACCAGCAGACAGCAGGGGGAGTCTGACTTGCTACACTGTAATGAGCAGGGAGTCAGAGTGAAAATCTAACTTGACCCAGCAGCTGTTGAGTGTTCATCTTCAATCCATAGATGGCTTTGGTATTATCTGTCCGACACTAGTAAGTCAAAACCTTGAGGACACTCTGGTGTCCCAACCCTTTCAGGTCATGCTGTGTAATGTGTGTACAGCATGAAGAGCTCAATAGGAAATACTAAAGGTAAAATACAAACATTGTGCTTCTTTAGCAACTGTAAAATGTTTTATTTCCTCTTAATTGCTTTATTTTCCCTGGGCAGAAGGATGTCTGTAGTACACTAGGTCAGTATATTAAAAGGGCAGTTCAAAAGAATTGTGAATGATAAAATCTAAAGATTACAAACCCTTATTTCAAATGAATTCTAAAATTGAAATATCACTGAACATCTTACATCACATTACATGTGTGGAGAGAGCATTATTCAAAAAGCTGCCCAAAAAAAGGCATTTTTTGTTTGGGCAATGGTTCAAAACTTATTCAGGGTTAAAGTAATACTGGTAATTTATCTGCTCTAATGCACTGAGAATTTTTTGCAGTTTGTATAAGGTTAAAATTTATCAGCTGTCAGGGAGCGTGACTGAAGTATTGATGGCATGATGAGCAACAGGTCCGATCTAGTTTGGAATATTGACAAAATACACAAGTTTGACGTGACATGTTTTTAATGAAAAGTGACTACAAAAGAAAACAATCATGTGACTAAATTCTTAGACTCGCACACCAACACTCAGAAAACCTAACAGTAAACAATAGATGGTTTTGTTGACGGCTTGATCGGCTGCAGTCGTGTGATTACTTCCTCCGGTGGAAGAGATTCTTGATTCCCTCCTCCATAGCCTTGGGTTCATGCATCATGGTCATGGGTTTGTTCTTCAGAGCGGCGTCTCTCATACTGTGGTAGACGTACTCGTTCTGCTTGAACATCCTCAGCTCCATCTCCGTCTGCATACGCATCGCCTGTGGAAATATCAGGAGGGAAACTAACTTAATTATAGTAAACAATAAGGCTTGTAACCAGGTCAGTTTTGAGTTGTCACTTTGTACCACAGAGGTATCTAAATTTAAAAAGGTCATCTTTAGATAATGGCCATACCACAGCTATTAATGCTGTAAAAAAAAAATGTAAGTGATTAACAATGTGATGAAACTCACTATAAATCTGAACGGAGCTGCAGATTCAGCTGATAAATCTGTCAGCTCATCAGTTTCACATTGTCACATCGTTTTCAAACATTAATTATTATAGCTGCTTTAAAATTGGTAACATCACAGTCATTTGAACTGTGTCCAAAATGAGATGAGCAACCTTTCTGCTGTCTGCCAGCTGTTTCTCCACCTACAGCTTAGATTTAGCCTAAAAATAACATTTTAGCAAAGCCAAAGAAAAGCTTAACATCCAAATGCAATTTTTGCATTATGAGATGTTTCACCTCCAGGTCCTTGGTGATGGGATGCGTCGGGCCGTGGGTGACCATGAGAATGGCGTAGGCCTTGCAGATCATTCCGTGGCCGACCTCGATCAGCCCGGCCTGCCAGTGAGTCACTCCCGCTCGCATGGCAGCCATACCGAGAGCAGCGTTGTTGAGGTGGTACAGTTTCCTGTCAGGAGGAGTGATTCGATTTATTTTAGTATTTATGTTTTTCACACTGAAGACATTGAAAGGATATGACGCTCATGTGGATCCTGATACTTCAGCATCTTTGCACTCACATGTATCCCTCCACCATTTTGCGGGCGTAGTCTGCAGCATCATTAAAGTACTGCAGGTAAGCTTGCACCTCACTTAACGTGCTCCATATCCTCAGCAGGTAGATGTGAGTGTCAGCCAAAACTGGCTCTGTTTTCTCGACACACTCCCTGCAGATTTTTACCACCTGAAGAGGAAAGAAACAACATAAAGAGAAAAAAATCTAGGATGAAGCACAAGTCACAACAACATGTTTTTGGGGCGACAGAATATGTTTCTCTGTGATGTTGTAGGTGATTTGGCACAATACCTCATGGTAGTCACCATTCAATCGAGCCTTGTCCATCTTGTCCAGCATTTCAAAGCAATAATCTGTTGCCTCTTTCACCTGCTCCTCTGAAGGCTAAGAGTTGAAGATGGGAGACATTGATCACATTTTAATAAGTGAATTTTACTGAATTGCACCAACCACTGATCAAATGTTAACACACTGACAGCGACTATTTATTTTTAAGGACAACACAGGTGTGCCTTGCCGAAGTCCATAAAGGCTGATTATTTTTATCTTAAGAAGACCTTTAACCTGCTCAAGGAGACCTGTGCAAGACCTGAATTTTTGTTTACATAAGAACAAAGATTTACTCTCAGTATATGATTAAAAGACAATTTGTCATGGTGGTAATTATTTGACAACTAAATTCAGTTTATCGATAATAGATGTGGTCAAAATGTCAGATTTCTGCTCCATAAACTTTTTGTCAGACAGTCCCTGACACACTATTTATAACTTCTGACATACAGTCTACTTTACACTAACACACACACACACACACACACGCACACACAGAGTTGACTGGTAATCATCACACTGACAGAAGTGCAGTGTCTCGTGTTTCACAGATTAAGATAAAGGCGAATCATTCAAGGCCATGGAATTGCCACACTTTTTATGGTGCGTCGCATCTCAGATATATTATTAAATGATGAGTTGCAAACAGTTTGGTGTTGGATGTTGAATGTAAATTATATAATGTGACATTAATTAGATAAGAACAATTCCTGGTATATCATTAAACATTAAAATACAGTTGCGGTCTTGAGGAAATTGAAGTAATGTAGTAAATTAAGTTTACTTCAATCATTTTTCTCAACCTCAAATGTATGTGTGAATGCATGAACATACATAGTTTGGAAGCTGAATCCATTGGGAGTTATCTTTGCTTAAAATAGTCACAGTGGCTCTGCTGCTCATGTTTCCCATCTGTCCTAATCATCCACGTCAGAACTAAATGCAGTGAGAGGGTTTGGCCCTTTCTGCCTCATGCAGGATAAAATAATTGTTTCAAGCAACATCAAAATCAAAACAGACAAACGTGCACAAAGACACAAACCTTGACTCCTTCCACTTCCCTTCCCCCCAACTTCAGGTCATCTTTGATGCGGCTCTTGCAGTGCTCGCACGTGCAGTCAAAGAAGTATTGTGCTTTCAGCATTCTTTGTCTCTCTTCTGACAAATTCAAGAAGTCCACATACGCGACTGTCAGCTCCTCTCCCTCTGCGATCTTACCTAGAGAACGCAGCTCAATCCTGAGGAGGAGAGACACAGTTAAATACAAGCAGGTATGCAGAGTGACTTGTTTGATTCATTTCACTTGTAGTTTTAGGTTGATGGTGAAACCCTGTTCCATAGTGTGGCTTTCAGTTCACTCAATCCTGTTGAAGGATTGAAGGAGCGGATATTAATGAAGATCAGAGAGATTGTTTCACACTTAAGCCAAAATCCAGTTCATATCTTTTTATGACATGTTAACTACACTGAACAAAAATATAAACGCAACACTTTTGTTTTTGCTCCCATTTTTCATGAGCTGAACTCAAAGATCTAAGACTTTTTCTATGTACACAAAAGGCCTATTTCTCGAAAATATTGTTCACAAATCTGTCTAAATCTGTGTCAGTGAGCACTTCTCCCTTGCCGAGATAATCCAACCACCTCGCAGGTGTGGCAGATCAAGATCCTGATTAGACAGCATGATTATTGCACAGGTGTGTCTTAGGCTGGCCACAATAAAAGGCCACTCTAAAATGTGCAGTTTTACTGTATTGGGAGAGTCTGAAAATCAGTCAGTATCTGGTGTGACCACCATTTGCCTCATGCAGTGCAACACATCTCCTTCGCATAGGGTTTATCGGGTTGTTGACTGTGGAATGTTGGTCCACTCCTCTTCAATGGCTGTGCTGGATATTGGCAGGAACTGGTGCACGCTGTTGTATACGCCGATCCAGAGCATCCCAAACATGCTCAATGGGTGACATGTCCGGTGAGTATGCTGGCCATGCAAGAACTGGGATGTTCTCAGCTTCCAGGAATTGTGTACAGATCCTTGCAGCCACTCGATCCACAACGTTGACATCAGCAAACCGCTCACCCACATGATGCCATACACCCTGTCTGCCATCTGCCCTGTTCAGTGAAAACCGGGATTCATCCATGAAGAGAACACCTCTCCAAAGTGCCAGATGCCATCGAATGTGAGCATTTGCCCACTCAAGTCGGTTACGATGACAAACTTCAATCGGGTCGAGACCCCGATGAGGACGACGAGCATGCAGATGAGCTTCCCTGAGACAGTTTCTGACCGTTTGTGCAGAAATTCTTTGGTTATGCAAACCGATTGTTGTAGCAGCTGTCCGGGCGGCTTGTCTCAGATGATCTTGGAGGTGAAGATGCTGGGTGTGGAGGTCCTGGGCAGGTGTGGTGACATGTGGTCTGCAGTTGTGAGGTCGGTTGGATGTACTGCCAAATTCTCTGAAATGCCTTTGGAGACGGCTTATGGTAGAGAAATGAACATTCAATTCACGGGCAACAGCTCTGGTGGACATTCCTGCAGTCAGCATGCCAATTGCACGCTCCCTCAAAACTTGCAACATCTGTGGCATTGTGCTGTGTGATAAATCTGCACATTTTAGAGTGGCCTTTTATTGTGGCCAGCCTAAGACACACCTGTGCAATATCCATGCTGTCTAATCAGCATCTTGATCTGCCACACCTGTGAGGTGGATGGATTATCTCGGCGAAGGAGAAATTCTCACTGACACAGATTAAGATTAGATCTGTGAACAATATTTGACAGAAATAGGCCTTTTGTGTACATAGAAAAAGTCTTAGATCTTTGAGTTCAGCTCATGAAAAATGGGAGCAAAAACAAAAGTGTTGCGTTTATATTTTTGTTCAGTGTGTAAAGCAGCAGAATATTTTAAGCATGTTCAGACCATTTTTAATAGCTATTTCCTTTCATTTATTAAATTTTGATTTGATTTGTTTTATTTCTTTCGACTTTTTGCAAACATGCAAAACTAAATTTGGGATTTCTTTGCACATTCCACATATCCACATGTTGAAACAAAAAAAGGTAATAAAAGGCTTAAATGTGAAATAATCATGGGTATTTAGCTGCAAAATATAATATTTACATGGAAATATTGTTTTTGCCATGTTTTACCCTGGAGTTACATGGTGTTACAGGTGAACTAACAGGAATGAAAGTTATGAAGGAGAGAAGCTACTAGTGCACCTTACACAGCCAGACAGACACACTGTGTAATCACACATGGACAAACACACAAAGTGAAAAAAAAAACAGCAGCACATGGAAAAAAAAAACAGCAGCACATGAATAAAACTTTATGTGGACCTGTCAGACAGTTAGATGAATTATGTGTGGTTGAAAAATGAACTTTTGGCAGGTGAAGAAATATGCAGAGAAAAACCCATACCAGCCTTTTGTTACGCTGAATAAGCTAAATAAAGGTTAGTGCATTCAAGGAATATGTTGGCGGACTAATGTGAAGAGTCACATCAAGCACAACATCGCAAACTACAGGCCACGACTGACAAGGACTTTTATTTTCTACAACGGATGAGAGGGAGGGAGGATGGTGGTTACGTGTCATGAAATGTTGATCAAGCTTTTAATGCCATAATGTGGTGCTCTTATCAATAACACTTAAAAAAGGCTTAGGCTGAGGTAACGCACCTCCGTTGAGAATGAAACAAAGTATTCACAGCCGATTGACTGAAAGACAAACAGGAAGCAGTTTTACACCAAACCTGACAAGCACGCATTCACGCACAATACACAACCGCACGTGAACACACACACACACACACGAACTCATTTCAAATTTTTAATCACGTTAGAGTCAATTTCAGCTGAATGCAAACAAAATCTTGAAAGAACCTATATCACTGAAGATGTTTCTTTTTTTACTTACTTGCCGTGGTTGAGGATCACGGTGCAGTTCGGCCAGCAGTCATGATTCACTAGACACAAGTTTGGGAAAAGACCAACTCCTACAGCCTGAAGACCCCTCTGGTCGCTCACAGTGAAACCATTACAGTTAACCTGGGACAAAGAGGAGGAATAATCATGTGAGCACAGAGAAAATTTTGGAGAAAAATAATGGAGGAGATTGAGGAATAATCTACTTTTAATGTTCTGTACAAAACAACTTATGCACATTGAAAATTTAAAAAAACTTTTCACTGTTTGCTTCAATGTCTCTTCTCATTTGTTTAAGGGTCAAAGGTCACAAATATATTAAAGTGGTTTATGTAAAGTTCCCACCGTGGAAGAAAGAATCACAAGATAAATCTGGAGGGTCTCAACATGATGAACAATAATGATATGGATGCAAAATTTAAAGTGTACAGTTGTGTTATTTGCATGCAGATGAAAGTGACTGGACATGCTGTTAAGCACAGATTACAATAACTTTTGTCAATAGCATTTTCAATCAACCTCTTACTTTGTGTGCCAGCTGCCTGTCAAGCTTTAAACTTGTGCTGTGAAGTCAGGTATGAAGGAACATGTCTGAGTTATATTAGATTTTTTTAAGTTGACAGGAAAGACTGAACACATTAGTTTTAGTCAGTGGGAGAAAAGGGGCAGGTTCATCTCACTATCTTCCTGCACTTTGAAGAAAAAGCTCCTGATTTTACAGTTTCATGTCTAGAAGCCACATAACAGGAAATGTGAGCCAATAAAAGGATAACACATGGGCTTTAAACGCACCACTCCAAAAACATGTGAAATGTCGTCAATCATGTGCTGCTTGCTGTTGCGGGGCCAGTAGTCCAGGAAGTTGTGGATGTCCACTTTGAACTCCTTCAACTCATCCTCCTGCATGTCAGCGATGTGGTCCTCCAGCTCCTCCAGGGTGGTCATCTGCATGTCCGACACCACGCTGCCCTCCTTGTCCAGGCGCCACATGATGCGGGCCACCAGCCTGACCACAAAACACAACAGTGAAGAAGAAGGCAGGTGACTTTAAGGATCGCGAGAAAGCAAACAAGCAAAGTTGGTATCCTCTTTTAAATCTCTTCTTGAAACTCACTTTTATCATTTGGCTTTTCTTCGCTCTGTAGTTTTTATTCTTTTTATTTATTTATCTTATCTGTTTATATATGTTTTTTATCATCTGTATTTTATATGCCATTGATTATTGTTTTTTTCAATGTAAAGCACTTTGTAACTCTGTTTTGAAATGTATTATCATTATCAAAATCAGACACACATGATCTCAAGACTGATTTAAAGGACGGAGTGACACTGACCATAACTTGACTACTTCTTCCACAACAACATGTTTTTGTCAGTAATACACACTACACACATTTAAGATAAGATAAACCTTTATTCGTCCCACAGTGGGGAAATTTGCAATAACTTTGCAGGATAAAAAAGTTTCTTTGCCTAATAGCTGATTTGATTAAATGTGACTTCATGTTTTCTCAATCAAAATCAGCTTGAAATCGACATCTTGCAAAGTCGTTGCACCAAACTCTTCTTTTCTGATATAGTAGGATGGATTACTAATATTGAATTGTAGGAAACACTTTAAAAACCCCACAGAACAAAAAAAAAATCTAAAATCAAGCATCATCTTTCTATCACTCCCTATTTCCCTTTCCTTCCACTTACCGGATGTTCTCATTCGGTGCTTTGCCATAGGCTTTGATGGCACCACATTCCAGCTTGTGTTCGGCCCAGCCGGCTCGCTGGCAGGTTCTGTCACAATAATGAGCAAATTTGCACTGGCCGCACCTCTGTAGCTTTTCTTGTCTGCGGAAACAGCTGTGGCAAATACGCTCTGCTAGACTGAAGACAGACGGAGGAAACAGAAAAGGGAAAGATGTTGTGAGCATCAACACACAGCACTGACAGACAGTTGTCAAAGAAAGTTTGCCTTACTGGTGTCCAAATGCACCGTTATAGTAAGTTAGGTTTCTTCTTTTATATGAACTTCTGCAGGTTTATATAAAATCTTATAGATGTGCATGAAAGTTCATTCTTTCTGTATTAGATTATATCAATTCAGCCTTCACATAAAGCATCTCACAGTCTTTATCAGCATAGTAAAGTAGTTCCAAAAAAAGACTAGTCTGTTGTAACTGCTTTAAAAATAGCTTGGATTCAGATGAATAGGATGCTTCTATAATGGAGGAGGTTTGGCCTGTCATGTTATATGAAAACACATTTTAAAGCATTCACTCTTAAATTTTCTTGGATTCTACACCCTGTTCTCTCACATAACTGCTCCTATATAAAATATTTTCAAAGATAATTTCAAAAGATCGCTTATAACTCCTAATTCAAAAATCCATGAAAGCATTATTTGAGAGATGCAAATATCCTCTGTCACAATTTTGTCTTCCACATTTGGTGATTAGACGCAATTTCAAAGTCTCAACAGGGTGACATTTGTTTCTGATTGTTCCGGGTAAGGTTATTATCATTTAGTATTTACTTGCTCTTTCATGTTACCAGCACCAGCACATTGAGTTAGACTTATATCAGGCACAGATCAACAGATCAAACCACAGGAAAAATCCATGACTTTCCAAAACATGGAAAACTTAAGATATAGTGGATAAATTGTAACTCTGGAGGGAAAAATGATGCATAAATCTCCCCTCACATCTAAACACATCCCCCCAATTGAGTGCCCACATCCACAATCTGCATCATTACTGTACCTGTCAAACACAACAGCTGAGAGACTGGGCTCAGAAAAAATGATATCTCCGGCCCAAAACTCCTTGGTCGCCTTCAGACCCCTCCCCTTTCCAGGTGAGTCAAATATCGCCACGTTCTCCATGGTAGCTGGACGGGTCCCTGAGATGCTGGTGAACAGTGAGTCAGTGGTGAGATGACTGAGAGCGTTTCAGTGGTGGAGAGGAGCTAAATACAGTGATGGGGTAGTTGAGGAACTCGTAGACGAATCTGTCGCCTCTGTGTTCTTCAATGACAACTGCACATTCCACACCCGAGGTACTAAAATAGCCGGCCACCTCTTGAACTGTACCAACAGACACAGAAAAATGGGTTGATGGTGATTTATCTCATTGGTCCATTGAGAAATAAAATGTCTTGTCAACCTTGTCTGAAAGTAACACCACTGAAACTTCTCTCGGATCCTTTCACTTATTTGAAATTGTGCTCACACTTTTTGCTTTTGTCCCGTTAAATGACCGAAATTCCCCCACCCACCATGGATTGGTAGGTGCCAGGCCCCCGAGGGTTATTTTTGGCCCTCAGTTGCTGCTGTCTATCAGGAGTCTGTGGTGACACTGGACAGCTGCAAGACATTTCACAGAAACAGAGCTGATCTGTCTCTCTCCCTCGACTCTGTTCTGGGGCTTTCTCTAACTTACTCCCTCTCTCTCTAGTTGCAACATAAGTTATGACATAAGAGAACATCATTGCTTTCACATACACACACACAGTGGAGGAAAGTGTGTGTGCGTGTGTGTGTGTTTGTTAGGGTCCCCATAGTGGACGTCAGACCTCACAACATTAGTGTACAACCATGGACCCCACAGAGTGCTTCAACGAAAGATAGGCACACAAATATAAAACTGATTGCACACTTTTGAACTTTTATATAACAAATAAGCTTTTTGACAGGTGTCATTTAACTTTATATAATATTATCTGTAGATAAGAAAGAATTCATATATTTTAATAGATCACTTATAAAAAAATTGTGTTGATGTGACACACTTCAGCCTCCGTACCTGAATCAGATACTGTACGCACTAATGCACAATAAAAGAAAAACAATGACCACAAATGATAATAAAGGAGCAACAACACTGATTAGGACAATAAAGGAGAAGAACATAAACACATAAAATACCAAGCCAGAAAAGACAATATTGCAAAACTACAGTGAAGTGCAATCACAGGTAAAACTTAAAAAGCTATTGTGTTACATTGTTGTAAAGTGGTTTCCTGCAGAACAGTATGAATCTGAATGAGTTAATTAGATTTTACATGTAGGATTGAGATGAGATCCCGTTATGCATTCTTTGATTTATATTATGTATGTGTGTGTTAAAGGACTGACGCAATCAATTAACAGTTTGTGCTTCATCCTCATTATCCATGACTTTTAGACTATAATGGTAAACAATGACATGACTTAACAACAGAGTCAGCAAGTGAAGTTAGGCCTTTTTCAAACATTACTTAAATACCCACAGTCCACAACCAAAAATCAAATGACCCAAGACTTGTGCAATATAAGGACCATAATCTCAAACACATACAATTCAGACAGATAGAATTAAAAACTGATATTCAAGGTAAAATGAAAGGTAATGCTTTAAATGACCAATCCACACCATCCAATTTAGCTGTGCTGGATAACGCCCCCTAGTGGTCATAGAGAGCCAGAGACTTCCTGGAGACCTGAGAGATGAAGGCACTGTCTTTCCCCATTATGATTACAGCAGTATTGCAGCTGTGAAAGTCCCAGTACAGGCTGCCAGCACATAGACAACACTGCCCCCTTATGGACAGTCAGGGAGGTGTCACAGATAAAGGGGCCTAAAGATGAATCCGTTGGATTTGTACTGTAGAGCAACACAGCCCCAAATCCTACATTACAACAGAGGATCACACAATAATGGCTTTTACTTGAGTAAAAGTACTAATACCACACTGTAAAATACACTGACACAAGTAAAAGTCCTGCATTGAAAATGTTACTCAAGTAAAAGTATAGAAGTAGGAAAATTTACTTAAAGCATTACAAGTTAAAGAATGCACAGAAAATGTCCTCTATGCTTGTTATACTATTATATATTACTTGGTTAGATTATTATCAGTGATGCATTCATGTAAATGCAGGATTTTACTGTTGTAGTTAGTCAACATGGTGCTAATTTTTCAACTGTTGATTATTTTCATTATCGACTAATCTGCTGATTATTTTCCTCCATTAATGGATTGTTTTAATTCAGAAAACAGTGGGAGATGCCGCCACAATTACCCAGAGCCCAAAGTGTCACAATGCTTGTCTTAAACAAACAACAGTCAAAACCAAAACAAAAACAAAACGCTGATTGGTGTTCCTCTCCCATCCTGTAGGGGGCACACGGGTGCTCATTCTCCTCTTCACCTCAGCAGGAGAGAAAAGGACGAGCAAGAGGAAAACTTGCTCCAAATAGTAGAGAAAGAGACAGCAGGAGAAGATAGATCAGCCATCAAGATGCAAACACATTGTTTATGCAAATACTGAAAGATAAAATCACAGTGAAGAAATAACCACTTTAAAAAAATAAACTTTATCTTGTCAAAATATACAGCTGCATGTATGTCCAGTGAATTGCTGTCAGACTTCACTAGTTTCAAATTCAGTTTGAAATTAGTTTGTTTGTAATAATCAAATTTATCAGAGAATGCTTTCTTATTTTCCATAAATAATAAAACTGAAAAAATACAAATACAACAGATAATGAATTCATGGATGAAGATATTACAACATTTTGGTAACTTGAGTAAACTTTAAAGCAGCCCAGAGCCATTTTTGAGTTTTAAGAACATTACTTGTCCTGACAGAAATGGATAACTTAAAGCTGCTCAAGTCAATACAGTATATGAACAATGGGTCAAATGACTGTGTCTACTGTGTAATCATCACCCGACTCTACAGTTACCTTTAACTCTGCTGAGCATTTTTAGCTTCTTTCAGCTCATTGTTTTGGTTTTATGGACCACAACTTTAATGTTTTGTTTTGGTCTAGTCTCACTGCTCTTATACACATTGTTTCCACACACAGCAAGAAAAAAACCCTCTGTACATTACCTGTCCAGCACAAACCAACAGGCAGATTAAGTTACAGACAGAGAATTTAGCAACTGAAGAGACAGATGTTTAGGTCAGGATGGAGTTGGTGGAGACCAAAACAAAGGATAAAGGATATTACTACATGGTCTCAGGAACACTTAAAAACTGTAAAACTCTTGTTGGTTTGTTTGCAAATCATTGTATTCGGTTTTTATTGATGTTTTACACAGCGTCCAATCTTCTTTGGAATCAGGATCGTAAGAGAAATGATTGGGGTTTTTTTTTTGAGTAATTCATGTTGTGTATCACATGGTCTTTCGTCACAGTGGGTGAAGCTGTCATAATTTATGAGCAACCCAAAATGCCAACAGACTCAAACAGCAAATAAACTGTAAAATGGAGCATGGCCATTAAAACAAAACACAGTTGTCTATAAAACTAAATTATTGTTAACTAAACTAAATTAAAATTATTGTGCTATTTACATGCTGTAGGCCAAAAGACATCTGTAAAAACAAGCATTTATCTGCATCCAGCAACACTACTGTTTCCATTCAATGTCTCATCCACATCTATCATCCATCCATTCATCCATCCATCCATCCTTACATCTATCTACCTATCTATCTATCTATCTATCTATCTATCTATCTATCTATCTATCTATCCCTCCATGCATGCATCCATCCATTCCTCCATGGATCCATCCATCCATCCAACCACTCATTCATCCATCCACCCATCCATCCAACCATTCATCCATCCAACATCCATTCATTCATCCATCCATCCATCCAACCACTCATTCATCCATCCATCCACCCATCCATCCAACCATTCATCCATTCATCCATCCATCCATTCATCCATCCATCCATCCATCCATCCATCCAACATCCATTCATTCATTCATTCATTCACCCATACATTCATCCATCCATCCATCCATCCATCCAACATCCATCCATCCATCCATTCATTCATTCATCCATCCATCCATCCATTCATCCATCCATCCATCCATCCATCCATCCATCCATCCATGGGTATGTGGGGTATATGACTCTATAGGCTTTTCCCGAGGGAGAAGCTCTGGATTAAAGCCAAAAGGGGGCGTTTGCATCATGCAGCCGGAGGGGCGGGGCCAGAGGTGGGTGTGTGTCTCTCAGCTGATGCGCGTATCAACCGACCGACTCCATCATCAGCATCCGACGCTGACAGCGGTCGAAGGCAGCCTCCCCGATCCCACCGAGCCGCGACCCGCACCGCAGCACAGAGCCGCTCCGGGCCGGACCGGGACCGCGGCGGCCGCCTTGTGACAACACCGCTCGCCGAGGCTGCCATTTTACGCACCGCCGAGCCGCCAGAACAGCGAGTCTCCTTTGATGATGGACCTGCAGGATGCTACAATCGGTAAATCAAAGCTGTTGTCGTCAATGTCAGCGATGCTGTTTATGCGCGTTAATCCGGATGCGTTTGTTCCTGCTCAGCCTGCACCGGTGCGCTTGTTTCTTGTCACGGGGCCTTGCGCGTAATTGTTTGGGAGCGCAGCGGATCCGGGGCTCGATGCGGATGCTGCTAAAGCCGCCCTTGCCGCCCAGGGATGCAGAGAAAAGGGAGAGAGAGAGAGAGAGAGGGAGAGAGAGAGAGGGGAGGAGGAGGAGGGGGGAGTCGTGAGGGGAGGGGATGGAGGCAGAGCAGCAGATAGATGTGGTGTATTTTTACTACTACTACTATTCACCCAAGTGGAAGTAAACCTCTAGTAAATGGGCTGAGGAAGGGAGGTGACTGCATCTATCTATCTATCTATCTATCTATCTATCTATCTATCTATCTATCTATCACAGCTGGATGAATATGCTTCTGTGTTATTGGGATTGTATGATATGTGTGCAAGCTCTTAAACATGGCTCCATCATACAAAACACTGTCTTCTTATACACTTCATGCATATGTGTGTATACTTTATTAGGTAAACCTGTCCAAAACTAATTTGGTCTAAGGCAACAGTCCTGCAATAATATCCTGTTTTCATGCATGATACATATTTTGATTTAGTTGTTGAGGCAATTTTATCATTGTTTTTGAGGTGTTTCTAATATTTTGTCCACCCCGTTCGTATCAATCAGGGCAGATTAAACATTAGAAACCTATATTCAATATTTGAATACCAATAAGCTTCTTCAGTTTCTGGATGAGAGGCGAAACATCTTCAAGCATCTTCAACCAAGTCTAGATGATTTATGTTAATATACACTTGACAAATTGCTACAAACACCTCTCAGTATAATGCAACTACACTGCATATATGTACACTCAGTTTCCAGTTTATTAGTTACACCCAGCTAAAAATAATTCACATACAAGAGTCTGGCAATAAAAGAGAGGTGTTGATTCAACTTTATGGTCGTTTTGGAGGCTGTAGTTTGTGCTGCTGTTGAACTGTATTCCATTATCGTGAGAGGTGTTTCTAATATTTTGTCCACCCCATTTTTATCAACCAGGGTAGAGCAGATATTTGAGTCAAATATTTGGGTTGAACTAAGGGTTGAATCGACAGCAACTGGACTCGGTCATTCTTGGATGAGAAGTCTTCAAGCGTCTACAGTCGAGTCCAGCTGCCGTCGATTCAACCCTTATTTGAAGTGATGTTGTACACTGAGAGGTGTTTCTCACAGTGTTTTTGGAAGTTTTGTGAATGACTCACAGGAAATGAAGGGAAAAACTTGTAGAGGATGTGCAACAAAAGTCCCAGGTTGGACTCACATGGGGACGTTGCAGTTTTATTGTCGGCAACCTAAACCCCTAAACCATCTGGATGC
Source organism: Holacanthus passer (assembly GCA_025331565.1). Classification (NCBI taxonomy): domain Eukaryota; kingdom Metazoa; phylum Chordata; class Actinopteri; family Pomacanthidae; genus Holacanthus; species Holacanthus passer. Next base: position 3,204,296 of record JAFREQ010000009.1, on the reverse strand, counting down.
CACACAAGATGTAGATGTGTCTAATATTTAGTCTGCTCTCGTTGATATAAATGGGATACGTGACAAAATACTCTCAGTATAAGGCAATGCACTTCAACTACATTGCAAACTACAGCCTCTGAATTAGCTAAAAATAATTTGGATGCAAGAGTCCTGCAATAAATCCTTTGTTGAAACTGTTTCAGAGAGGTGTTGATTCAACTTTGTGGTCATTTTGCAGGCTGTAGTTTATGATGCTGTTGAACTGTATTCCATTACAATAGGAGGTGTTTCTAATATTTTGTCCACCCCATTCATATCAGTCAGGGTAGAGTAGATATTAGAAACACCTCTCTGGATACCCAGGGCCTCCCACACTCGCAGTCCCTCCAACCCATTTAGCCCAGAGCCACAGAAACCAACAAGTGCACCTTTCAATTATCTTGTGATTATTTGATTAAACACGATTTACTTGTAAGAATGTAGTAGTACTATTAACTGAGAGTATAATGAATAGTAAAGGTATTATAGTGGATTTTGATATACAGCCCTTTTGCAAAACAAATCCAACCAACCTCAACATGAGATTTACCATTTTCAGTTTTTACTGTTTTATTGGTGCACATTTAACACAATACTGTTCAACAACATTACAAACAGCCTCCAAAATGAGTGTAAAGTTGAATCAATATGTCTCTAAAACGGTGTCAACAAAAAATGAACATGGTAGGATTTATTGCAGGGCTGCCGGATTAGACCTCATAAATTTCAATAATAAACTGACAGCTGAGTGTGTGTATACATGGTGAACACACTAATACAATAACTAATACAACAGTCCTGCAAAAAAAACTTTCTTTTGAGTAATTTACAATGTAGAGATGTTGATACTGATGACAAAGCTCTGTGGTTATTTTTAGGCCGTAGTTTGTGATATTTTTGTGTTGGATTGCACTGCTCTTTGATGTCAGGTGGTCCAGTGATTTTGTAAATTCAACACACCAACAATGACCACAGCTTAAAAAGTTACCATGATCCTCCTCTTAAACAGCTCTAAAAACACACTTTTCCTAATTGTAGTGTTTAGTGTTGACTCAGTTCTTGTTCCAGAGAAATAACCTCAATCCAAAATAATTCTGTTAGCATTTCTGTTAATCATTGTTCAAGTAGTCCAACAGGAAGTTCGACTTATCAACTTGGGGTCAATGAGTTCAGGTCAACTACGCCTCCACATTGAGGTGTAGTTGATACTAAATGTGGAATGTGGCAACCAAAAAAAATATTTATAAAAAATATTATATTATATAAAAAATATTTGTTAATGCAGAAGTTAATGCATGACCCATATAACATATAAATCATGACATACTTTCTTGTTGTGGTGTAATAACATTGCTTTACAATCATGTCACCATGTTTAAGCCAAGTTTGTGACAATGGGTTTTCAACATCTAAGGAAATAATTATTATGTTTATTGTTATTATTTTAACACATACAGAAGTGGGGCCTGTGGAACAATGAGGAAGTAAAGCAAATTTCAGCAAAACACATGGGTTAATGCGGCATCTATCTGATACAGAGAGAAGGTACACTGAACCCTGTAAGATTCACAAAAACTCTATTTATTGCAGGACTGTTGTTTTTTATTGCGTTAGACTTGTAGGTGTTCGTGTATTTGTTATGGACACAAATGCAAAAACAAACAAACAAACAAACAAACAAACAAACAAACAAATACCCTCCTCTAGTCCAGTGATGCTAATGTTCAAAAATCCAGGGTGATTTATGTTTTGTACTGGACTGATGTGCGTGACCTCTTCACCCAATATCTCTTAACGTATGCAGACAAACATAAAAGTCAAAAATAACTGTAACCATAATAAACAGATGCCATAAACTGAATAACACTGTGATTTTATCATGAAACTGGAGGACAAGTTTTTTTTTTTTACACTTTATTTATACCCTCACTATACGCACAATTGTCCTGAGTTATCTATCTGACCCTTTTCATTTTTTATCATGGTGGGAGGACTACGCTGCCGCTGTATGTGGGTTGGAATCTATTCTGCATTAACTATTATTGTATAACTAGCCATTATGCAATTACAATATTGTATAACACCTTTCGTTTTTCTGTGTTCCTCTAGTGTGTGTGCCCCCACTACCTGCATTAGGTTGTGATGACCCACACTACTTCCAAATGTATCTGTGACCCTCCCCAATCCTGACTCCTAACCTCTAATCCCTGACCTTTGACCCCCACTATGGGCAGTGTTGGCAGTGGGGTGGCAGGAGAGCAGGAGTTTGCCATGAAGTCTGTGGGCACGAGGACCACCCTGCCCCGGGCCCCTCCTCTCTCTCGCCGTTGCCCTGCAGACCGCAGCTGCAGCGCAGAGCGGCTGCCCCGCCCCCCGGCGACTATATCTGACGGGACGGCTTCTAGCGATGAACGAGGGAGTGTTAGTATCGGGACTGGGACCTGTACCGGGACTGACCGGCCCACCGAAACAGCCTCCTCCACCAACACTGAATGTACCATGACCGCCCCGTCCAACAACAACCAGTTGGATTGTGGCAACGGAGCAGGCAGGCGGGAGAGGGAGTGGGAGAGGGAGAGGGAGAGGCAGCGGGAGAGGGGGAGAGACAGGGACCGGGACCGAGACTGGGACCGAGAGAGGTTAGAGAGGGAGCGAGAGAGGGAGAGGAACCGGGAGAGGGAGAGGGAACGAGTGGAGAGGGAGAGGCTGGAGCGAGAGAGGGAACGGGAGAGGGAGAGAGCCAGAGAGAGGGAAAGAGAGAGAATCGAGAGGGAGAAGATAGAAAGGGAGAGGGAACGAGAGAGGGAGAGAGAGAGGGAGAGGGAGAGAGAGAGGCTGGAGAACGAGAGGTTGGAAAGAGAGAGAGAGAGGGAAATGCAGGCTGCAGGTTTAGATGTTTGTGGGAACATTGTGGGCCGAGGAGCGAATGAGAAGAACGGCGTTGGCATGAACCAGCACCACCACAGAGAGATGGCGGCCGCCAGAACTGACAGTGAGAACAATCCAGGCAACCACAACCCTCCAAACCACAACCCGCCCAAGATCCTGCCAGTGTCGGGGAAACTGGAGCAGGTACTTCAAGACTGAGGACAGTGTTTCTCAGCCTGGGGGTCAACACCCTCAAAGGGGGATGTAATATGAATCTAAGGGGTCGCAAGATGGTAGGAAATTCTGACACACAAAATCTCAATCCAATCATTTTCTTGCTAAAGATTGTAGTTTAGATTTACCTCTTCAGGGTTTGGAATTGAAATTAAACAATCCGAGAAAGGAAAACTGCTTGAACTTGAGCAGCTCACGGTTCTGAGATATGCAGCATGTGACAAGGGGTCACAAGCAGAAAAGTTTTGGACAGCATCAAATTCAGAACTCACATGCATCGGTTGCTGTAATCGTGCCTCCTCTCCATACTGGCCGTGAAGTGATTCCTTGCTAGCGCGACTCAAATGTAAGTGACGGGGGACAAAATTCACAGTCCTTATTCTGTGGAAATAATGCCTTTGAAATTTCAGCCAAAGCTATTGTGAGGCTTCAGCAGCAGCAGCAGAGTGAGACAAATCGAATGGACACCTCCCAAAGTCTTTTTGGTATAAATATTCCTCCCACCCTTATACTGCAGATCAACAAGGAAACTGTGCCCAAACAAAAAGAGACTCTAACTTTGCATGCAAAATACAATCTAAAGTTCAGCCAATAGTGAGTTACTGTCAGAATAAGCTGAATCATGTTGGTATCTTCTAAAATTACATTTGCTTGAGCTGTGTTTCCTTGCTGAGCTGAATTGGTGTAGGGCTCCTAAGATGGAACTACGACTACATTTTGTCCCCAATCACATACATTGGAGATATTAAAAAGGGATCACATCACTGAGGAATAATTATAGCCACCCATAACACTTGAACATATGAGTATTGTATTAAGATAGATGTGAAAAAATCTAAAACCCACCCTTTAAAATCATGAGTCATGTTATCTGGCATATACCTGTTTGCGAGGATTAAGGTCTTTCAAAAATAAACCAAATGCATCTCAAGCGGTTCTAAATATATCATGTATAGTGAATGTCCCATATTGCGATATTTCGCTCAATGCTGAATTTTGTCATTGAAACTTTGACCACAGGTTGCTTTCGTCTGTGAGCTGCACTCCTGTCTACTACATGTTATCGCTCTTACTGTCTTTCCTTCCTTCCCTCCTCCATCTCTTTCGCAGGCGATGCAGAACAACTCAGGCCTCGTTCGTCCCTCTGCCTTCAAGCCGGTGGTTCCCAAGAGCTTCCACTCCATGCAGAACCTGGTGGGCCAGGCAGGAGGGGCTGGGAGCGAGGGCAAGACTGAGGCAAGGAGTGAAGGGTTCAGTGAGAGCAGAGGAGGCAGGAGAGGCAGGGACGGAGCAGGAGGAGAATCAGGAGAGGTCCCAGAGGCCCTGCTCCTGGACCAGGACAGCCCAGTGAGGGTCAGCAGAAGTGAGGGCGGGGGAAATGGTAATGAAGTGGTTCAGGGAGGGATGTCTGACTCAGGGAGGAACTCCCTGACCAGCCTGCCCACCTATACGGGCTCGGGGTCCGGTTGTGGGCCCCCGGCGGTCCTGGGGCCTCTGAGTGCTTCCACCAGCCACATCAACAGGTTGGGCATGGTCGGGGCAGCTGCAGGCCTGGAAAAGCTGGAAAAGCCCGGCTACCAGGTAAGACCAGTATCCATCCTCATGTATTCTAGCACTTAATGCACTTTGCTGTTATCGTCTTTAATGTGTCACGATGTGGTTCTCGTCCTCCAGAACGGGCTCAGCGCCTCAGACAGTGGCCGGTCCTCCTCGGGAAAGAGTTCCTCGTCCTACCAGAGGCTGAGCCACCTGAGTGACGCCCCGGCACCTCTACGCCCCTCCCCCTCGTCTGATGACATCATCCAGGACCTCGAGGACCGCTTGTGGGAGAAAGAGCAAGAGGTCAGAGGTCACTCAGAAATGTCTGGTTTGCAGTTGTTTTTGCACTTAGTGGTTATTTTTTTGTAATTTGAATGAAATTACACTTTAACATCTACAAACTGTGTCGATCTTCTTTGGTGATGAACGCATTCTAAACATTCAATCTACAAATAATGTGGATGAGTCAGAGAGACGTGCTAACAAGCTTCAAGTTGCACTTTGTTGTCACTCTGTTTTCAAAGTGTTGATGTGGGGGGGAAGCAGTGATATAGGATGACATAAACCTTTGAACCATTTGAATTTGCTTGAAATATTTGAGTAATACATGTTGTACATTTTACAAATTTTTGGTTTATGGTCTTCCTGCAGTTTTTTTCTGGTAAACTGTATCTTCAGTGTTTTTCTTATCCAAGTTGGATTTCCTCTACTTTTACTATCTTAAGTGGCTGCTTTGTGGTCTGATTCCTCTTGTTTCCTACTAGGTGCAGCATATGCGCAGAAACCTGGACCAAAGTGAGGCAGCAATCATTCAGGTGTTTGAGGAGAAGCAACGTGTCTGGGAGCGACAGATGGACGAGCTGAGACAGAACTATGCCTCGCGCCTGCAGCAGGTGAGCTTGATCCGACTAAATATCCTCAGGATGTCACGGCACTTTATTTCTTCGCTGACATCTTGAGTCCAAATGCAACATGTGTGAAGTGTTGGAGGTAGTGCAGAATGAAGCATGTGGTCAAAAAATGAGAGGGCCTGAAAAGTTTGATTTCATAATTACAATCAAGTTTAAAAGTTGAAGAAATTGGGAGTTAACTATCCTGCCTGGCCTCTGAGGGATATATGAACCAAACATGTTATTTTAGTATAAATGAATTAGTATTAATATAGAATTTAATTGTTGTATGTATCATCTTGAAATCTACTCTTTGAGTCCATCCCAAAAAACAAAAATGACCAGGTAAATTTTGGTGAAGAAAGAAGCAAATAAAGGTAGAATGCAGCATCACCTGAATGGATTTTAGACCTAATCTCTTCCTGATATACAACACTTAAAGGCCAGAAGATATTACTGTAGGATCAATACAGTCAAAACTTAGACCATATATGTGCATTTTGTCTGCAGGTTACCCGTCGTGCTCAGCGCTCCCAGACTGCCCTGCAGGCCCAGATAAGCCGTCTGTCCCAGGACAAGAGGCGGCTCCAGGAGGAGATGGCAGCTCTGTTGGCCCAGAGAGAGGAGCTGGAGAGAAAGTGTCTGGATTACAGGAAGGAGCAGGCTGACATCTTGCCTCGCCTGGAGGAGACCAAGTGGGAGGTGAGATATGAGTATATGACTTGGTGCGCTTGACTAGTTCAGTAAAATGTTATCAGAGTTGCATCATGGTAGACTGAGCAGTGGAGCACAGAGTGTATGGGTGTCTGTGAAGCTGCCTATGTCTGTAAGTATGTGTGCACAAGCAAGCGCCTTGTACGCAATGAGATGAGGGCGTATATTCACCACAGTACTTAAATATTAACCCACTCGCTCATTCTTCCTGCGGCAGGTGTGTCAGAAGGCAGGAGAGATCTCCCTGCTGAAGCAGCAGCTGAGGGAGAGTCAGGCCGAAGTGACCCAGCGAGCTGGAGAGATGGTGGCCCTCAGGGGCCAGCTGAAAGAGCTCAATGCCCAGCTGAGGGAGCGGGAGGAGGCCATGCTGGGCCTGAAGGACTCCTATAGTGCCAAGAGTCTGGAGCTGGAGAAGTGTGAGGGAGAGCTGAGGAGGACTCTGTCAGAGGTAGGTATTCTGTTACACTTTGATTAACACTCTGAGGATTACAATTAACAGACCAACACAAACAAATGAATGAGTTAACAATTCATTAATACACTCTTCAAACATAATAGAAATCATTTACAATTAGTCAAGTTCTACGTCAGATGTCTGATGAAGGGCTTCATGTTATCCCACAGTTCAGTATACAGAACACATATAATCACCTTTAAGTGTCTATGATAAAATCCAGTCCCTGCAAGGTTTAAGATATGATGGTTAATTTTATGTAAGAGTTTATAAGTGAACAAAAAGTAGTGACAGCTCAGTTCCACTATGTTTGCTTACACTGTTAATTTACTAAAAGGTACCATATGGTAAACAACCAGGGAAACAACCACAGTGAGCATAGATTGTGTAAAAAAACAATCCGTATTCCTATACAGAAATCTAAGATTCACCCCAGTTTGATTAAGATATCAAAGGAGGTAAATTTGTCAGCATCAATATTTGAGAGTCAGTCTTATCATTATTTCATCATTAGGAGCACCAAAGCCACTGTCAAGGATTGTGAGAGGATTGCCAAATTTAATGCTAATAAGGGCCTTTTCTAATAACATGAAATAGTATTAAAGCAATAGTTTGTCAGTGTCTGATTGGAAAGTCTCATCTAGCATTTATGTACAAGACATAAAAAAGTCTCACTCAATCATGAACAATTTGGTGAACAATTTGTCTGGATTTTCATTCTCCCTCAGGTGGACATACATCACTCAAGACTGCATGAAATTGACCACAAGCTATAGCATTTAAGGCTTACAATAAAAAAAAATTGTTTGGGCGATGGTCAAAGGCTTTAGAGGGATCTATGAAAAGAGCAACACAATGTTCATTACTATCTAAAAGCAGTCAAATTATATTTTACTACAAGATTGCACGATTGTGATTCTTACCATTAAATACTACTTTTGAGTAATATTTGTCTCTTCTTAAGTACAATTTAGAATTAATTCATTTATCACAACCTCTTATCTACAGGAGGGCAACTTACAATTCATGCGATAGTAAAATAAATGAACATTCCTCAAGCACCAACATAAAAAGTATCCACATGATTCAGAGTGCCAAGAACTAGTCAAACAAAGTATAGTTTGAATATAATATTTGAAAATAAAATCATGTTCGACAGCAGCATTAATATGGTAATTGCCAGGACTAAGTGGAGTCCTGCTAACAAATGACAGAACACTCATCCATCACTGCTGCCATCAACTGTACAATCCCATATGTGTGTGCATACATGTGCATGCTTGCAGTCATGCATGTCTGTATAATGAACGCAGCTGGATGTGTTTGTTTCAATATCTGTTTTCACATTGTATTTATAACCATGTACGCTATTTGTGCCTCGTGTTTTGATTTGTCTTGATAGACACAGAAATATTGACAGTCTGATACTGCATTTAAAATTAAACAATATTTTCCAGTGATATTTTTTCCTTTCTGCAGGTATCCATCCTCAGAGAGAAGCTGGGTGTGTTTGAGGCAGAGGTGCTTAGTTTGAAGCGGGCTCTGAGTGAAGCGAGTAGAGGAGCAGAAGTTGTTATGAGCCCGAACTTAGCTGCTGCAGGGCTGTTGCCACCCTGGGGGGTTGTACACTGCCCACGTAACCCCACTGAGCCCTCGACCAACTCCCTCACCCCCACCTCTGACACATTGCTCAGTCTTCAGAGTGATGAAGCCAAAGCCCAAAGGCAGGAAGCTCAGAGACAGGAGAGGCAGCAACGCGAAGAAGCTCAATGGCGCGACGCACAGCAGAGGCAGGACGCCCACATGCAGCAGGACAACCGAATACGTCAGGATGCCCAGATCCGACCAGAGGCCCAACTCCGCCAGGAGGCCCAGCTTCGTCAGGAGGCTCATCACCGCCACGAAGCCCAAATCCGTCAAGAGGCCCAACTACGCCAAGAAGCACAGCTGCGACAAGAGGTGCAGCTCCGTCAGGAGGCCCAACTGCGCCAGGAGGCCCAGCTCTGCCACGAGGCCCAAATGCGTCAAGAGGCCCAGCTACGTCACGAGGCCCAGCTCTGCCAGGAGGTGCAGCTGCGTCAGGATGCCCACCAGTCGCAGCGAGGCCAGGAGGGTCACTGGGATGAGGCAGGGGAGCTGCGAAGGCAACTCGAACAGCTGCAGGCCGCATTGCGCCTTGAGCGGCAGCAGCGGGAACGTCAGGCCCTCAACTTCGACCAGGAGAGACACACCTGGCAGGACGAGAAGGAACGGGTTTTGAAATACCAGGCACAGCTGCAGCTCAGCTACGTGGAAACGCTGCAGAAGAACCAAGCTTTGGAAAAACGCATGAGCCAGCTGGGAGCCAAACCGACCGCAACGTCCACCACCACCACTATTACCACAACCACCACCACCTCCCCTACCTCTTCCAACTCTCCTCCTCCACCACCAGCCCTCTCGCCTTTGTCTCCTCAGCCCCCACCCTCTATCTCTGGCCCCATCGCCCTCACCATCTCCCCACCTTGTGAAGACCAGAAGGGCCCTCCTTCTCTCCACCAGCTTGCCCCTCCCTGGGCAGGACCCTCACGTCTGGAGAGGATAGAGTCCACTGAGATATAGAGACAGCTCCATGAAACTAAGTGTCCAGTTCAACACACTCACAGCGACAAGGCCTCTCACACAAAAACCACTTCAGCATACAGGTGAAAAACATTTCAGTCTACAATAGAATAAATCAGAACAGTCTGACATACTTTTCAAAGCAACTATAGACACTAAACAGCAACAAAGGCCGACTGAAACATTGTCAGTAACAAGCAGATCATCTAAATAGGAAGTTGAAGTACATTCAATCTATTCCTTACGATTCAACCTCCTACAAGCAGCCTGTCTCTCTCTAGTTGCGCACTACTACATCCTACATAATCAGTGTTCATGAAAAGTGTGCCACACTGATGGAGGGCAGAAAAACAAAATGTTAAATGTTAAGATTACAGCACTAATACAGGGGTCATTTCATTCCCATGCCAGAAAAGGACCAAGACAATCAGGGATATTGTCAGAAATTATCAACAAGAATATTATGCGGTATTTATTCATTGTAAGTCTGTGTCACTGGTAATGTAAAAGTAGAAGTAGTGGTCAGAGTGTGTGATGTTAACTTACATTTTTGGCCAGAGAGCGCCTTACTCCATTCTTTCCAGCATGTATAAGAGAATAACTAATGCTGGGAATAGATGAAAAAAAAAAATCAAGAGTGTGATTATCATTTGTGCTTTAATTATAATATCAGCAAAGCAGTTACACAACATTTTTACACACACACGGCTGGACTATTTCATTTAAATCCCAGCAGATATCGACGTTAGAGGTCACAGAGTCTGATTCTTGATTCCGTTTTTGAGTCATTTCATGCACAGGTTCAACATGCATGAGCCATTTAAACACATCACGAAGACCAACAGAGTTTATATTTTCTACAAATTGAATTAAATAGATATGTTTAGCAGATAATCAACCCCAACTGAATATATGTTTTAAGACGTGGGAGAACCTGGTTCGCCTTCACTGCAGATCGTCCGCAGTGGCTAAAAACAAACACTAGAGGACGTTAGAGAGCTTTCACCATGCTCCCACCTCGACTCTCATTGAACTGCAAGGAGAATGTGAAAGGAAGCACACAATTTGAATTTAGCTATTATGATAATTGTGTCGTTCACCTTGTGCATTTACAGCCAAGAAATCTGAGAAATCAGTCAGTATCCCCAAAGTTAAAACAAAATTTATAGAATGTATGATATATTAGAAAGAAATACATATAATAGTTATAGATTGTAAATATGTGTGTGAGCGTGTGTGAGAGAGAACGAGCGCGTGTGTGCATGTGTGTATACATATGAAAAGCTTCAGCTTATGAGATTGAGGATAGAGGGACTAGTGGCAATAGAGCAAGTGAAGATATACTAAGAGCAAAGGGATTTTTTGGGGGGAGGGCTTTAAGTACAGTAAGATGTACATCAAAGCTTGACACAAGGACAGCAAGACTGAAAATTCAAACTGAGGGAGTCTGTATATCCTGGAAAACTCTACTTTCTTCTGTATAGACAAAGCAGGGGGGACGGAAGTTAAAAAAAAAATCAGAAAAGTGAAGAATCTGTTCCTGTGAAGGGAGCATTCAGGCTAACTGCACTATGTAGTGTCCTACACACAAGTTATGATGTACAGTAGACTCAGATGTGAATATCATGGCTTTTATATGTGTTGTTTATGCCAGCATACAAAGATGTTGCTCAAGAATATTAACTTATCTCTAAGGTATTACATAGTATTATCATCTTTATTACTGTTATTATATTATGGTGAACTGACAGAGAAAATATGTGCCATTTGAGCTTTCCTTTATGTGTTTTTTTTAACTGTGTAGATAGCCTATTGGCCTACCATGATGGTGCAATCATAGCAACCCTGTCCAAAAATGATGTTCCTTTTGATGTAGGTGATAAATGTAGTTACAGTATTGCATTGTTTAGAGAACAAAATGCTACCGATTTTATACATGTTTCAAATTTATTGTTTGCATTTATGTTATTAGTACTGTTCTGGCTTGATTAAAAACCACCCCTTTGTTAAAATTCAGCAGAACTAATAAAGATATGTGAATAATTCAGCGCTTTTTGTTACCGAGCAAATCATTTGTCCTGTGGTTAAGATTTCCAGAGTAAATACTTGGAGTGTTTAAAAAATATCTGAATACAGGATTATTCTAGTGTTTTACACAGTGGTTCCCAACCTGGAGAACCCTTGAGAAATAAATGTCAAAGGTCATGAGGTGATTGACAAGATGAAAAAAAAAATCACATTTCACGAAATTAGATTTATTTTCCCACTTTTGCTTAATCACTGCTTTTTCTTTTGAATTTTCTACATTTTTTGTAAATTACTGCAATTTTACTCCTCCAAACCACAAAAAAGTATTAAAACAAAAAAGGACTATTACTGTAAACTTTGGTTATTCTTGACCTATCTAAAGTAACAATGAAAATACTCCATTATAAGATTCAAAGATCTGCTTTTAATGCAGTTCAATAGGATGCAGTAAGATCTGTTAGGGGTAGGTTAGGGTAACCCTAACCCTAACCCTGGTTTAGGTAGAAATAACTACTTCATGTGCTGTTGGGTTTCATCTGTAGAAATATATCTATTTCTCAAATGGTCATATTATTACATGAAAAACACTGCAATGTGTAAAGGAACTATAGCTGTCAGATGAATGCAGCAGAGTAAAAAGTACAATATTTTTTCTTCCGAGAAATAGTGAAGTAGAGGCAGAACAGAAGAAGCTTCTTGAATGAGAGGTGAAATATCTTCAAGAATCTACAACCAAGGCCAGTTGCCTTTGATTCAACTTGAATACCATGACCTGGATGACTGAGAACCTTCACAGACAGTGAAGTAGAAGTATAGAAAAACATAAGATCAAGGTGTACTTGTATTTACTATGTAAATTTCCCCACTGTGGGACAAATAAAGGTATATCTTATCTTACTTTAATCCAAAAAACATCTATAAACATATGCAAAGCATGAGGAGGAGATGCAAGTCGACATTGTTTTACGAGGTCACAAACAGAAAAGGTTGCTTGGTTCTATCACACAGTATAATGGGTGCTGTTCTGTTCTTACAAATCTTTATATCATGCTGTCTAAACGTCTTCTGGGCCGATGCAGTAGATTAAGATACTGGGCGCTGAAATGTTTTCAGAGGGGATATAATAGTGAGTAAATAATCTTTGAACTAAAGGCGTTACTAAAGAGTTCAGCATCCATCCTACTGAGGTGTCCTTGAAATGCAGGGCTGCATCTTGTAAACATGAGCCACCCTGTTGACCTTCATGTGGAGGAGGATGTGAATGAAGAGAACAAGATGAATAAACCTGATGTGTAAGTGTCTAAAACGTGAAGAGATGGTCAAGTGAACTCTGTAAAATGTTAAAATGGCTTGCTATAGACATTTTAGCTCAGGTATAGAGAGTCATGTGGACATGCAATTAAATTTAAGCTTAATTTTACTTATTTCACTCAACACCTGTTGCATCCACTGGAAAATAACGAATGTCGCGATTGCAAATGTGACGCGTGTCCCTTCTCGGCTGCAGTAGTTGTGCCGGCTGAGCTAGCTATGGTTGCTAGCTACAGCTATTAGCTACTTTCTCAAGTTAGTCTGAGGAGGTAATTTAAGAGGCAAAACAGCCAATTTTACCAACGACCAAACAAAGTAAGTTTTCTCTGCTTTAGTTTACGTTGCCAGACTTAGAATCAGCATTGTTAGCAAACGAAATATAGTAGTTACGTTAGCATATAATAGCTTGCTGTGACAGCTAGCTAGGAACGATCCATCAGTTTGGGGATATAATATACAGTTTAATGTTTGTAAGAATAAAGAAAATTAGTTACAATGTACATCAGTCAGTTCTCTGGTGAAATGCAACATCGCACTTTCCAGAAACTGCTTCAGATATTAGCCATAATAAGATAAAATGAACTTTGTTAGGGATACCCGCAGCATTGATTGTTTGATCCGTATAATGTCATAAAATTTGGGGGTTAAGGTGATGTTTTCAGGTTGGTTGTTTTGTCTGACCAGTTTAAAGGCCATTCATTTTAAGTTTAGCCATATAGTTTTATATTACAAAGAACATTAGCAAATCCTCACATGTCAAAATCTGTTGAATGTTTGCTATCATAGCTTGCTACTTAAAGATTAATCAATCATCAAAATGTCAGTCAACTAATCTATTACTTGAGTAATCATTTCAGCCCTTATCCCTATATCTTATTAATCGTTTAGTTCATAAAAAAACAACAACTGACAGTCAGAATTTATCATCAGCCCTTGTTCATCTGCTGAACACCCAAAGACATTCATTTCACAGTGATATAAAACAGAGAACCACAGCAAATTCTCTCATTTGAAATGCTGGAAACAGGGAATGTTTGGCATTTTACTTTGATGAATTACTTAACTGTCAATCTTTAATTCGATTTGTTGTTAATTTTACAGTAGGTGTGTTGATTAACTCATAGATTCATCAACTTAATTGCTACAGCCCTAACTACAGTGACACATAACTGGACTGTGTGTTTCAGGGATCAGTTCATGTGTTGAATTGCCATAAATTTGGACGTTTTATTGAATTTCATAACAACTGGCTGGATGTCAAACATAAGTCACCACCTTCCTTTTTCACCTTCCTTTTATCATTATATAACTTACCACAATAATAGTGAATGAGCTTACGTCCCTGAACTGACTGTTGAAAACTGTTGATGAGAGGTGAATCAGTCAGTCAGTGAAGGTTGTTTTGTTATGAGGTCCAAGGTCTTGTGAACTAATAATTGAAAGCAAACAAAAAAAATGATTACCTTCTATCAATGTAGCACAGCGTGGTGTACCAATGTGAGTCAGCGTTGAGCCGTTGTATTCACTGAATGCCTCATTTACCCTTGACCTATAAGCTGATGCACAGAAACATCTATAGTTCTAAATCAATTTGTTTCCCTACAGGTTGGAGAGTATGGTTGTGAATCTCTGTCTTCCCCACTTTTATACAACAGTGCATTGCAACAAGGTGTGACACATTTCATGGACCTATCACGTAACTGTACCTTCCTTAAACAAGTATTTTATTTAACATGTACAATGCTTTCCTGTAAGTTTTACTGCAACACCAAGGTGACATGTAGCAGCAGTAACTTCTTAAACGTAAAAGTTTAAGAATAAGTCCAATATGTGTTGAGACGAACATGAAGAATCAACATACGTAGACAGGAAATGGCAAAAGATGGAGGACAAAGATGTGATAATAAAGAAGCAGAGGGACGAAGTGTGTTTGGGAGTCTGAATCACAACTGACCTTGTTATGTTCTTTTTATTGGTATCTTATCATGTATTTTCTCCACACTTGGGTGGAAAGATGTTCCTTCACTCCTTGTAATTATATATTTTTTCTCGTGTTCTCATACATTTGACACAGTTTTCTGTAGCATATATATTATTGTACATATATTGTTTATGTTTACATCTGACTTGAATGTGCTCTGACACATTTCTAATGAGACAAACCCCCAAAACTTAAAAGTTTTCCATTAGTATTAACAACAAACTTAAAATCAACACTTACAAATGCACATCTTTGTAGTAAACTGGACAGACACCTGAGGTTTGCCATGTTTTACATTAGACACTAGAAAAATCTGCACCTGATTTCTTGATATGATTTATATGCTGACATTTTTTCATTCTGTCACTGTGCTGTCTACTCTGTTAAAAGAGAAAAAATCCATAAAATAGTCTTTGAAAAGTATTAACTGTAGCTCCTCTCTTTCAAGGCTTCACTAAAGAATGTAAGTACCTATTTCATTTATTTTTCACCTGCAGCTGTGTGCAGATGGCTATGATGTCACAAACCTTGTGTCAGCTGACCCTGCTGTCCGGAGGCGGGGCTTTAAGTTGGAGTACTTCCTACGTCCACCTGTACAGGTAAGACTGCACTACTTGTGGCCTCACACATGAAAAGATCTGACATGTGACAGACTAATGTGGTCACTGCCAAAGAGTGACTCCTTTTTATTTAAATAATTAAATCTTTGAAAAGTGGATTTGGGAAAATGTGTCCGTCAGATCAGCCTATTTACCCAGATTACAAATTACAGTGAAATTAATGGTATTCAGTCTTGAAAATGAAGCCTATTTTTAAAGAAAACTAGAGCTTTAAGGCAGAATGCTGTAACTCTTCTAAATCTAACAATATCCATAAAAACTTTTAACATCTTAATCATTGCAAATATTTTAAAAGTAGTTAGGATCTGTGGCAACACTAGTGATATGTTTGTCCCTATAATTAAATTTTCCTCCATTCATTTCAGGTGACATTGAAGTTTGGCTTCCAAGTGGAGCTGTGCAGGGTGGATGTGGAGCTGTGGCCCTGGGGTATGGACCGAGGACAGGTCTGCAAGAGACTAGAGATCAGCACCAGCTCTGATCGTTTACCTTCCCAGAATTTTGGTCAAGGTCACAAACAGGTTCAGCAAAAAGAACAAATGCAGACGCAGGTAAAGGATGAGAATGAACAGAACAGAGAAAAGCAACATCAGGGCAGTAAATCTCGTCAGAGTAATGGCCACCAGTGGAGTCTTCAGGCCCGACAGTGGGGAGAAGATACTGTAGCTGATCCTCAACAAAGGGTCCATGTGGTCAAGTGTCAGTCAAACACAGAGTCCAGTAATCCTGAACCAGAGTTTAAACTGGTCGGTCGTTGCGAACTTAGGGAGGAGACCCAAGTCTGTTTCACACGCTCAAATTTTAGTCCCCGGCCCCCGTTCCCCTCGCCGCCTCCTCCAAAACCCGCAAACTGTCGGAAGGAGGAGCTGTGGAGCCGGGGTCTGCTCTCGTTAGGTGCTGTGACACAACTTCGCATCACTGTGCCATTTGGCGGTTCAGCATCGGCTCTGGGGCTCAAGGCTTTGGTTGTGTGGGGACAACCTGCACGCTGCTGCCCTGCAGAAGAAGTGGAAAGGATTAAAAGAGTCCATGAGGCCAGTGAAAGACAGATGCCAAGACCTGTGTTTTTTGCTTCTTCTGTCAGCCAGACGAAACCATCACTGCAAGCAGCCACACCTCCAAGGTTTGTGTTTTAAAAAATCAATTTCTGTTTAATCCTCTATTTGTTGTATATAAAATAGAATAAATACATTTTTGTTTGACTTCCAGCGGTCTTTCCATCCCAGAAGAGTTCCTTGACCCGATAACACAGGAGGTAATGATGCTTCCCATGCTGCTGCCCAGTGGCGTGTCAGTGGATAACACCACACTGGAGGAGCACCAGAAGAGGGAAGCCACCTGGGGTCGACCCCCGAACAACCCCTTCACTGGCGTCCCGTTCAGTTCGACCTCCCAGCCTCTTCCTAACCCCCAGCTGAAAAGCCGCATTGACCACTTCCTCCTGCAGAAAGGGATGACGAGGAGGGACGGGGTGTTGGGAAGACAAGGGGAGGGAGAGAATCCACAGGCCTCAAGACTTATAGCCTCCATGATCGATGGACCGTCCCAGAGCTCTCCATCTCTCAGTAAAAGCTCAACAAACAATGCTCTTATTCAATATAATGTTGGCACACATAACACAAACAGGACTACACAAATAGAAGACTCTGACTCAGGACATTTATCAGATAATGGGAATCACACATCTAACTCCCAGCCTCTTACTACAGATAGTAAATCAGATTTAGAGAGAAGAAAGAAACGAGATTTAAGTGGATTTTCTAAAGAGTCAACAGAAGGGTTGACAGCTGAGACGCTACTACTACCTCAAACAAAAAGACCAAGAAATGATGCAGAATCATGTGAGTATAATATGTTCTGTAAGAATTAGAACCTAAAACATATCTCAGTTTTTTTCTGCTGACATGACATGCTGTCGCCATATTTATTCAGTCCCCAGCGGCAGCTCTCATGAGCAGCGCTTGTCAGCCAGCCTGGATGAAGCCCTCTTCTCCGCTCTGCAGGGCCGACCCTCCTTCACCTCAAACCTGTCCCAGCAGAGACGAGTTACTCCTGACTCTGAACCGCCAAACACCTCACAGCACTGTCACACTCCAAACACTCCAAGCATGCCAACAGGTAGGGTTTAGAAAAGTCCACTTTGAAACGCTTAAAGAAATACTTCACCCCAAGTGTCCAAAGATACCTCCTTCTATAAATGTGGAAGGTGACTTGTAAAAGGTCACATCTGGATTCAAATGGTGGCCCAGCAAACAGGAAGTTTAAAAACTAGAATCTAAGCTAAACTAAATTTATAAGTTTTGCTGTGAGAACTTATTAGACTTGTAAAATTCTTCCTCATAGTAGATGACAAACTGTTTACTCAAACTGGTCACAACATGTCCCCACCAATGTAGAACTTGCCTTTTTTTAATGCAGGACTGTTCTGTAGATAACTCAGTGGCTAGTCTGATGCTGCACTTCTGGTGAACAAAATAGAATATATTATTTGTCATGCTTTTCTTTTAAATATCACAGCCAGAAGACATGTTGAGTTTTTTTCTGAACTGAAAAAAAAACCCTTTCTTTCTCACAAGCACAAGTGCAAAACATCTGGTCAGTTCATTTCTGAGAGGCATTCAGTTGTGTAGGAAATCATAAACTGAGACTAAAGACTGAATTTACTACACATAATAAAAGAACTTTTAAAATGCCCTAAAATCACAAATTTATAACTTTATAACTGTAGGAGTTTGTGTGATGACTGTATAGGAGTGTTTTAGATGTCTAATATTAAATCAACATTAATCCATTGACAATATGATTAATTTTCCCTCACATTTGTTTGCCAGGTGAGAAGACGTGCTCTTCGTGTTCCTGCTCGGTCTCCGTTTACTCTAAATCTGTATCATCCATCTACCGTCTCACCTGTGGCCACTTGCTCTGCCGGTCCTGCCTGCGGAGGGAATCGCAACCACTAAACTCTGTCACAGTATCGACATCCAATCACATCTTGTGTCCCACCTGCCAAGGCACGACGCCACGCAGTGACATCATACGTGTGCATCACTGACTTACGTCTTCGAGACTGTTCTCAAGGTGAATACAGGATTGTGCTGCAGATGTGGCGTTATAGTGTTGTGACCATGTTGAACTCTTACAATTGCAGCTGAAAGTTAAAGATCCTACACAGATTTTATTTATAGACTGTTTACTTGGTTTGACACTACCTCCACCCTTCTTTTTCATATAGAAGAATATCGCCACAGATGCGTCATACTGTACGTCTGATGGTTACTACAGTACATAACAACTTCATCACATTATTTATCCCTTATTTCTATTTTTAATATGTTATATTATTTCTTATTCACACAAGTCAATGTACTTCAGGTCCAGCAGTGACTATTTTTAGTGTCACAGAAATGAAATCCCTGAAAGCAAAAACCTTTACAAAAAACTTTAAAAAAGAAAGTTAAAAAAAAGTTCTCTTCCACCCCCTCTGCCTGTCTTTACCTTTTCATCCTGCTCTGAAATGTAGTTGCAGCCTTGGTTGTGCAGCCTCTGTACAGACCCTGGATGTGTAGATGTGTCGAGGATGGACAAAGAAAGGGTTGGGGGACAGGAGTACTGAGAGCAAAAGGCCAGAAGAATTAAAGTGGAAATCGAGCCAACCCAAGGCTGTGTGGTTGTTGTGAAGAAACAGACAGGGTCACTCTCAGCCTCTTTCCTCCTTCACTCCATTGAATGCTCTACATTCCCTACACTCTTGTATTGGTTATGTTGTCGTAAGAGGGTAAATGCACGCTGAAAATGTAAAGATAACGACATCTTGAAACTGGTTATGTACACTTTTGATGCAGTAAAGCATTCCTGCAATGGCACGTTTATCAGGTGGCATTAAAACGCTGAATATTTCTGAATTTCAGGTTTCTGTGATGCCACTAGCTGCCTCTATCGCCCACAAAATTCTAATCTAGTTTGACTGTTTTTTCTTTTGTGGTAGGAAGTGAATGTTTCCCAGGAGAGGCTGGAGTTAACTTGCCCACGTATTCATTTTCTACCTCTTAACACTTCACCCTAATTACCTCTCGTGAATACCTTACTGCGTGCACAAAAGGGGTTAAACAGACCCCAGGAAAAACAGTATTTGTCGGGCTTCGCAATCACAAACAGCATAATTTATACGTTGGTTTCCCTGACAACATTAAGCTTAACCAAGGTCATGATCCTGTATCCGCTCAGTAAGACTGGAATCAGATGTTGTGCATGTGAAATGGAGACATCAGCTTGCAAGCGGGACCTAAAGCACTCAATCAGCCTGTGTGTTGGAGATATTAACTGCTGCACATTTGTCAAATTGATTGACTTTATACAATCACGTCAGAATATTTGATGTTGTAAATGTCAGTAATGTAAAGACCTGTAAATCCACCCCTGAAAATTATGTTCATTTCAAAATTTATAGTATCATAAGCTTTTATTTGTGAGATGAAATATTTTTATCTTTTATTTCATATTTCTCACGAGTACAGTATTTCAAAATAAGAGCACACGTATGTATTGAAGGATCAAGCTTGAATGTCATCATGCCAATTAAAGAACTCCTTCACACCTTCACCTGCTGCCTCTGATGCTCAGTTTTGTTATCTGTCATTTACTTGCTAATCAGCATCACAACATCTAATAGGTGACATACAACCCTGAGCATGTAACCAGACTCTGAAGTGAATAATGATCTTGGGATGTTTATTTGAAATGCAGATCTTGTTGTGCTCATTAATAGTTTTAAATGACAGGAGGAGGATAATTTGTGTGACCATGAGGTTGTCATGATGCCACTTTCATGTGAGTGAAGTCAAAAATGTGTTGTCCTGACAGCTGAATGGTGCATGATCACCATGAAATGTGCTTCATCAGTGCACTTTTTGCAGTCATTATCATTAGTCAATCTCATTAGTTGGCCCATTTTTTTTTTTGTTCCTTCCAGGTTGAGATTATTCAGAAAAGTGACTCTCGATAAGTGTGGCGCAGTCTTGCATACAGAAAAAGGCATCTTCTCGCTGTCCTCTCTGTTTTCTTGTGTACATTTGTTAGATGGACGCATCTGATGCAGAGCCATATCTGCTGCGACCTCTCTCTCTCGCGCGCGCGCGCACACACGCGCTCCGGTGGCCTTCGGGTGAAGAGGTAGACGCTGACGTCACGCACGGGTGTCAGTCTCTTTGTCAGGTCAGGTCCATGTGGCTTATAAACGAGGGACGGAGTGGGACATCGGTCAGACATCCAGCCAGGCGGAGGACTCCACAGATCCACAAGCAGCAGCGATGCCTCACTCCGTGTTCCCCCTGTGCGTCCTGGGACTCCTCGCCTTCTCCTCCGCCTGCTACATCCAGAACTGCCCCCGGGGAGGGAAGCGAGCTCTGCCGGACACCGGGATCAGACAGGTGAGCAGCAGAACACCTCTGTTAGAGTTTTAATCCTTCTGGAGTCTTGGATTGGAAATTTACCCAAGCTGCCCTTAAGTCTGTTCTAATAATGTATAAAGTGATTATCTGTGTGAAATAAGGAAATTCAATGTGTAAACATTTAAGAGTGAAATATGGAAAATTGAAAGTACTTTAATGTGTAATTTGATCTGAACCGAAGATGATAAGAACCATAATAAAAGTTGATTATGATAACAAGTAGAACAGAAAAATAATGTAAATCTGGATATGATATGTTACAAGATCCAAAATACACCTGTTTTTTCAGGACCGTAAAATTAGACAAAGATCAGGTGTCTATGTGACAAACCAGTATCAAAAACTGCATGGTGTGATGCATTTGTTTTTATATTCTTTTTTATTCTCATGATTTCTGGTGTACAGGCAGTTTAAATGTATTATGTTATATTCTTATAGTATTATAAATATACATGAACATATATGGAGATAAATCAAGCAGTCATTTGCTATCCAGTGTTTTAGAATCAGCTTTTTTGGCTAAATCTGTACCCTTTATCAACATTGTTTAAATATGAAAGGAAAGAGTGAAAGTAACATCTGAACATGAAAAAAATCCTCTATCAGAACAAATATTTCTGTAATATACATTAGAATCAAAAGAGAGTAATGCCAAAATAAAAGAAACAATGCTCCAGAATTAATTGAAGTACTTGATAATAAAAACTATTAATTTCTCCTCCAGTGCATGTCTTGTGGCCCCAGAGACAGGGGCCGCTGCTTCGGCCCCAGCATCTGCTGTGGGGAGGGCCTTGGCTGCCTGCTGGGCTCCCCAGAAACAGCTCAGTGTGTGGAGGAGAACTACCTGCTCACCCCCTGCCAGGCGGGAGGAAGACCCTGTGGATCCGAGGGAGGACGCTGCGCTGCTTCAGGACTCTGCTGTAACTCAGGTACAGTCTGGTTTGTGTGTGATCATCGTGTTCAGACAAAGAGATGTGGTAATGATTGGTCTATGGGTACGGTCTGAATATTTTCCTCCTCCCTCAGAGAGCTGTGCGGTGGACTCTGACTGCCTGGGGGAGACCGAGGCCTCGGATCTGGCTGACAGCTCTGCGGGGAGTTCGCCTGCAGAGCTGCTGCTGCGCCTGCTGCACGTGGCCGCCAGAGGACAGACCGAGTACTGATACTGTCGTGCATGGAGCCTCTTCTGCTTCTCAAGGTCTGGAGGTGCAGAACGAAGATCATCCCTGTTCCACTATGAGCCTTGAGGTCTGAACCAATAAAATGCCAAGTCGAGCTTTCTTCTCTCTTAACCTCTACTGTTGTGATATTTCTGCATCTGTAAAGACGTTAACAGAACTATCTTCGACTTTAGTAATTGGCTGTTTTTATCAAGATCCTGGGGGACAGGAATCATGATAATGGGTATGCAAAAATTTTTGTTCCCACCGTAGAAATGTATATATTAATGCACATACTGTAAACAAAATTTTATTCTATATGAAGGGATATAACATGCCTCAAAGCTCCATTTCAAGTAAGTGAATTATAACAGAAAACCACTGTAAATAAGTCCGAGATTGAAGGTTAAAGTTGCTCCATGTAAAACAGCTGAATGACAATGCTAAAGCAGTTACTTCTTGTGTAGTAGAAATATTATTGTACATTGAAAATGGGAGAAAAAATACAGAATCTATCACTGCCAAACAATCTTTTACTGTCTGTTCTCTTTATTCCCCGGCTCAAAATAATTACACCTCTATTAGATGATTCATTTTTTCATCTTCCGCCTGCTCACGTGTGTATGAGTGAGAGTGAAAAGAATGTATTGTTACCCAGCAGAGACAACTGCTTCTGAGAAATCAGCCATTATAATCTTGTAGTGTAACCAGTTTTTACTTATATTCTTATGTTTTCAGAAGACATGACTTGTTTGGGTGCCGTCATGCACAACTAAAATTAATGTGAACACCGATTTGAGGGTCGAGCAGGGACAACAAAGGCTGGACTGCTTAAAAAAGATTCTGCTTTTAAAGGTAGATTAAAAGGTTGCTGTTATAAATCATTTTTTAACAAGTCCAGCAGACACATCAGTTGTTGCACCAATACCATAAATCAACAGTGTTTGACGTGGAATCGGTCCAATACCGCTTATTCATCACCTATAATAATATAATAACAACTGTCTCTGCTGTGTGTCAACATGTCCAATTTGCGCAGATGAAAGACAGTAAATTCTAATTGTATTCATTCATGTGTGATGACTGAAACCTGACGTTTATCCCAGGACTGTGTGTGATGTCTGCAATGTGTTTTGGATCCAGCTGGAACAGGATGTAGGACCTCCCAGATTTTGACAGTTGCCTGTTTTGACCAATTTAGTGTCATAACCATGTTGGCCCCTCGCCAATCACATCAGTGAGCAAACTGGTAATGAATGCAAATTTCAAAAGGGCTCTAATAATTTTTGCAGTAACTTTTCAGACATTTTTAAATGAAAGAAAATAAAGACACAAAAGCAGCAGCAGCAAGTTGGTCCGCACTAAAATTTTTCAGCAAACATTTGATAGATTGCCATGAAATTTTGTTCATGGTCCCCAGAGGATGACGCTCTAGCGCCACTGGCAGGTAAAATTTTTCACACGTCAAGTACGAGTACAAGATGTATTCTCGCAAAATTTTGTACAAACGTTCATGGTTCCCAGGTGATGCATCTTTATTACTTTGATGATCATTCGACTTTTCTTCTCGTGACACGACATTGAAATTTGTGTAAATTTCTCAACAGCTATTGGCTCACACATTCATACTGCCTTCAGGATGAAATTGAAACAACTAAAGCAATCCCTTATCTTTTGATCTATTCATCATCAAGTCTAAATTTAAATTTTTCCAGTATTTTTGGTTTATGATCAAATATCAATTTAATGACAATCTCATCAGCCTCAGCTTTTTTTAGTACATCCAAAATCAAATATTAACACATTTAAATGGATAAAAGAAGCTGCCAGTAGTTTTCATAATGTCGCTCATGTAGTGAAACCAGATGACAGTTCCAGTTCCAGATTGAATTTATGGGAAAAAGAAACACGTCAGAGAGTATCATGCCTCAGAGTACTGCATATATGTTAAACTGGCTCAGACAAGATGGAAACAAAATAGGTATTGTGATTTAAGGCTTTATATGGGATCAGGTGTTTAGTGTTGCATGCTCAAAAATAAAAACCAAACCGAACATCATACAGAAACTGTTTTCATTTGTCGGTTTTGCCTGTTAACACGTCACCAACTTTCCCAGAGTCAATAACCATACAAGAAGTCAGTCTGTCATTTGTGCTGAGAAAACAATTTCCCCCGGAGCACTGTTAGATTTTTTTTTTTTTTTTTTGGTCTGATAATTACAAAGCATGGATCGGTTAAATTGCACAACATGTGACAGAGGTTTGCAGGCCACACCTGAGAACACAATGAATGTGAAATGTTGTCTTAGCTGCTGAGCTGCAGCTCCTGCAGTGTTACTTCAACATCATATCTTGTCATCAGATCTATATCTTTGTCAACATCTATTCATTTGTGTCAATTAAGTCTTTATCAGGACCTGCAATCTTTTGCTCCACAAGTATTCGAGTCTATGTTGCCACAGATCTCAGATTTCATTCGTCCATATCTGCGAATTAGTTGTTGAACTTATCCTTCCGCAGATTCAGGTGCTTGAACTCACATCCTCTGTTTGAAGGATTGTTCACATGATCATTACACAATTATCATCAATTATTTTTCAGCGTCAAAATATTATGTTTGACACAGCTGTATAAAGACCTGCGCCGCTTTGCTTAAGCCGACACTTGATTTGACTTAAACTTCCATTTGATCTTCATTGTTCAACTTTGACCTGTATATCCTATCTTTCGTGACTCTGGGTGTGGTATTTGTCGAGCCTTCATTCTGAATCCAACAAATAAAATCCGATTAAAAAGTGGTAATCAAACCTGTCACAGCCTGTTCCAGTGAGCATGCCTGTCTTACTCATCCAGCAGTTTGAACAAAGACTCAAAATGAAAGTAACACTTGTTTTTTTATGAAGACTTTTAACTCACCATGGGTTAATTAGGCTACTTTGTCATGGAAAGTTCAGGCACATGCTCACGCAATGTGGATGGGTGGGCGCACAGGTGGGCGTGTGTTCAGCCAGTATTTAAACAGCAGGGACACATTTCCTCCCATCATTCGATCATTCGCCATCATGGATCTGAAAGTTGCGTTCGTGATTGTCTGTCTGTGCGCTTTGGCCATCACTTCTACTGAAGGTAACTATCATGACACATTCTCGTGTTGTCAACATTTATATTGTATGAGGTTTTATCTGAGGACGAGTTATGGACATGCTCTTAAATAAACTTACATTCGGAGATGTTTAGATTTTGGGAGAAAGTACAGGTGTGTGGGCTTTTTTGTATGGTGCAATATTTTGTATTTCTGTTCCTACCATGTGCATGTGTTATAGGAAAAGCAGGGATGTAAATAATTTTGCAGTTGTTGTTACTACTGCTTTTTAGTTTTGCAACCTAAATTTGCAGGGATTATGTTAAACCTGTTCCAGCAACTTTCAACCGGTTTCATCAACTTAACTGTCAGTATGATTTCAGCCTGGAGTCACAATTGCTTAATTCAAAACCTTCAGTCCTGTGCAGTTTTATGGTATCCAGCATCGATAATCATCTTCTTTTTTTTTTTCATGTTATCTGTTATCATTATTTTTATAAGTCCCAAATAGTATATTGTGCTCTTGAGATAAAAGTAAACCACTGAAATTGATTTGCACAAACTCAAATGGAAGCAATGTCTTTTTGGAGATAAAAGTTGACTGCATGGCACAAAAAGCACAAAGACACAATTCTTTAGTCTACAAGAAATATAAGAATACGATTTTCATCATTCTTATAATGGATCTTCATCTCACATTGCAGCTGGCATCCCAAAATGCTGCGTCACAACGGAAAAGAACGTCGCTATACGGGTGCTGATGAAGGTTCAAAGATGGGATGTGCAGCAAAACAACGGCGCCTGCGACATATCTGCACTGATGTAAGTGGTGGTGCTCAACAATGAAGCAAATGATCACAGTGGTTTCGTAGTTAACTTACAGTTCCATATAAAGTATATAGATATTTTTGCTGCCATCTGAATCTAAATCATAATTTCCTTTCCACAGACTGTATGTAAGGGACAGTAGGAGGCCCATATGTGCTCACCTGAAGGTGAAGAGAACCCTGATGAGGATTTACCAGAAGATGAAGCAGAACAGGCAGAAAACAACTTACTGAGCTGTGGATTGAAAATGTCTGTGTATCTACATTTGGTGTTTCAAGAGCTTGTGTCATACAGAAGTCCTTGTGGGGTTTTTTTTTTATTATCATGCAGGTTGTAAAAAGCAGCTACTCGCTACTACATTTTTATAGTGGTGGAAAGTAACTAAGTATATTTATTCAAATACTGTACTTAAGTACAAGTTGAAGGTGCTTGTACTGTATTTGAGTATTTCCAATTTACATTTACACAATGCATTTTTTACAGCTATTGTTGCTTTTCAGTTTAAGATTTTAGATACAAAACATATAAAATAAACCCTGCTGCATAGTTATAAATTAAACTATCCAACAGTATATTTCCAGTACATTTAAATACTGCTTCCATGTTCATGCAGGTCAAGAAAATGTAATGCACAGGGGCCATTCTGCAGTATGAGTACTTTTAATACTTTAAGTATTTTTTGTTGCTCATAATTCTGTACTTCTTCTTACTTCAATTTTGAACACGGGAGTTTTACTTATAAGGAGTACTTTTATAATGTGGTGTTGATACTTTTACTGTCATAAATGAACATGTAAATATTTCTTTCAGCAATGATTTTATATAAAAATTGTAAATAAATTTTTTTGGATACAACGCTGCTCTTGTCAAATAATATTCTGTCGTTTTAGAAGGATACAGGTGAAAATATAGATGCCCAGGCCGAAGTGTTGGTATTTTGTGGCTTTCGGAAACACAGTCAGAAACCACCAACCTGTACAAAGTTATTAGGAACAATCATCTGAGTCAAAAGAGGACACCCACGCATTTCATGTTAATACTGGATGTATTTGTATTTGGTTAGAAGTTTTCACATCTACAAGTGTTTGTTCTATGTCGCAACTCAACAGCCGCTAGATGACAGATAAGAGCAAAAGACTCCAGAGAACTCAAAGACTACAGATTGAACTTCATGTATCTTAGGAGTCTATGAATATAACACCAGATCTTTATAGAAATGAAAGTAAAAAGAACTTGAACTTTTCCTTGTTCGGTCTTGTCCTCTGATAATCAAAACCCTGACCCTGTTCCCTTCTCTGTCATGACTAATCAAACACAGACAACCTGTCACATAAAGCAAAGGTTGTAAAACCGTCTGGAAAGCTTCGCCGAGCTGATTTATTTGGTTTTATTCCAAAGTGAGTGATCCTCTTACAAAATGGAGAATAAGGAGGTGAAAGAATCTAATTACACTTACTCCTGTTACTGTTGCTGACTAGCTTTTTATGTTTGTTTTTGGATATCTTTTTAAATGTTGTCATCTTGCTTTTATGTTTTTATTGACATATTTTACAGAGCACAAACATGTTGTCATCTCTCTACTGTACAACATTTCATCTAGCGTTGACCTTTCACCTGTCACCATCTGCTTCTCTGTCCCTCCATCCAGCCACATTTAGAAACAGGATCAAAATCATCTTTATTTATTCATATTTGTACACATGCAAGGAATTTGACTCCAGTTTTAGACATACAGTTAAGAACAAGGACAACAGATAGTGAACAAACAAGGAATGGTGAAGAATAAATAATGGTCAGGACTGTATGTCACATGTAACAAGTATGTGAAAAAGAAAAATTACCTGACCAACACGATAGTAAGTCTATACACAATTCAACTGTTCTGTTTGTTGTAAACAATATAAATAGTGCAAAGACATTCTTCTTCCTAAAACACACTCATTCACTGCTCCATTTTCCCACCAGGTGCCCTCTGACTTTCCCTCCTGTCTCCATCACCTGGCAGCTCCACCCAACAACATCCCTTCACTCATCTGCCCTGCAGTGACCTGGACTTTCCCCACCAACCTCTTTATCTGCACCTCATTCCCTCATCAGCCAATTATCATGCCAGTCTGCTTCTTTTGTTCCTTGCCAGATTGTTAAATGATGTTACCATCAGCTTCGTGTCTTGGCGCTCTAGACTCAGTACTTCTGTTTATCTCTCAAACTTAAACCTGTATCTGGAACATGTTTCTGCCTGTTTGACCTTTTGCATGTTTATTGGGTTTTGGATTCCTGTGTGGATTTGGGTTCTTGCTTTATAGTCCTAACCTGTGAGCACCAGTCATGACAGAACAATCTGGCCAAACATGGACCCAGTCAAAGAACTTAATGACTTTCCTGCCCTCCAACCTCATCGCTGAGTGGTCACGCCTATGTCTCCGTCCATCTGGTTGTCCCCGTGCCTGCAGCTCATCAACCTGAGGTCTCCTGCTCTGCACTGACCCATAGAACATGTACAGTATTGCATTCTGGGTAATTTTTTTTACAGTGGGAACATTTTTTTGACTTCACCACGGAGCAACTTTCATAGTCCTGAACAGAGCCCTTAAGTATTTTTATGACAAACCACAACTTTCTTGGTTTACAAAATTATCTGCATCGTGTGTGGTTCATTACACAATTCAAACAGGATCAAAAAATTTGTCTTTCGCCATTGACTGCCATACCTATTTTTTCCAAAAGAAAACCTCTCTCTGGGAAAAAGTCTTGATTGACTTGTCTTGTCTCAAAGTGGCTTGATTGTGAGTCCGACTACTACCACAGTCATATAGTACACACATTATGTAATATTTTCATGTGACTATTATCAAAACCCAAAAGTAGCGATGTGAAAGTCAGGGGAAATATATTTTGATGACATGACAAAAAGGTGATCAGTGATTCACCAGTTCATTACTCAATTCACCATCACTTACATCAAGCTATTAATCAGGTTCGGACGATCCTTCAGGCTGTTATTTTCATGAATAAGTCGTCCCTTCGAAACTACCTCCAGCAAATTATACTAATCTGCCTTGAGTCACCCAGGCTCTTTAAACAGTAAGTCATTCTTTATCATGTGGCTGCTTTAGTCAGAGAAAGTTTCTCTTGCGTGGGCAGTAAAACTGTCTTTATTGTGGTGGGATTTCAACATCTTACTCAATTTGCCAAAGAGCTTTAATCTTTTACTACACCAGCAGAAGTTTAATTTCCTTTTCAGGAACCTGAGGTCAAATCCAAATACCTGCAAAGTCAATCAGACTCCATGATGTCATCAACAGTAAAGATATTATGAAAACAGATTAGATGGAGTTGGACGGGGCCACAGGTAAAGTTACCGTAACACACACAAGAACATGTCTCAGCTTTGTGATGTTGAACCTCTGCAGGCAGTTTAATCCCTTTCATCAGCGCTGTCAGCAAGAAAAGTTTGGCTGTGGCTCATCTCACCTCAAAGGCCAATATGTTGATAAAAGAGGGTTCATTTTTGCCATGAAACACTATACACATTATTATTTACAACCTTAACATAAATTAAAAACTGATAGCCCTGAGCAGTGAAATTACAATAAGGCAGACTTGCACAATCAAACCGCTGAATGTAAAGCTGAAGGAGAAAGTGCTTGTGGTTGGTTGCTGCTCCATCACTTCAAGAGTATTGCTTTTACACTGTGAAGACTTCACACGTGTGATGTAAGAGCACCCTCCTGTGGAAGACTGATCAGCTTAAAGTGTGTGTACAAATACAAGGAATTTGACTCCGGTTTTAAGTTGCTCTCAATGCAATTACACACAGTTCTAAGAACAATTTACAGGAAACTAGAAACATACTGCTAAAAACGATGGCAACATAGCTGAATAAAGATTAAATAAAAATAAACATAGACCTATTGTGTACATACAAGTATATAAAATGCAGCAAATAGAGATAACATTAGAAATGGAAACTGGTGTGCTGAGGAATGTACTGTACTACTCCGATTTTCATTTAGTCCATTTTATCCCATTTAACTTCTCCCCTGCAGCTTTCTCAGGTTTCCTCAAAGTGAGCGTGTTTATAGACAGTGGCATGCTGAAAAGCTAATGTCTCTGTGGTAATGTATTTGGCACAGCGAGCAGGCAGCTCCACATGCCCCTGCAAAGCTGCACCACATTCTGCATACTTTCTGTTTACAGAGTTTCACTCAGGAAACTGGCTCAACAACGATACACGATCCCACTTGCATTGGCAAATCTTATCTTCGCTGTTAAATAACTTGTTACGGCACTTGACTCCATAAATACCCCATAAAAGATTAATAATAATCAGTGCATATTAGAAAAGGGACTGCCATATCTAAGATGTTTGAATTTCAGCATGTTTGTCTCTGTGCTTTGGGTGATTCACAATAATGCAAACGTTTTTTCTGATCAGCATGTTTATCTAAAAAAAAAATCCATCAAATTATTTCCAGACAGATCTATTGAAAAATCTGATCAGACTGCTGTCTCCAGCAAACTATGTTCAAATGAGGAAGTTTGTCTTCCAAACAGCAGAGTTACGGCTGCGGCATACTCTAGCAGAGTTTCATTGTATGTGCTTTGCCTGTTGAAGCGTGACTTTTAGTCTAGCATTTTTTAACTTCATGCATAATGATCAGACAGCTCTACACTCTACGTGTCTAAGAGTTAGTATACAGTTGGAGGTTTGGTTTCTATCTTAAATGTTGTTTTTCTATTTATTGTGGAATGAACAACTTTAAAATATTACATACAAATTAATGCATTACTTATATCCATACTTTTCCTATGTTTATTAGTGCCAATATCCTTGTACTATATCAAATGAATGCAGGCCTTTTGCTTGTAATAATTGCACATTACGGTATTGTTAGCTAGCTACTGTTACTTATCACTTTTAATGCAAAACGCATCCCAAATAAATAGCCATTTAGTCTGTGTTATTTAATTCCGCATTTGTACAGTAGTAGACTTGGCAACTTAAAGAAAAGGGGAAAACTTTCCCTGCACGTGCTCATATACCGGAAATGACATGTGACCGCCGCCGGAAGTGGTTCTTCTTCGCGATTTTTCTTGCGCTAATGCGTGAGAAGAGGACGAATAAAAAGTGAGCGCCTGTCGTGATGAGTTCATGCGGGACTGTCTGCTGTCTCCACGGCCACAGGTGGAGTCATGTTTGATGTAATGGATCAAACTATTAATTGCAAACACACGAGGATGTACCATAAGCTAGCTGGATTAAAGGAAAGCTCGAGCCATAGGCAGATATTTGTTAGCTAGCTTACAGCTAATGTTGCTAATGCTAACTGTAAAGGCGATTAATTAGAGTCGCTCGTTTATCCCATTGACTGTATAAAAACAGGTTTATCCCCGTCTCTCTGGTTTTGTTAGAGACAGTGAATGTATAACTTTTGTTGATCATTAGCTGAGTCTGTAAACAAGGGTTAGCTTTGATGGTAGCTACATCTCTTCAGAAGCTGCTGTGCAAGCGTTTGAAATAATGTAATGTTCAAATACTGCCACTCCATTAAAAAACATCTGGCAGACAGAATGGGCATCAAATCTAATTATAACATAACTTATCTTTATAGTCATTTTATTTTCCTTTTGTAGCACAGAAATACTTGTGTGTTCTTGGCTAATGAATATTTTAAGCAAATGCTATAATCCACAATTTTGAGTTTATTGTTGGGTACAAAGAATTAATAAGAGCTTCACTGTAAGAATGGAGAAGCCTATGTACAGAGATGTATTTATTATAATGATAAATCCTTTCTGAGTTAAATGTGACAGTTAATTGTGATATTGATTCCAGGTGATATCAACAAGCCCTTTATACATCAAACAGTTTGATTTGTAATCCGTGTAGATTAATTTTGTAAAGTATCTGGCCTTCTGCTAATTAACGCTTTGTGTTTTCCAGTTGGCAGAATCCTGGTATATTGCAAAGACTGAAGCTGATCAAGCCAAGATGATGGGAGTCAGGCTGTTTAGAGATCCCCTCCACTCAAAAATGTGTTTTTCTTGTGTTTATGTCCCCTGAATTGTCTGGCATTGACTATACTGACTTTTATTTGTGCAATGTTTGCTGTTTTCACATTCCTCTACTGAAGGGGAAGCTGTCTTTTTAAAAATTTTTACATTCAAACATACCTCAGGCAAACTAGATTTGATCTGTCGTACATTTGAAAGCCAACTGCTGTCTAATATGCAAACACTACTGCCGTCAGTGAGTCAGTTCCCATGCAAACTTGGATGGCTACCAAGATAAATAGATACTACAACTAATTTCATAATCTCTGCCAGACAGAATATATCTTTCTGCAAACTTTGATTAGATGGGCCCCTTTTCAGTTTCTAAATCTTTTTATGTGGGAAACCATGTTAAAACATTAGTCACAGCTGAGTACTTTTACATACTTCATAACATGTCTGGAGGGGAACTTTTGAGGAATAAAGAAAAAGTTGTTTAAATGATATGTGGCTTTGAGTGATATCTTTTTTTCTCTCCACAGAATGAAGAGATTCTTGAATCTTGATACGACATTGTTACATATATTACTAGCAATTTTATGATATTTTTACTGTAGGTTGTGGATTTCAAGTCATTACAAATTGTTGGTGTATAAGTGTTTGATCTTTTATGGTCATTCAAATATTACAAATTGGACAAATAGGAAGCATAGCTAACATGCAAACACAGGTTATACAAACTTTTCCATCTCTTTTGAATTTTTTTTTTTTTTAATAAATCAAAGTCACTTGTTTGAAATAAAACTTTAAAATGAACCAGACATGATGGAAAAGACACAAACACCCCCCCTTGATTCAGTTGTTATCGGTGACCTATTTAAATAAAGTTTGGGAACATTTTTCAGAAAGTTTTTTTTTTTTCAATGAGTAAAAAACAAATCTGTCCCACTCTGGGGCTGGCTGTTGATGTCATGTGACTTCCTGTAAACCTCCGCCCGCTGGTCTGCAGCCAGATCCTCTCGGTTAGATCCTGCTACTAAACCAGGAACTGCTCCGCCTCACGAGAGCCCGTTTTTTAAACTCCAACAGGTGCCTTTATCAATCTCTGATCATGTCTGCAAAACCCTGCCAGGAAACTGTTGAACACTCCGGACACATCAAGATCTTCTCTGCTGTGTTTTACGCCGGCAGCTCGTTTCTGATCACGGTGGTGAATAAAACCGTGTTGACGAGCTTCAGGTATGAGTCGAGCTGTCATTGACTCATCCATGTGGTGTCAATGGAGAAAAGCCCACTCACACACAGGAGGCTTATAATAAGACTAAGTGAGTCATTATGGGATCACACTGAAGTTGTTATGTGTTGCAGGTTTCCCTCCTACATGTGTCTGGGGATTGGACAGGTAAGTTGTCCAGGTGTTTCTTCACCTCTGTTTCTCTCTCTCTCTCACACACACACACACTTATTTCATGTTGTCCTTTCAGATGATCACCACTCTTGTTGTCCTTTATGCTGCCAAAATGAGCAGAACAATCCATTTTCAAGATTTTGACAGAAGCATTCTCTTAAAAGTAAGAATGTATAATTTTTATTAAAAAAAAAAATTGTATTCTGTTTTCCAAAAATATTATACACCTTTATTTTCTTGCCAGATCTTCCCTCTTCCTTTGCTGTATGTTGGAAACCATATAACAGGACTGGCGAGCACCAAAAAGCTCAGGTTTAACCAGTTTGGCTATGTGTTATCTAATTTAGCAGATGTTGATCGTTTACACAGTTAATTCAGTTGGTTTTTCCCATAACACGTTGTCTTTTACAGTTTACCCATGTTTACAGTGTTACGGAAATTCACTATATTGATGACAATGATCTTGGAAGTATATATACTAAGGTAAGATGTGTATGTTCTATTGCTGTTAAGAGTTTTGAAGCATTTTAAATATTATAATTGATGTAATGATAGAATTGGTCTGAAGAGTGTCACATGATACTGAATGTACACTACATTATGTAACATGTGGCACTCGTCCATCGAGAGATTTATAATCCATTTATCAATAGAACTAATGAAGATAAGAGCCTTGTGTTTAGTTTTAATTTCCCCTTTTTCAGAAAAACCTTTCCAAAGCGCCTTGTGTACAGTGTTGTGACCATCGTCCTCGGAGCCATGGTTGCCGCAAGGTGTGGATTTTTTAAAGTAAATTAATTTAACTGGAATTGTTTATAGATTGCTTAAGAACTGTGTGCAAACAAAACACATGTGCTTTCCCTGCTTCTTCCCCTCTCCTCTAGCTCTGACCTGGCCTTCGATGTGGAGGGATACACTTTCATCCTGCTCAATGATGCCTTCACTGCTGCCAGCACTGTGTACACCAAGAAGAACCTCGGCACTGAGGTAATACTTCCTGCACATTGAGTACAAATAGAAAGTATTTGTACTGTATTTGTACTTTCTCTACAGCTACTGTAAATATTTATGTAGGTGTGGTGAATGTGATATTAAAAGGGGAAAGTGCCTGAAATTATAAAGGTGTAGAGGATTGAATTACTGCAGCTGTCCTGCCAAAAAGGCAAATGGGTTAAACTTGTTTTCTCAGTCCTCAATTCGTTGTCCACCTAAAACCTTTGCTGTGAAACAATTAGTTTGGACGGTAACTACCAGCTCATATGTCATCAACCGATTAACATTAATATTCTGTACATGATTTAGTATTAGAAATGGTCTAAGAAAATTGGATTTTAGATTTTTTAACTTTAGCATTCAACAACATAGATTTTGGTTTTGATCATCCACTCTTTAAGTAAACAGGATTTTGAACACAGCAGCAAACAGATACTAAACATACAAAAACAAAACAACAGCTGGATTTGATCGCTCAACCACATATTTTAAAACCTCCACCAGTTTTTTTTTTTGCCTGCTAGGATTTTAATGCCGACAACTGTTGCTTATAGCAATAAAATGTGAAAAATTAATTAATATAACACATTGAAACTGTTGTTATGAATCCCCACAAATGGTTTGTGTGTGTTTTGATTTTGATATTTTCCTTTTTTCATTAAGGGCCTTGGGAAGTATGGTGTCTTATTTTACAATGCACTAATAATTATCATCCCCACTCTCTTGGCAAGTGCATTTACTGGAGATTTACACAAGGTACATACAGTAATTGTGATCCACTGTATTCTTCCTGTATGATTGTGTCCAAAACTGTATGCATTTCTAGCCCGACCACCTTGTCTGCTTTCATCCACAGGCAGTCACATTTGAGGACTGGGTTAAAGCCACATTTATTTTTAGTTTCCTCATGTCCTGCTTCATGGGGTATGTCACTATAATTCAGATCATACTGTTCAATTACACCTTTGTGGCAACTCCAAAATCATTCTTTTATTATTGCCTCAGCCTACCCAGTTTCTAAGACTCAGTTGTGTTTCTGCAGGTTTGTGCTGATGTACTCCATAGTCCTGTGCAGCTATTATAACTCAGCACTTACTACCACTGTAGTGGGAGCTATAAAGGTAAGAATGCACTGATAGGAAAACTATTTTTAGACTAGATTGCACACACAGTACATATCTCCACCAAGGTCGCCCCACCCTCTCAATGTACTCTTTTTAAAGCTGTTGCAGGCAGTTTGAACATACACAATGCAAAACCTTCCGCCTCCCTCTCTTTGCTGCCTGCTATCATTCCGCAAAGCCCCTCTCATCAAACTCACATGTTTGAACGCCACCGGAAAGAGTCTGCACAACCTCATGGCTCATAGGGCCCGCTCTTCACGATGTAAGCCTCGCACAGACCCTGGTCCCTCTCGCAGTGACTCATCTTCTCAATGATTCCCCTCCAGCACTCTGCAACCCCGTGGTAGAGCGCCCCAGGCTTAAGGCAACTGCAATACTATCTAAGGATAAGAGGATGGTCCAGGCATCCTTTTCACCTGCCTCAGCAACACTCTGCTTCACTGGTGATGGGCGAGAAACATGCCTGCTATCTCCAGGAGGGGGGCACCATTTTAATAGACTGTCAAACTGACCTCTAATAACATGGAAAAGAAAACTGCACACGTTGAGTTTTGTGCCACTGAAAGCCACACAGCTAGTTCACCACCCACACCACTGTCCCCCAGCTCTTTGTCATCAACAGCAACTCATCGCTACAAGCGCCATGGCATCAAACATAATGAGCCTGAACCTCTATTGGAAATGTATGACGCACGTGCATCTGCATTTGTAGAACAGCCAATAGGAACACTATCTCTCTGAAATGACACTTGATTGGCCAAAGTCTTCTGTCACAGGTTAGATTTTCTAAAGCCTGAAAATAAGTGGAGTCTTTTCCTCAGACCACTTGAATTACAATATGCTAAAAGGTTATTATGGAATCTTTGCCCAAATAACCTGCCTACCCCAGAAATGCTTAAAGGTCTAACCTGCTTGTGGATCTGGATTCTACATCAAAATGCACATAGTAATAAGCAACATGTTCAAACTACCTCCCTGGTGGAGGTAACCACTGTATTGTCACATTTTTTTATGTGTCAAATTCCTACTAACAAGGTCATCACTAACTTCCTATATATTACATTTTTCTTAAGAATGTTGCAGTAGCCTATATTGGCATCTTTGTGGGTGGAGACTACCTGTTCTCTTGGACCAACTTCCTGGGCCTCAGCATTTGGTAAGACTTTATTTTTTCCTTTCTAGTTTTATTTTTATTCTCAAGACCACAGCATTTCTTAATCCATCTATATTTCTAGTTTTATAAGAGCATTGTGATGTTGATTTCCAAACCACATTCCAATGCAGAGCAAAAGAGGATGTACAAGCTCTGAACTTCCCTGATAGACAAGATTAGTAAATACATTATCAATGACTAAATGTCAAATATGCCAGGTATCTTTGAACTAAAGCATATTGTCTAACAACTAAGCAGTAGCAACAATTACCTTTCATGGCCCAACAACTCATTGTCTTTATCTTTTGCTTTCCAGTATGTCAGGTGGACTAGCGTACTCATATCTCACCTTTAACACCAAATCATCTAGAAGTAACGCAGAAGGAGCACAAGAGCTAAAGATTCGCATTACAGAAGACTCAGAGAAGTAGTAACTAAATGGACAATATTTTATCTCTCACCACTTGGTGGCAATGTTCTGCTCCATATTGGAGCATAGTTTTGCTTCTTAAACTTTCATTTTTACATTAATTTAAAATAAATGAATTGATTTCCCTACATTATTGGTGCCATCTATGTTAATTTCACAACTGAGTCGTGACAAGAAGTGCACATGAACTCTGGGTCAGGTTCAGTGAATGTTTATTGAAGACCAAAAATTATATAACAGTGTGGGACAGCCTGTCAGAGAAATCTTACCTTTGAAATGTGTAATAAAATGTCTACCAAGCAAGCTCTATACATGTCACAAACATGAAAACTGCTGGAGGATGTTAGCAGAGGGGAAAACTGAAACTAAAGTTCAACGTCAAAAGCTCTTCACAAATTGTGCACACTCAATATTCTAACAAACACAATGTGTATATATTAAATGCCATACTCTTCTCAAACCACGAAACAGACTAAGGGTTAGAAATGCTTCAAAATAGACTATAATTGGGTACAATAAACCATTTGGTGTTTTGATTATCAACAATTCACTTGCCTTCCAGTTTCACTGTAACTCCACAAGGGCAATTTTGTAAATCAAACAGATTCAAATATCACAGCTAGAGTGACAGGTTGTTGGTGCAGGTTTCCCTAAAACAACCAGAGGCAGGGCAGTTATGAGAGGCTTCATACAGTGTTGAAGGATGTAGTGTTAAAAAAAAAAAAAAACAAAACCAGCACTACACAAATCAGTTTATGAAAAACAGGTGCCATTTTCCTGGACATGCACGACAAATTTAATGAGTGCATTGCAAGCTTAATCCAAGACTTAATAGAGGGTGTAAGTGCTTAATCAAAAACTGATGGATGTTTAAATGTATGTGACATATTCTATGGATTTTGTAGATCTAGATGCCAGAATAGTCCTCTGTACATGTGAAATGATTCAAGGGCTCTCAAACAGAAGAAAATGTTAATTTAAAAAAATGGTGAAATAAATATCACATAATTTAACCTTTGAAGTGAGATGAAGCACCACACACTACTATGATGCTATGCCCGTAACTGGTCTGCCACCTTTTAATATAAAAGATGACCAACATCATCCATTGTTAAAAAAAATAATAAAACAAACATCTCCCATCTGGTTGGAAAACTTTAGGCTTGCAGATTTTACACACACTTCTTGTATCTGAGAAAAAACGGTTGTTAAAAATGGAAATATGGCATGTTGTAAAAAGGTTCTCTGGACCTTTAAATACTGTAGAATATGTTAGTTGTAATATTTAACTAAATCCAGAAGGCAGCATAGTCAGCTCAAGGTGGAACGTCATGCGGATATAATTGTGTGTATATAATGAGAAAGGCTGTCAAATTGTGGATTCATAGAAAAGTCTTGTGCCTGACCAGACCTCTGGATTAGGCTTGCAATGATAACCTCTCATTCGCTTATTAAAAAAAAAAATGACCATGTTACATGCCAGACTGATCCAGCTTCCCTTGACTCGTCTCTTTTCTGTCCACCTATGCACACTTCTCGGAGAGTGCTGTATCAGTGAGGATAAAATCCTTTCTCAGTCCATTTCTACCACCACTACTGGAATCAGTGGCAGCGAAATTGTGCTTACAAATGCTGGAGATAAAACCTGGGAGCCTGACGAGAGGCCATCTGACAGTTGGAATGCAACTTGACATTTCCTATGTTTGACCACACCCTGTATCATTCTGTCCATCTGAGCTTAATCCATATATACATCAGTCATACACACTCTGTTACACTCACAACATACTTAAACTCGTTACCATCAAAGTGCAAACAAAACAAATTAAAACATAACAGGTACTCTTTCTTGCCTTTAGAAGACAGGAGAAAGAAAGACATTCTTCATATTGTCAAATCTACAATTATAGCAGCCTAAAAGGATTAAATGTGAGCTGAATAAGGTGCTTTAGCTTGTGCCTTCCTGGTGCTGTGAGGGGGGAATAGATGATGCCTGTGCATAACACTGATCTCAGGCCAATTCAGCTCTATCTCAGAGTTTGGTTTTACGACTTGATAGAATAAACTAAACTAGTCATTGATCTGCATTTATGAACAATTTCTAGCTACAGCACATACTGCAGGAAGGCGGATTGGGAATGGAGGTATGAGGGACAGGGAATGGGAGTTCAGAATCAGGAAGTGGGCGGGTGGGTGGGTGTTCAGGCAGACAGGTTGTTGGCCAACTCAATGAGTGCCAGAGCGCCATGGAGACGCTCTCGTTGCTCCTGGAGGCGGCGCTTGGCGGCACCTCCCCCTGGTTGCCCTTCTCCTCCTCTGCGACCTCTTCCTCTTCTCCGTTCTCTTCGTCGGACTGGAGAAACTCCATGGGATCCTGCTGCTCCTGGTCCTCTGCCCTTGCCTTGCCCTGTGGCTTCACCTTGGTGGTTGTAGGGGCACGCTGCTCACGGGTTTGCCAGTACCTGCAAGGACAGAGGAGAGTATATTAACATACAATCTAAGCAGAATTAAATGCACAATAGAAGTTACACTATGCAGAAGTGTGGCTCCTGATACAAAACAGGTTGAGAGCACTAATATATGCAGTCTTGAGTATTCACTTACTTTGCCAGCCACTCTGCCACAGCCTTGTTATCCACAGATTGGGCCTTCCCCAGGCCCTCCTTTGGTTCCTCTCTCTTCAGGCGGGAGAAAGGATGCTTGGGACAGTGACGGTTAGCATGTGTGAACCGGTTGCCACATCCTGCGGAGAAAGCAACGGGTGTGAATAAGTTCTGTAAGCCATTAAAGGCTATGTTTCTCTGTGTTTAGAATAGCTGAGATGTGTAATGCATGACCTTTTGTGGTTTGCTTCAGTTATGAAAGGATGGTGTGAATAGTGAGTAAATCGTATTGTTGTTGTCAACTATGTTATTAAATTCTGGTGGTGGTTTTCAGCTTGTGTATTTATATTACAGCACATGCAGTTACACTGTCAGGTTTCTGTTTATTGGGTACTTTCCAAATGCTTCAAATATAACTCAGACAGTTAAAAGCACCCCTCGCTCACACCAACTGAGTCACATTTCATGTCACTGGAAAGTACCTAAAAGTTAAAAGGTCACAAAACTTGACTTTTTTCCCAGCAACTTTTCTAAAATCCACATTTCAAACCCACCTTTCTCCGAGCAGACAAAGGGTTTCTCCCCGGTGTGCAGCCGCTGGTGTGTCTTCAGTTGACCACTCTGGACAAATGCCTTCCCACAGTTTGGGTAATCGCACAGGTAGGGCCTCTCTCCTGGAAGGGGAATAGGGATACTGTTCAAGTAACAGTATTGACATTGTTTTACAACTCATTATACACACATACAGTACACTAGTGTCAAATGTAAACACTAAAGAAAATTCCTCACAGGTACTGGGAGGTGAATTATTTTCTGCTTTCACAGACCAAACATAGCTGTGCTCCATCTTGTTCAACATGTTGCTGTTAGAACTGGTTTGACAGGTGTTACCATGACCTTCCCTGCTTCCATTAATGTAGGAGGGAACATTATGGAAGCACGGCATGTCCACCTTTTCTCAAGGCACCTGTCTTTTTGACAATAAGCCAATAAATTTGACTTTTCAACATTCACCTCACCCGCCTCCCTGTCCCTCTCACCTGTGTGTGTCCTCTTATGAGCCTGAAGAGACTTCTCTCGGGGAAACACTCGGTTGCAGATGTTGCAGCGAATACGGCTGGACGAGGTCTCCCCCTCGCTGATGAGCTCCCGGACGGTGTCAGCTCGGGGACGCCCTCTGCGGATACCATCCTGACAGCAAGAGTACACAGAATTTTAGCTAAAACAACACCTTAAGTACTTGTTTTCCTGTTGAACAGCGGCCATATTTGGCAGATGGAGTAGAAAATTTAAATGAATTAAGTAAATGAATTAAGGTCAGTGATCGTAATTTAAACCAGCACATTATGTTAATATACACCTATATGAGAAGTATCACATGCCAAGAAGTTATTTATTCTTATTGCATATTATTTATTATATTACTGTTATAATTATTCAGTACACAGTAGTTCTACCAGTGGTTTGTTATTCATACTATGCAATTAAAGCAACATCTTAAATACTTGCTTTCTTATTGCACAGCAGCCATATTGGGCAGATAGAGTAAAAAAGGTTTTTAGTTTTAAGAATACATTTACATATGAATTAAGTTCTATGTTAATACTACTTCTATGTGCATAAGTAGTAGTTTCACCAGTGCTTTGTATTTCATGCAATGCAACATAATATCGATCATTTCCTTTTTTTCCCCACCTGAGCTCACGTGTTACACTGTAGCACGTTCGTTCATTATAATTCATTCACATCCGGTTACATTTTTGGCGCGCGACTGCACGTCACGTATGAGCAGCTGAACCTGATCCCGAACCAGGAAGTGGAGAAGGTTTAAAATCCAGCATGTCACACCCTAATGCGCGGGCGATTTTTTAAAGGACTCGGCACCTCGGCCATATTAACACTGACTACACATTTTATTTCTCAGTTTTAAGAAGCAGCAACATGAGAAATTAACATCTAGATTGTGTTAATCTTGCATAAGGACTCAGATTGTGTGATTATCAGGTGCAGTATTTTCTTCTCAAAACGGATGTTATTACAAGCATTTAAGATAGTTAAGTGTTGTTATAACTTATAAACGTTGCGTTATTTGTGTATTAATGTTGTCAACAGTGTTAAAGTGTATACGCATAACAAAATTCAAATCAGTCTGTTCAGCAACATCTGACAAACCACACGTTTCATTCATTCACTTTAAGGTTAAAATACTGGTTATGCTGATGTGGACCTACCCTGATCTGGTCTGGTGAAGGAGCCGTGTCCGCCTCTCTGGCCGTCTGGGTCCCGGTGGGCGACGAAGCCCCGCTCGCCGAGCCCGGGCTCAGGGTCACATTGTGGGCGTTCTCCCCCCACTTCCACGGGTAGACCATGAAGTCGCTGAACCCGGGGCTCGTCGGGGTCAGAGCCTCCGCCGTCCGGGGTTTGATCGGGGTGGTCTTGATCACGGACACCAGAACTCTTTTGGGCGAATCGTTGCAGAAAATAACGTGCGGATGTTTGTTGTCGGCCATTGTGTTAAAATGTCAAAGCAAGAAAAAAGTAAAAGTTCAAGCTCTGATCGATGATTTTTTTAAAAATATATCAACAAGTTAAAGTTATAAATAGAGTCAGTCTGGAGTGAATATGTCCTTCATTTCCAAAGTGGAGGAGAAAAAAGTGTCGGGTCCGCTTCAAATTATCGAGAAAACATCCAGTCAGACATGAAGATGAAGTTTCCTTCTGGTCTGAACTGACCTGTTTGCGCCCACAGGAACGTTGTCCCGCGTTGCAAAATCGCGCCCGAGCAGTCAACCAGCCAATCAGCTGCGAGGATCCGAACCCACATGTCAAAGTCAACCAATCGGAGCAGCCGCGTGGCTCCACCTAACGACCGCCTAAGCCAATAGGCAGAAGAGGAGGGGGCTTTGTGCGTCGTGATTGGTCGAGACGTTTTTCACCAATGAGATTTAAACGCTTGACAAACTCGGCCAATGACGACGACCCGAGCGCGATATTCGGCCAATGAGAGTGAAGGGCGCTTAATTTTACACTGCCGGAGAGCAGATGGTTGTTTCCCGCGCTGAGGAGTCTGTTTATGTTATTACGTTTTTTTTGGTCGATTTAAAGGGAAAAGAAACGGTGGTCCGGAGGCGCCAAAGTTACGTAATCAGTCCAGGGCGGAAATGCTTGAACAAAGAGTTGACTGTGTGAGAGACAAAGAAATAGAAACTAACTTTTATTTGAAATTTAGTTTGTGTTAAAATGGTGTAAATCAAGGGGAAAATCCACCTAAGGCAGTCAATATGTTGTTTTTCAAAAATATTTTGCATTAAAGAAAAGTCTGGTCTATCTACACATATATAGGAGCCGGAAATCAGAAGATCATATTGCAAATGAGTTTAATTATGTAGATGTAACAGCTCAGGAAATATGATCATAAAAACAAATGAAATAAAGTGTCCACTCATAGTGATTTGTTTCTATTATTCACTGTGGTTAATTCATGTTTGTTCATTCATTCACTGCTACCTAGAAAAGTCAATTTGGTCAAATGTGCTGAAAATGAGAAGTGATTTACTCTCAATGCACAACATCCACATTATAGCTACATACACAATAATCCTGAATTCAAATGCACTTATGCAATTTTTGATTATTAATAATCTAAGTAATATTTCCTTTCCATATTGAGTGTCATACCTTGTCATGTACCAAACATAGTTGACAAACAATACAAAAAAATGTCAATAATTCAATGTGGACTTTCTTTTTAGAGCAATGATCATTTCCATTGTGCACTTAATTTAATTCAACCTAACAACTGTGATTAAAACTACCTATAGGACCTTCATCTCTCTTGTCCTTGTACTTCCCACTCTGACCAGTAGATGTAGCTAAGTTTCATTATGTCAAATATATCCTGACTCATGCTGCTCGTGAGAGTGACTCAGCTTAATTTAGGTCTGAGGGATGTTGATCTAATGTTAGAAAATGCTTATGTCATAAATGTCAGTTGCTCATTTATTCAGTGATACATGGAGGGAAATTGGGTTTGTCTGAACAGTATTTAGATAGAAACAGAGTTAGTGACAAGTGACATACATATTCATGCAGACTTTAATGGATTATCCCTCAGATTGTGCC
This sequence comes from Holacanthus passer, assembly GCA_025331565.1. Classification (NCBI taxonomy): domain Eukaryota; kingdom Metazoa; phylum Chordata; class Actinopteri; family Pomacanthidae; genus Holacanthus; species Holacanthus passer. The sequence continues at coordinate 3,160,688 of JAFREQ010000009.1, read as the reverse complement.
ATGACATGGAAAAGTAAAGGCTGCATCATAATCATTGCTTTCTCAAACACAGCTGAGTTCAATGTTATTCAAATATCTGCTTAAATGAAATGAGACATACTTTACAATGTAGGCTACTCATTAATGAAGCTACACAATAACAGTATAGTAGGTTTTACCCTATACCTACAGTGCTATAGCTAACTATTCTCTGAGTAATGTAAAAAATACTAATGAATGACCAGCTTTAGATTTTGACACGGACAAGTTTGCTAGTAACGATATAGCTAGTTATTGTTTTAGCTTCAGGTTATTTCCACCATTAGCTACCCAGGATGGCAAAAGCTGCAAAATGTAAGTCAATGAAAAGATTAAATGACACTAAAAAAATTACTTGTGTATTATGTATAACTATAGCTGTTATCACAAATAACTTAGGACTAACCGAGATGCTAATGCAAGCTAGCCAAGATAGCTGCAATAACTAAGATAGCACCATAAGTAGCTAGCACACTAAGCAACCTAGCTATGGCCATTGAGCTATGTTTGTATTTATCTCTCTTAAGCTATGTGCTAAATTAATTATCAGCTTTTACTGTGAAACTGAAACTCTGTAGTTTGGGGTTTTTATTTTAAAACAGAAATACTTTTAATCACCATTACCCTGAATGTTAGTTATCCATTAAAGTACACCTAACATTAGCTGGGCCTAACGTTAGCTAACCTAGCTTAAAGTTAGCCGAAACAGCTGCGTCTTCTTGAAATTGAGAAATCACTGATATCATGTAGTATTTCCCAATTATTAGCGATCTTTATTAATTATAGTCAACTAGTTTTTACATGAAATAAAACATTTCAAGATCTAGTGCAAGTTAACTTTAGCCTGAATGCCATTTATTGTCATTCATTTATAGCTCCATTGTTGAATGTTGAGTATTTAATTGTCCAAGCTAATTATTTTTATTTACTCAATAAAACTCCCTTTGACTTCTGCTCCTGAGCCAATTTGAGCAGCCGGACCTGACTAAGCGGAGAACAATCCACCAACACCGGCAGACGTGAGCCAAGTCTGTGTAATGAATATTGATTATTGACCGGCCTATTGATGAGCACGGGGGCGTGGTGTCGCTCCTCTCCACACGTGGAAACATTTAAAAGTGTGGACAAGCTGCCGTGGGCTTTTGTTGGATGTTGACTGGGGCAGCAAAGTAGCGTCCGCAGCTCTTTTCTGTTGCAGCTCTGTTTTTTTCTGCTGTTCATCAATTGCAGGATATGTGTTGATCTTAAACAGGGAATCGGTGTTTAAACATTTTTTTCCCCACTGCATCATAAACAGGCTTAAAATGCTGCCGGACGCCTACGGCTGTGTTGTGGCGAACAGGTTTGGAGATCTGCTGGATGACGATGCTGATCCGTTTGATTTGATGAGCGAAGTGGAAACGGTGAAGGAGAAGAAGAAAAAGAAGAAGGAGGAGGAGGAGAAGAAGAACAAGCAGAAAAAACCTGGTCAGAAGGAATCCCAGAAGGAAAGACGCCTCCCTCTCTCGTCGGATGGTCAAGACCAGGCTCCAGGTGAGTTTAACGCTTGGTTGCATTTTTTTGTTTGTTACACAACCCAAATCCAAACCTGTCTGGCAGCTGCTGGTATTTCTAGATTGGATGGTCCAGCCAAGAGTGGTCAGTTTGCTCTGGCTTTGTCAGCTGCTGATGGTGCAAGGTCAGCGAGGCTGCTGAGCACATGTGCATGCTGTGGGGGGGATAAGCCAAATGATCCTAATTTTGCAGCACATACAAAACTTTTATTCCTGACATTCAAATATCTAGCCAACAGTTTTTGTGGTATTATGGTCTGCAAGAAGATTTATAGATCAGTGGTTCCAACATGGGTTGTTTTGCTTGCTTTCCTTGATCAAACATTTGATTATTACTTTAATATCATTAGCAAACAGAGGAAACACACACATCACAATCTATGTGTATATAATGAGTCACCACCTCATTTTCCGTCTTCAGGGCGTAAACAGCAGCAGCAGCCACAGCAGCAGCAGGCTCGTCCTGGACCAGTGACAGACAACAGAGAGGAGGCCCAGAGGGGCACCAAGAGGGCTGCCTTCGGGGAACGCAGGGCCAACCAGGAGGAGTACCCACAGGAGTTTTCCGTCTTTAAGTATGTGTTCTCAAACAAACTGAGACGAATAATCAACTCTGTGTATTGGTTTCCAGAGTCCGCACATGCTTGGTTTACCACCACCACTGACACAAATTTCTCCAAATAACAATCAGCATAAAATTTACTCACTTATTTTTTTTTCATACAAGGGACTTTTTTTTTAGTACAGACTTTTTTTTATCCCCTTTCTTCCTTACTATGTAGTCTTAAAACAAGACTGCAACCCTTAAGAGATATGACATGTTCTTCCTCTTAAAATAAAATAAAATAAGTTCAGTTTCATAGGTAATGAAACACACCCTTGCTTTATTTAAGACACTCACTGCTACAGTCTTGCTTGATCTGGTATGACCACTAATTTGAGAATGGTCAACATTTTAGCATTAACTGCTCTTCTGTAAATATAATTAGCTGAAGTACTGTATCTTATATATACCATTTATTTTTATTTTCCAGCCAGTGGACAATGTCTAGAGAAATCCTCCATCAGCTGGGTTTGAAATGTAGGAGCTGTCACAGGAATAAACTTGAGTTTTAATCTGCTTGGTCCCCAGGCCTTCTGATAATGCCGACTCTGACAGGGGCAGAGGAGGGACCAGAGGCAGGAGAGGAGCAAGAGGTGGAGGAGGATACACGAGGAACATGGACAACTTCAACCCGAGGGGCAAGAGAGAGTATGATCGGCACAATGGAACGTAAGTCTGTTCATGAAGCAGTGGATTTAAAAAAAAAAGCTTATGCTCTTCTTTTTTAAATAATGGTATATTGACAACTGTGCTAACATTAATTGCAGAGGTATCTCTCCAGAGGAAAAGAGAGGAGGCAGAGGACCCTGGAACTGGGGCTGTGTTGAAGAAGCTGCAAGGTAAGTGAACTTTCATTAGCAACATGGAAATCACATGTACACTTTGGCACAATATAGATTCATTTCTGTTTGTTCATGTCCTTTTCTGAAGTGAATTAATGGAGGTGACATCTGATGCTCCAGTCAAATCTGAAGAGCCCCAAATACCTGTGGAGGAAGAGAAGTGAGTGACACACATGAGCATCTTTCATCAGTCAAGAGTGACAGTTGATTAGTCTAAACTTGTGTAACAATTAGTCAAACCAAAATGGGGGGAAAAAGTAGAATTACAAATCATGCCTGTTTTGTTTTAGCGTCCATAAATTGATAAAAGGAATTTGCTTTTCTGTTCATCACAACAATACAGTACAACAATTTGCTAAAGTTAAAATGACAAATTAAATGTAAACATTATGTAAAGAACCGGTTTCTGTTTAGTTTTCATTTATGAAAAATACAATTTGTCTTGTGGATACATTTGTTGCTTATGATTCAGGTTAATATGATGTCTCAGAATGGATATTGCCTGGCTCCCGACAATATAACATCCTCTACCAACAATACTGGCACGTTGTCCACAATCTCTTTATTTTGGCAGGGTCACACTAGATTTAAATTTAAGCTATAGAAATGTTCAAAGTGCACTGACAGATGTTGTTTGTCCCCTACTATGATAGAGCAATGGAAGAGGATGGAGACCTGGTGGTCCAGGTTGCCGTGGAGATGACCCTGGATGAGTGGAAGGCCATGCAGGAGATAAGTCGTCCCAAGGCGGAGTTTAATATCCGCAAAGCAGAGAACAAGATTCCCTCCAAAGCCAAGGTCATCCACCAGTCAAAGCACCTGGAGGTAGGGCTGTGTCATATGACCAAAATGTCTTATTTTAGGATTTAATTCAGGATAACAATACATATCATGATGGAGCACATTTTCTGTTAATTCAAAGAATGGCTTATATAAAGTCACCACATGGAAAGGCCTCTTTATTACATTTTGAATGATAAACTTAACTTTTTGGAGAACCTTTGTTAAAAATTTTAATTCAGCATGTAACAAAAAATATTAAAATATAAATAAGTAAATAAAAACTTTTACTGTAGTTGCAAACAAAATAAATACAGACTTAAATGTGAATGTGTGCTGTCAAAAAGCTGCATACGGGACGGAATGAACCTCTTTGCAGACGTGACATCAGTCGAGCCGGTGGAATCGGGCAGTAATATAAATATTGGTATATAAAATACCAAATGTGATGTGTTGTGCCTCTCATTTGTAGACTCTTTCAGTACTGTTTCACATGATTCTTGCTAAGATGGTAAAAAAGGTTAGTGGTGTTTGAGGGGACTGGTCTGCGGCACAATTCACTAAGTACGGTTTACTGGTCCGTGTCAAACTTTTCATACCCAAACCAGTTCCATGCGTCAGAAGGAGTCCTTCTTATAGCTCTGCGTATTTTTCCTTGGCTGGTCGGCATACTCCTCTTCGTCCTGCCTCCTTTACTCTCCTCCATGCTTGTTTGTGTTGCCTCCAATCTTCAGACCCTCAAAGACACTGTGGAGGACATGGATGACGGCAACTTCCTCCGTAGGTCTGTGAATGACATCACCTCCCTACTGGACATCAATTTTGGGAGTCTCGGACGCCCCAGTCGTGGGGGTCGGGGAAGAGGAGCACGAAGTGGTCCGACTAGCCGCCCAGAGCAAGCCAAGCCCATATTGGAGAGGGTAAGTTCTGGACTATTGGCTTACAGAGATAAATGCAAATCAATCTTTGGACACAAAATGTATACTACTCCAGTGGAGACAGATTGGCACAGCTTTTTTTTCCTTTTTTTTTTTAAAAAATTGTCTTCTTTAAATAACAGAACATTTTAAACACTCATTATCTAGTTAAGCATTTACTGGGGGTATGAGGATAAAGTATTCCTTATTATTTGTCCCACAGTGGGGAAATTCACATTGTACAGCAGCAAAGAGGATAGACTAGATAAATAGTAATAAATATTAACAAGAGAGGTCTAAAAAGTATTAACTCAATGACTGGATGTCTACATTTGAGCTTTGGCTAATTTTCTAAAGTGACTGCATTAGTTTGACTGGGATGTTCTATAGTGGAAAGCCTATGTCAGTGTGCTCACCACACATAGCAATCAAAAAAGGAAAATCAACAAAAACTACAAAGTATTTGAATCAACCACAATATTAGTAACAGATCTTTTGAGTTTTGTATATTTGATTTAATCAGTGTTTCTAATGTCTGTTCTCCCAGCAGGAGAGTGATCTTGCTCCTAACCCAGATGACCCAGAAGACTTCCCGGCACTATCAGCAGGAAAATAACTGAATTCACTTCTCTTGTCTCCTGTGGGGAATATTGGTTGCACTAGACACTTGCTAAAAAAACCCACTTCATCTTTCTGCTGTTCTTAAGGTTAGGGGTTTTACTGTAATTGAGTTTCTTTCACCAATGGCACTAATCGGCATTTGATTTCTGGAGAATAAATATGTTTGCAAGTTAATCTTTGAGCGTTTTATTCCCCCCCTGCAAAGTAACACTGATTATTTAACAAAACAAGTTGGAAATGTGAGGAAGCTGTCAACTTGGTACTGTGTTAAATACATCTTGGTATATTAAGCATATGGTTCAAAAACAGCCAGAGATATAATTGGAATACATTTTATTTAAAAAAGTCTGATTCTATGTGCTTTAAGCAAATGTCTTCCGTGGATTATGAACATGAGTGAGACAAGGCCCCATTAGGACCACTGACTTCTTACCTAGCATGATTCAAACATAGTACAAAATATTTAAAAAATACAAACTGAGTATATCAAATGTTGACATATTTACAGTCTTGAAATACAGTAGCAAAGCTTCACAAGTAAATGACAAGAATAAAAGACAAGCCCGATATTGAGTGGAGGTACAAATGTGCACAGTATTGTATTTCATGATGGAATGCTTGCCAACAGACTTGATGTTTCGACTATATCCAAGAGCAGGTTTTTATTCCAAACTCCTGACCAAACCCCATCTATGAACTTTTCAAACTGAACGTGAATCTCCCATCTTAGAAACCAGTATAGCTGCACAGTGCTCAACTTTGGAGAAAACGTCTTGGATTCACACATTCACATAGTTGTGGGTCCAATCTGATGTTTGCTACTGCACGCTTTAATATGTAGGAACAACCAGGCAATGATCAAAACTGTCAGTTTGTTTAAAGACGTGTTGTTAAAAATATAAAAACCAAAGTGCCTTACGGGTAAAATAACTTGTAATCAAACAATCTATAAATGATTTATATGTCACATCACATTGGTTAAAGCTGCAGTGCGGAACTTTTGTTTCCCCCCTCTGCCAACACTACATACTTATGCCTTCACGTGAGCTCACCTCCCGGAGCACTCTCTTCCAATTTTCCTCTCAATGTCAAGTTTCTTTTATCTGTTGAAACTTTTCTTGGACACTTCTAATGTTTCTCCATCACACGCCTAATTGCTGTAGCCTGCTCTGTTGCTGCGGTTGCTCCCCGATCAAAGCAATCATTGCTGGTTGACATAAAACATCACTACCTGTGTGCCAGCAGGGGAAGGTCGCCACAGACACCAGATTTAAAAACTCTGTTATATTGTGAAATACAGAGAGATTTAGTTATGGGCTTAATCCCAATTGCATGAACTCATTTGGCAAGGGATGAAATTTAGCGGACGCTTATCTATATGTAAAAGTCCTGCACTCCAGCTTTAAAGATTGTTCCAACCTTTTCCCTCAAACTTAAAAATCCACTGAAAGAGTAGTATAGTTGTATAGAAGTTGGATTTCATGTAAAACTTCTCAGGATGTCCAGATCCACAGGCTCACCGAAGAAGAGGAGCTCTAGCTTTGGGTATGGAGTGACTATAAAGAGAACAAACACAAAGTCAGCATTAATAATAGACATCATTGATTTAAACTGCACTAATTAATCTGCATTTTTTCAGACATGCAAACAGATAATTCTGAAATTCAGTAAATGTAGCACAGAAAGTGAAGAGGAGATAGATACCATAGCCTGGAAAATCGAACTGATTGCAAAGAGCTGCGAGCTTTACGTCCTCTGGAGACAGTACGTCTGTTGCATGTAAGAAATATAGAAGAGAAGAGAAAGGAATATGAACATTACAGATTTGCATCAGTAAAGGATGCAGACGTGGATACAGAGTGGGGCAGAGGCAGAAGACACAGTGAGCAGCAGAGTCCAGAGAAGCTATAGCCAGTCATACTCCGAAACCCCCTGTTCTTAGACTGCATGCAAGGAAAGCTATTGAAAGAAGCAGCAGGGAGACAGGTGGACTTTGATTTGGCAACCTGACAGTGGTGCATAAGCAGGGACAGACTGACTGAATGTTAGTCCTTGACAATGTCAATCTATAATGTTAGTACAAGATCTGAGTAAAGAAGAACCGTGGCTGGGGTGCAACATCATGTTCAAACCAGTTTAGTTAACTATATTTGAAATCAACTATGCTGGACGATTTGGATGTAAATTCTAGTAAGAACAGAAGTTTAAAAACAAAAGTATTAAGCTGGAAAAAAGCGAGAATATTGTACACTCTTCTGTTAAAATTAAAAGTTCTGTTTTGACTTTGCTACAGTTCATGTCTTTACCTGAGATAACACAGTAAACCTTTGTCAAGCCTCCATGATGTAGCAGGAAAAGTAACTTAAACATCTAAATCAAATCATTTCAGCATTTAAGTTAATGAAACCAATTAAGTCTGATTTCTATCCTTCTTAAAGGAAATGGATTTTTTCTGCTTATTCCGAACTACATAAAAAAATCAGATCGCAAAGAATTTGTGGATAAACCACAATTAGACTTTGTTTAAACATTTAATTCTTGTTGATGCATCCCAGCCTAAGTTCATTAAGTGATTATGAGAGAAAGAGGGAGAGTGCTGAGCCTCTGGATTTTGACTGGATTTACACAGTCACCAATAAAAAAAAAAAATCATATCTGCTCAAGCTATGGCTGCCAAAACAGAGGAGAACCCATTTAAACATGACTTTTCCTGTTTGGACAGCATAGAGAACATCTGATCACAGAAAACTGATCAGTAAAAAAAAAAATTTGAGTCTGTTTGTGTGCAAATGCAGTCCAAGTCTCCATATGGCTCAGAGTGTGTCTGAGGGAGCTTGCCTGCAGGTGGACCTGTGCCATGTTTAAGTTGATGAGAGTGCCTGTGTTGGCTGTGGCACTGGCTGTGTCTCTATGGCTGCCACATGGCTCACAACACATTGGGTCTCTGTCGCCAGCCACTACATGCAAGTTGCCTAGGGACCTGACCAGTCTGGTGTGGCACAGGGAGCTGGCAGAGAGAAGGGAAGCTGTTAATTTACTCCACAAGGATCCATGAGTGGCTATAGCCTCTTGGCTGCTTTTCATCTGTGTGTCAACTTCACACAAAACATAACAGAACAGAATGTTATGTATTAAATATTGCATCAACGCAGCACAGTCCTAGAAGGGAAAAACATGTCCACATCGAGGGCTTAGTAGTTGCTATACAATTCTGTTAATATGACAAAATAATCTTATCTCAAGGTTAGCTTAATAAGCTTTTCTGGGGATAACTGAGCAAACTATTTGTTGATAAAGACTGAGCTGAATTTTCCAGGACAAAGCTAGTAAATTGAGACGTTAACATTACTCTATTAAAGGGTATTTACTGGCAAGTGGATCAAATTTGTTTCTAAATATGAACATGTAGAGTCAGTCTATAGAAGCTTAAAGTTTTATTTCCCTACTTTGAATCAGAGCTGCTACTGTTCCCAGACAATACTCTGTTGTATTTGCCTTTAAGCAGAGACACAAAAAGGCATCTAATGTCTATCTGGGGAAGTAAAATTGCCCTCTTTTTTCTTGTGCTACTCTCCAAGATAATAATCTGGGCCATCGTTGAGCGAGTGAGTGCCAAGTGTCAAATCTAACAACTGACCTTCCTCCCACTCCGTTGGCAGGCAGTGAGGTTCTGGTCCTCTTCCTGCTGTCTGAGTGGTCAGACAGAGCCAAAGGGTTAACGCTGGCCTTACAGCCCTGAACACTGGCCTGTAGGATGACCGTGCTGCAGAGGAGACAAAGTAGTCATTCATTAGTCTGAGTCATGTCTAGTGACAGAGTGTAAGTTTGCATGTGGTGTGTTTACTGCAAACTTTACCTTAGGGACTGTGACGATGACCTGGTGTGAATCTTGTTCTCTTCTTGTCTGTGAAAACACAAGTAACACAGCAGTGAAAATTGTGATTACACATTATATATACTGAGAAATCTGAGAGAACGTTGACAGAACAAAGTGAAGGCAGAGACTGAATGGAGATGGGTGAGGTGCTTTTAAACATCTGATAGCATTAGACTTGTGCACAGATCATTATTGCAGCTTCAGCAGCCACGTAGGATTAGTAAAGCCAAGTAAGTACCTGAAAAAGCCACAGGGTGGCACTAAGCAACTTAGAAGGATTTGATTTGCATTTTCTCAAAGTTGTCATTTTCATCAGAAAGGCTTCATTGTCAGGTGGGGTTTAATTTTAACATTTGGCACTGCAGTCAACACAATAACCAGCAAAGCATGATGTTTAAAGATGACAGGGTGATGGGAACAGAAGGACAAAATCATTATGTACAGAAAATGGTAACAAGGACAAGGCAGGAGCCTCTGATGCTTTAAAACCGGCTCTGCTTATCAGCTTTAACTTTACTGTGCTTGCAGAAAGAATAAAGTAACAAGAGGATGATTTTGAACAAATTTCTGATTTGGTTTGGGAATTAAAAAGAGACTGGGGTCTCACTTACAGCATTCTCAGTTAGAGCTCCAGAAGGGGGGCAGGACAGGTTTTTTGGGGGGCTGACGGGCGGCAGAACTCATTGAAATCCTAACCCGTCTATACAGAAATGCAGGATGGAAGAAGGGAAGCCATACACAATCCACCACAGGGCAAGGCTACACAGGGAGGAGAGCAGCATGGCTACCAGCCATCTGAAAGGAGGACAAATCCAACAACAAGAGCAAACGGAAAAAAAGGAGGGGAAAAAAGGAAGGAGAGACAAGAGACGTCCAGGCAGGACACAAAGCCTCTGATGTTCTGCTTTTCCACTGGGACTGGATTAGATGAAATACCTTTCATAGAGCCTTGCATCCAACAGTGCCAGTCAGCAAGTTTTTGTTCCTCACTTGCTCTGATGTGTAAGCACTTTGCTGCATACTTAGAATCTGACTGATGTAGGAAGTTTGAAGAGGATATCAATATTTGAGAGTTTAAAGAAGCTGATAATCTACTGATAATAAGACTTAGTGGTTAATGGCAGCCTACCAATATGTCGCTAATACTTTGTACACAATAACATGTCTGAAAATGGTAAAATCCTACAAATGTTTTAAGTATCCATTATCAAACGTACCATTTAATAAGACGCTGGCAGAGACAGAAACCTGAAGGAGTAAACAAAGCTCAGATGGTATGTGTACACTGATCCAGTCACAAAAGCAATGGAAAAACAACAGGCAATTGACAATGAACCCGGCCCAACATTATTTACATGTTAGACACACACATAGATCGAACATAGAGGCATGTCCATGCGTGCATGTCCGAGGGTTTCATGCCTGTTGCCATGCATGAAAAAGGCAGAAAAGATGAAACGTTTTCATATAATCTTCCTTCTAATCATCACTGGAATTCGACATGCACTTCAGTATTACATAAGAAAACAAACAGTGGAGCCAGATGGTGAAGTTCAGCTGCAAGTTTGATGTTTGTGTAGCAACGCATACGCTGATAAGGCATATGGCCTGGAGTGCAAGCAAATCTCCCTTCTGCCTCGACTCCCTTCTGAGAACCCATTTTCATCCCGCTGCCTCCTCAGAAGCTCACATATGTTGTTTTATATCCTTTGTCTTAGGATGATGATCGGGAGGGTTTTACCATCCCATCAACGCCATTTAAGCTGCTAATTAAACTCATAAAACACCTCAGTCAAAAATCCTTCTAACACCAAAGTACTATTGGCAATTTCTAAAAACACCTACAGCTTAAGTGCTTGAGCTGACAAGTTATCTACTTTACCAAACAGTAAGGACGTACTGCAGATCAGAACGAGGGCCGACTTTCCCTTACTAACATTTCCATTCTTGAGAAGTGCCAAGTAAGTAGTGCAAGCCAAGCACTAAAACATCTAATTCAACTGATCCAGGTCTTATGTAAAACCCTGATTAGTTGAATTATTGGTGCTGTTGGTAACAAGTACAGCAGGCTCGACTCGAGAGCTTCACTGTAACTCAGAGGATATCTCAGATAAGCCTCGATATCAAAGCCGAACAGCTCAGTGTGTCCATGAGAGGCATAAAATGGCAGGCGTGTAAATGTATTGCATCCACTAAGTGCATATCCACTTCACAACATAGTCATCCAGAGAAAGAAAAAAAAAAAAAAAAAAAAAGAACAACTTCAAGTCAGCCATACCATTCACTGGCACAGCAACCATTTCTACAGGAAGAGGATGTCAGCTAGAAAGGAAGTGACGTGCACTTACCTCCATCGTACAAAACCTCACATCCTCTCTCTGTTTTCCTCTCCCCCACTCTCTCTCTGCCTCTCTCTGCTATCTTTTGAACGGCAGGCAACACATCGGCCACACCGTGCCCATGAGGCTGCAGCAGAACACTACCACCTGCCTGACATGGGACAACAAAAGCCAAAGCCATATGGGTACATTGGCAGCGGCCAGTCAACCATCCTCAGCCATGCTGATACCCAACCTTCCACGGCTTGATTTAAATAGGCACAAATGAAGCAGACTTTATTTAGGGAACAACAGGGGAACAAATAGAGCTGACATCTTTGCGACAAGTCACATCGACTTTTATTGGCAATTAAAATTTTGGAGTTTAATTTGTGGCTGTTTAATTCTATGCATTTTTTCCTTTCTCTTTTGTTTGACATTTCCAAGATGAATCTGTTTCGGGTTTCACACCTGCCAAGCTGTGAGAGTGCACTTCTATCGCTGCAGAAATAGAGACTTTGCCTATTTAAATGTTGAGCTGTTGATTTGCATACTCCCACGTCAGGTGCCGGGCATCACTGAAGTATTGGTTCTGAGTTGCAGCAACTGTGCGTCCATTTGCTTACCACCCCGTGGCCTCACATCAGCTCAAATTTGATCAAGGTCAGTTCTGTTTCTAACATTCTCCTGCCTTCACTCAGCGTGCAGAATTGATTTGTAGCTAGCTACTGCAACACAATCAATGACTTTTTCCCCCCAGTTTAACATTTAAGTCTAATGCACCACTTATTTTATCTGTATTATGTGGATTAATCATTTTAAAGTATGGGGCTTTGATATAAGGTGCTATGGACATTGTAGTCCTCAACAATTTTTATATACCAGCCTATCTATATAATGTCATTTTTTTTTAAAATTTGGCTGCCCACAGAACATGTCAGGTCCCTCCAGTAGGATACTGTCCCCACTGGCTGAGTGACGCCCTGCACTGCACCCACATCCTGCATCTCCTGGCCGAGTCCCGTTTTCCCCATGCCAGTAGCACAGGTATGTCTGGTATGTTATTGTCTCCAAAATGTCTTGGACATGGGATGTATTTTTAGGTTTACCTCATTCTACAGAATGTCCTTCTTTCCTACATCCTTTGTGCCTTTCTAAATCGAGCCATCAACAAAATGTTTTTCTGGAAGATTGTGCATCAGATAAATCCAATCCAGCCCTCCAAACAACTCTGTCACACACTCGGTGCCTTAATATTTGACCTGCTACTCTCTTGACTTCGTGTTCATCCTCATCAGTTTTTACATTATTATTCTTATCATAGGTGAAAATGGGATGACTTATATTACACTTGATCTGCATGTGATGACGTTTGATCAAAAGAACCTGAAGGAGGACACAGAATCAGACTTATTGAAATATTATAGAAAGGGAGGAGAGGGATGCTGCCTGGTTCCTTAACTCGTAGATAAATTATGTTATAAGAATGACAACTGCCATGGTATGTGTGAGGGAGAGCAGCCCTAACAGAACCTGAGACAAAAGGACAGCTGACTACCCTGAATAAACACTGAGGAAAGGAGAGAGCTCATCAAATGAAATAATAAATGTAACGGAAAAAACCTACAAGGCCACTTCCTGGTCATTATGAAATCTTAATTATTCAAATCATAAGTTTCTTATGATTTGAAAAACAGTACTGTATATGTGTAATGGTTTGAAGGACTGACAAGGAGAGGCGTCGCTCATTTTACAGTCCTACAACATGTCGGGGGAACATGCCTGGGAACTTACGATAGTGAACCTGAGGATGATCTGGCCTGCCTCTTGCTCTTCAGGGCGCGGAGTTTGTCACCCTGTGTGAGACCACTTCTCTCTTCTTCATCATTATACTGTAAAATGAACAAAAAGCAATGAATAGACAAAGTGGACTGGGGGGATATCTTTCAGCTTACTGTCAAAAACAAGCACCAAATTCTGTACTCACCAGTTCCATCTCTTCTTTCTTCGATGTCCTGTTCTTGTTGCTCCCGTTGATGGTTATGTCGTCCACTCCAGACAGGATCCTAGTCACAGCCATCTTGCCATTCTCTCGCTCGTTTAGCATCTTCTCCCGGAAAACATCTCCCTCTGCCCACAGATTGTTCTGCTTCCTGATGGACAAAATGTCAACAATTATGATACAGACGCCTATTTTCTTAATAGGCATCTTTCTATAAATAATGGGCCCAACGTGAACACTCCAACGTGAACACGTTTGTTCATTTGTGGGTGGGGCTCAGTTTGGAAAATGTGAGGTCAACACATTTCCTTGCACCAATCAGACAGAGAAGTATTAGAGTGAAGATTTGAAATCAGTGATTTTTGAAAATCCTGTTTCAGTGAACACCTACTCTTCCACAAAGTTCTGCTGAGGCCCGATGATGGACCCTGGTCGGCAGATCCGGATCCAGGCAATGGCCTCTGCAGCGGTCAGGCGGTAATGTTTCATCATATAGCAGCCGATCAGAGTGCCAGTCCTTCCCAGGCCAGCTAAAGGGCAAAAGAGTGGGGATTTTTATTAAACTGTGCAAGAAACCGGTTGCACAATATATTGTTTCTGCATCAACATTGTGATGTACATATGTGCAACTGTCACATTGCAGAACACATGATATCAAGTAAGGCACAGTAACTAAAGTAAACACGTCATGCTATAATTTTTTGCTGCTTGACCTGCAAGGTTCTCATTTTCTGTGACTAATCTTCAAGAAAAGCCTGTCTGATGAGAGTCTGTATCACCTGCCTGCAAACATGTACACGACACGATCACGGATAATGTTGCCTGGATGCCAGAGGCAGGCATTCAGTTACGCGATTTTGCAATATCGTGTAGCCCTACAAGTGATACCTGCACCAGCCACATTTAGAATAGTTCAATGTAGGTTAGAAATCTGACCTTTGCAGTGGACAGCAATTGCTCCTTCTGCATTCTCGCAAATGTTGAGGAACTTCCTGACGATGGTGTCATTCGGTGTGCTCCCGTCCACAAAGAACAGGTCGTGATGCTCAAACCCAGACTCTGTGAAACGCCTGGCATCGTACATCTTCTTGTTAAGTCTGACGATAGCGGTGATGTTATGATTCCTGAAGTATGGGATGTAGGCCTCGGGAGCGTGCAAAGGGTAGCCTGAGGAAAAAAACACCATCCTTGTGAGTTTAGAAGGTGTAAAAATGAGATTAGACATAGTTTTAAAGGTACACGAGAAGTTTAAGGTAGATTTCGTTTACCATTCTCTATTTTGCTTTTGGGGTGAGGCCCGCTGAACGCAAGGAACTTTCCTGGAATGATCCAGTTTAAGTCTCCGTTTTCTGCTCTCTCATAGTGTTCATACTCTTCCACATCGAAGTTGGAGAAGTCGAGCCAGCCGTACTGCAGAGCCTGGTAAATGGTTGAGAGCAAGTTAATTTCATTAGGAGCATGACACAGCAAGAAGGAAAAATAAATAAATCTTAAGATGTCGTACCTTGTGAATGGCACGAAGGCAATCAAGGATGTTCAGATTGTACATGCAGGTTCCAAACGAGGCATCTCTGAAAGGTAAAATATAAATAAATAAAAATATACGGACAGTCTTTATCAGCATCGCATACTAAGGATCCTCCCTTTTATGGCAAGGCTACAAACTGCTATCTCACATCTCCTGCTCTCCTAATGTCTTTACTTAACACTCGCCTTTTATGTCTCCATTTTATAGTCACAGTGATAACTAACAGGACACAAGGGCCTCTATGGTCTGGTGATCTTGGAACTTTTTATGTTGCAGTTGAGTCTAAACAATAAAAAAACAACTGTGATTTTGTTTTTGATGTAATTCTCTGAAGTATATATAAAGGTTACATAATTTAACAAGAGACAATTTGGCAGTGATTTGCAGATAGCAGATGCAGCGATCTTTCACGAACAATTATTTTGAAAGCTTTCTTTTGACTTTACTTATTTTTAAGATAGATGCAAAATCCATACACGATGCTTGTTAGCCCGATTTTTGAGAATAATTAATCATTCACTGGGCAGTCTGCATCCAAAACTTAAATATATGTAAAAATCAGGCTGCTTTATGTTTTTGGACAGACAAACTTCTTTGAAATGGGTCTTCAACAAGGAAAATTTGTTATATGACTATTATAAATGACAACATTGATGTGAATGTTGCCCAGCCTGAGCTGCAGTTTATCAAATAAGACATATCTGTAGAAAAGTGAATAGTTACCTGAATGGAATATATGTGGAATTTCTCGACACCAGCAGACTGTAGGCCTCCTCTGGCATCATGTTTAGATTCATTACCTTTAAACACAAATGTCAAATCAGCAAACGCCACTCGTATTCCGTGCTGATATAATTTCACGAGCTACATGAAACATACGTGTCTGTACACCACTTACTGCATATGAGCCAATTAGGTAGGCAGCATTGACTTGTTTCTTCTGATCTCCACAGGTATAAAATATGATCTTCTTCCTTGAGAGTGTAATGGACTGTGCAAAGACAACAATAGAAACCATATGAACTGACATGTGTTACCTTATTGATTTATTTGGCTTACAAATATATATTAAATGTAGACACAGCATAACCAACAGTGGCAAAACAAAAATGTAAATTTCTCTTGGGTAAGCACTTCAACTGGAAAACGAAATAATGACTTACAAATTTGCTGCACAGATGGTGGGATGAATGCCATTTAAAGAGAATTTGTAAGCTAAAAATGTTTGGGCAATCACCATATGAGATAATTATGTAGTAGAGCTGAATCATCTGTGTCCTACAGCCTCAACCACAAATCACAAGTTGACACACCAGGGACATCAGGGACATCAAGTATTGCTTATAAGCATGCAAAAAAACCCTTTCTATAGCCCCATTTTATTTTACTTACTGCATGTATAAATAGACATTGATTAACTTGGATTTTACTTCCCACTCTCTCTTCAAGGAAGTGCAATTAAGAGCAGCAGTTTACTTTACCTTGAGCTTCTTTGTCAGCTTGCAACAGAAGCGATAAAACATGGCCAGGTTGAGGGGACCAAAGTCCGCATAGAAGCTGAGAGCGAGGGAGAGAGAGAGAGGGAGGGACAAAGAAGAAGAAGAAGAAAGAGTGTCAGAGTGGCTATTTATGCAACCAGCTATGGCCTCTGGGGAAGTTTCATTAGATGAAATCGGCTGCCTCAGACTGAAAGAGTAAAAACACTGACAGAGGAAAAACTATATTTGGAGGCATTTGATGCCGGGTGGGTCGGTCGGAACAGGACAAAAAGCTGCAAAGACAAGAGGTCTTTTTTTTTTCTTTTTGTACCACTGGCACAAAAATGCCTCTGAAAGGTCATTCATGTGCTCCCTGGAGGCCAATCTAAAAACTATCATGCCCTTTGCTACAGGCTCTCAAACTTTGGCTCTTACAAGCTACTATTATTTCCCTTGAATCTTTAATGCCGTTGTGGATTCCTTCAAACAATAAACAAGAGCATTTTTTTTAGGAATAGTGATGTGACTTTTGTATTTTGAATAAGTGATGTGCACCCCTGCTCACACCAGCACTGCAGACATAGATGGGCCCCATTTAAAATGTAATAACCAGAATACAAAGGTGCAATGAGATTAACAACTTACTTCTCATATGCCAGCTCTTCATCTATGCAGAAACAGTGTCGCTCGGGTGTGCTCTTGATCTTCTGCTTTAATATGGCGAAATAAAGTTGATCTGCAGGAGGGAGAGGGAGGAGGAGGGGGGGGGGGTAGGGCGACAAAATAAACAGCATTTACTTACTTATATCTTGAATACAAACCTCTGTTGTCTCTCATGTCACACATATCTGCTCTTTTATGTCCTTTCCAGCTACTCACCCTTGATAAACTCAATGCATCTTGAGGAAACATCGTCCGTCATCTTGCACACACTTTTCAACATGACGCTTTGCAGACAAACACACCAGCTTGAATTTCTTCACCAAGATTTGCGCATACTGAGTAAAACTCACAGAGAGAATTGCGTGCGGTGATTTTTTTTAAAAAAAAGTACGCTTAAAAATCTATTGAAAAACAAACGTGTTTCTGTGCGTGATTTAGCTCTTCGGGTCAGGAAAGTTTCTAGCAGAAAGAGCGAAGAAGACTTTCGTGCGCACTCTGCTAAAAAATGATCTCCGCCCGACTCCTCCCCCTTCGCTGCTCCGCGGCACACAATTGGCTCCAGGAGATAGAGCGAGCTACGTGATTGGAGGAAAGGCCTGCCAGTCCCGCCCATTTTAGTTTAAAGTTCTCCGCATAACACGCATGATAGGCCGCGAGAACGTTGCTAGGACGATCCGTCAGCCAATCATGTTCGTGTTTTCCACTTGGATGAGCCCTCCTCTCTCAGATTTGAGCTGCGCAAAAGGTCGCAGAAGAAGAAGGAAAACACCGGAAAATACAGTAAATTTAACACCAGACGATCCTGACAGTGGGCTGATTGTGATATTCATGATATTAATACGCCACTCAATCTCTCTGTGCACATTTATAACTCACACACTGCATAAAACATGACGGTGCACACAAAGTTCTGGTTTTAAATAAAGCAAAAATGCATTGATAATACTGCGTATTTTTGCACAGACTGCGGAAAATAACTCGATGCAAACCTTGTGCATTAACAATAAAAGGACAGACGGTGTCGCCATATTAGGTCAAAAGCTGAAAAAAAACCCCGACTTTCACACACCCTGCTCATTTAAAACGCAGAGTCGTGCATGCGCAGTCTGCAGCGTGCGTCTGCATGTATCTGCCAACTGGGCTCAAAGTTGACATGGTTCGTCCTGCACACTCTTACCTGTTATCTCAATGTAAACATCGGAGTTTGGCGCCGCCTCTGAGCTGCTGTGAGCTGCACAGCGCTTTTTCCTCGACTCGGCTCTCCTCCTCTCGCTCTTGCGCTTCATTTTCTCCTCAGGGCTGCACGGTGCACATTCCCAGGCTGCCGCACCAGGCCTGATCCGCCTCGCACTGCGGTGGATCGTCCCCCCTTCGCTGGCTGTGTTATCAGTGCATGTCTCGGTGATGGTCTCGCTGTCTACCTATGTGTGTTTGTGTATGTGTGTCAGCCGAGGTGCAGCTGCCTGCTCCAGCCTCTCTGGTGGTGGTGACGTCTGTGATCAGGGGCAGGTTTTCTGCTTTCTGAATCCCCTGAATGTGACGTATCAGGATTAGATGTCCAGTGCCCACCCTTCACTGTGCAACTGCAGCAGCTGGATGGAGAGAACATGTTGGGGATGTAGTCCTACATACCATTTGGATATGATCATGGGTGCATGCAGGCAAGACACAAGACAAATGCACCCAAGAAACAGTAAAAAAAAGAACTTTATTTGTAGTATAATAAACTGTGCATATGAGGAAAGTGGGTGATTACTGTACTTGGCTTTATTGTCATTGCGCAGTACAAGTACTGAGATACTGAAATGTAGTTAACATCTAACAAGAAGTGCAAAATAGCAGTAAAGTGCAGAGAACTGTGCATGTATAAAGATATATAAATAACAGTGTGGGGTATATGTGAACACACTTCACTGCTTCCTTATATCAGTGCACAAGTTATTAAGTGTTCATAAATATTAATAATGCAACCATCATTACTACGTGTATGGCAGCAGGATTCGACAACGTAAGACGTAGTGATATGATGAGTGTGACACAAAAGGTAGAAAATGTAGAAAATTAGAAAAACAGTAATGTATTCATGCCCCTCTGAGGCTCTCGACCACACATCACTCATGCTTTTAGACTGTACAAACATGTGCATCCAAACCTGCATAATAATAATAATAACAACAGTGATGTGGGCTGAACTGCACGCTCAGGCTGCCAGCAGGCTACACATGGATGATCTTTGGCTTATCGCTGAAGTCCAGAGTCTGTTGAACTCCCGCTAGCTGCAGGAGCCAGTTAATGGGCATGTGGTCCAGGCGGTTCATGTCAAAATGGGAAAAATGGACTTGAGAGCCTGCTGAGGTAAGAGAGAGAAATTAAGATTGAGCACAGAAACACAGAGATACAAGGAAATTAAGACAGAGAGAGAGAGACAGTTTACCTGGTCCTGCAATGATGGCTCCACCTTGCTGATGTAGGTCACCCTGGAAGTCAAATACAGGGCTAGTCATGGCCCTCCATATACTCTTCATTTGTCCCATAAACAGACCAGACTTCACATGGGGACTAGGTTGGGCTAAGTACATAAACATACACACACACATGCAATTACCATCTCAGAACATGCAGGATTTATGTCCTCATATTGTTATTCTATTACCTGAGTCTGAAAATGTCTCCTCCCGCTTCATCCCAAGCTTTTGATAAATGCACCTCTCCGGGTCTACATATATTTCATAACGATACCCCGTCAGCGTGCAGAACGGCTAGACGAGATTGAAAAACTAAATCAGCATAATGGGAACATGTGTGGCAGACTGAACAAGAATCACATAATTAATTACCTCTATATGATGGTGAGCAGACTGACCAATCACAACCAGTCTGATGTCAGCACCCTGCAACCACACACAGCAAATTTTCAGAATCAATAATTTATTTAGCTATCACTAGGGTTTTATCTCTGATTTGCATGTTAAATTTGCAGTAGTGTAAGAAATATTCAGATCCTTTTATAAAAGTAGTACTACCATACTAAAAATGTGCCATTACAAGTAAAAGTCACATGTTCAAAGCCTTAATTAAGTAAAAGTATGTAAATATTAACAGCAAAATTTACTTAAAGTATCAAAAATGTTTTCTTAAACTTCAGAAGAATTTCCTCAACTCATACAGGAACATTTAGTTTGGAGATACATGCTTTTAAAAAAAAAAAAGAAAAGTGACTTTAGCTGTCAGACAGATGTAGAGCATTAAAATTTGCCTCTGTAGAAGTATGAAGTTGCATGAAATAAAAACACCATAGTAAAATACAAAACCCTCTGATTGTACTTAAATACAGTACTTGAGTAAATGTTCTTAGTTACATTCCACCTGTGCAAATTTACAACCACGCTTCAGGACATACCTCCAGGGCTTCTTTTGGTATCTTGCTCAGATCTTCCACATACTCTTTACAGCTGTAGCACAGGAAATTCTGCAGGGACATATATACACACATACTTTAACAGGCTACAGTAATAGATTACTTTAAAAAAAAAACCTATGGACCTGATCTCTCCAATCCATCAATTCAAGGGAAGGTTATTATGGCATCTGACCTGCAAGGTTGAAGCTCACCTGTTACCTAATCTGATGCCTTCACACAAACATCTTTAGAGGCTCAATCTGCTTAATTTGAGTCTCTCATGATTTTAAGGATATCTTGATTCATCAACAAGTTTAAACCAGACAAAGTTTCTTCTCCTACCCGCACGAAAATGATCACCGATTTCCTGTCCTGATAGACTTTCTTGAAGGGAACAGAGACTCCATGCTGGTCGTAAATTAAACAATCCTCCACGTCTTCGAGGCGAATATCCACAGGAGGGCTCCTGATTTCACCCTTTTCTGTGGCGACTTGTCGAGTTATTGGTGAAACTACTCCGGCCATTTTTATTCTGAGGCTTCCTGAAGTCGCGCTGCTATTTTGGGATTTTTGCGTTTCAGGGTGGAGGAGCTGCAGGCTGGAAACACACGCCCCAGTGTGTGTGTGTCGGGGTGTGTGTGTGTGTGTGTGTGTGAAAAGGAGAGAGAGAGGGAGAGAGGGAGAGAGGGAAGAAAATGTCACTTGTTCATTTAGCTCTTGTACTTAAGTAAAAGTTCTATTACCATACTGGAAATACTCCATTACAAATAATACCTTTTATTAGAAAAGTACTAATAGTTAAAAATGCTGCTATTTATTATGATATGTTATGCAGAACAGAAACTGTCAGCGGTGCACATGTTCAGCAACAACAGTCATTTACAGAATTTTTGAATTTTTAAAAAAACACTTTATTCCAAATTAGAAATTTATACAAACTGTTGGTAAGCAGAGTGAACAGTCAATAAGACAAGAATACAAACTCAGAATGGCACAAAAATAGGAGAGAAAATAAAACAAAAATAAATAAATAAATAATATACATAAAGGAAGAAAAAAAGAAAAAGAAACAGGAAAAAGCCGGGGGACATCATAACAGAAAAATAAAACCATTATTCATATGAAGACCTTAAATTGGGAGCACGAGTTCGTGGTTTTAACTGCTTTTTTGTTGTTTGCTGAAGAAATTTTTTATGCATAACTCAGTCTCTTTCTGAGATTTGCATGACGTGTTGAGAAAAGAGTTGCATGGCTGTCTCCTTTTAATGCATGCCATTAAAAGGAGACTCCAGGGACTTGGTATTGCACAAATTTTGGGAACTCAAATGAGACATATTTAAAAAAGATCAAGATCAAAGCAACAGTGTCTGATATTCCTGACCTTTATTCATGAGCATGGATCAAACTCCATTTAAAACGAGTATATATATTTTTAGAAAACAATGAAACATTTTCAACATTTGATTTATTGTCTTTGCACTATTCTCAATTAAAAATAGGGATGGAATTATGCAAACCATCATGTTCTGTTTTTAGTAACATCTTACACAGCATCCCAACTTTTGTGGGGTTGTGGTTGTGAAAAGTGAACATTATGTGTTATAAAGTTGAGAAATAATTTTAGTCAAAGCAGCAACCAATAACCAAACATGGCTACTATTCTACTTTGTTCTACTACTATTCACTTGTACTTTTATTTTAGTAAGATAATGGTTACAAGTCTTTTACTTAACAGAGTAACAGAGTAAGTAATAAATACTCGCTCCAACATGACGAATTACGAATCGCCCTCCACGGCTTCCGTCCAGCTGCCCTCTCGATGCGGAAGTGTTGTCCTGAAGAGCAGCAGCAGCAGCAGCAGAACCAGGGCTGCACTGTTTGGATAAACACTACGCTGGTTGAGGAGCAGCTTTCCTCGGGTCCTTGTGTCTCCTGTCGGAGTTTGTCAGCGCTCATCTCGACCGGGCAGCATAGCAGTATTATGCTAGCACCGTCCGGAGTGTGGGAGCACCGTGTGAAGTGGTGAGAGATGGTTCATGTTGGGGGTCCAAAGCTAACTTAGCATCCAGAGATGGAGCGAGCTAGCCTGTCACAGAGCTGAGCCTGGTTAGCAATGAAACCGGGTGTTTTTCTCCAAACCACGGTGTAAATATGTTGTTAAGTTGGAGGGAATATGAGACACAAAGCTGTCGCGACTCCAGGAAAAACACAAGCATCACGTTGAGACAGCTTTGTGTGTGAATGTGTGTGTTGATGCTAAACAAATGACCACCTGTTCACTGTTTACATCTTTTCATTCGGCAGCAGTCAGACGATGCATCGCTGCTGTTTCCTTGCATGACAGCAACAAAGCTGCTTTTTAGTAGCTTTTAACATGTGTGAACTAATGGATTCAAAACGTAAATAATACAAGTCAAATGTTTTCATCTGAGGGATATGCTCGGCTATAAAGCTCGCTGCTCCTTTGCTGGGTGCTATATTATAGGTTTACAATCAAAATGTTGTTGCTTTTTACAAACAAGATCAGTAATTTACTGTGATACCAAGCTTGGATGTTGCTGTGTTAAGTACTACATTTGGAGAGGAGTGTAATGAGTCTATTTTCAGCATAATGTATGTTCCCAGCTGTTCAGTATATACAGATCTATCTTGGTCGTCCTTGACACTTTAAGGACAGGATCACATTTTTTTTCAGGTCTATCTTAATACTATACTCACGTGTCATTATGTGCATTAAGAGTTAGTGGTTGCTGTAATTGTTCCTCCTCCCGTCCATGCTCTTTTTAAAGGGATCTGTTTCTCACACCAGTGTATGTGATGAGGGACAATATCCACAGGCTTTATTCTGTGCCAAAATGTATTCAGAAGTGCAGCTGAAAATAATCTGAGGCTCCAGCTGTCTGAATCAAGTGGGGGCCCTCTGAAGCTACAGCGTTTTTAGTATGAATGTCCCTCTTTGTGTTTAAACCCTCCAGATCTGCAAAATGACTCTACAGGGAAACACAAGGAGACTTTGCTTTGTTTCAAGAATAGCACGGGAGAGTGACAACTACTCAACTACTACTCAAATATTTCCATTTGTATATACATTATATTTATTTTTATATTCCAGAGGATATTGCTGGCAGAGGAGACCATTTTTCTTCCTTGTTGATGAAGGTCTTTACTTACAAAGTGAACTTACTGAAATATTTGCTTTTGCCACAATAAAAAATAGAAAATAGAAATTTACTGTGAAAAGCTAGAGGGTTTTTTTCCTGATATGTTAAGCTACTTAGTTTTTCTCCACCACACTGCTCAGGGGTTGGGTATTAAACTGCTCTAAATGTGCTGGAGTATTGAAAACTGTCAAGTACTGGAAGTTAATCAAATATTTTAAGTATTTAAGATTTTTTAAAGTATTCTTTTCATAGATATTTACTGACTTAAGTCATGAATTTGCCAATTTTATACTATTTTTTTCCTGCAAAGTCCTTTATGTTTGCTTGAGTTCAGACAATGTTAAACTCTGCCATGTTTAAGATGTTTGACTTGTTTTGTGAAATCAACAAGAAAAGGGTTTAAAAGTAAGGTATTGGAAAAGAAAGCATTGTGTTGGTATTTGTATGAAAACTCAGGTGTCCTATTGACACCAATATGGCCTCTGGAAAGTCAGTGATACTTGATATTAATCAATTGTCTCTTTTTGTTCTAGAGTTTCTTTGAATCATCTATATGGGCCATCTTCTCTCGAAAAATGGTTACCGTCTGAAGAAGAGGACACGCAAGCTGCATCACAGGAAGAAGAAGAAGAGGAACTGTTTCCTGCAGCTGCCTTGCATGCTCTGCTTCATCGTCCACAGCAACAGCACTGGTCTTGACGAGGACAGCGACCACTTGGAGGCCGGCGTCAACGGCAGTGGCTGCCGTCACAACAGCATCACCGGAATCAGCGTCCCTGGCGTGGGTGGAGTTGGCATCGGAGCAGCAGCTGCCTCGAAGCTCGCAGAGCGATACGCAACACTCGCATCTCCCGAGGACTGCTCCAAGTTCCTGTTGTCACCACGGGAGTTGGCTATCTGGGAGGGCCAAGGGAGGAGCCTTTTATCAGCTGTTCCTGCAAAACTGATCCCACCACCAGCGCTTTTCCGAACAGCTGGGGTGTCTGTGACCGTTCCCATACCTGTACCTGTGCCTGGCTGCACCAGCGACTACACTGAGATGGTAGGGAGCCAGGGAGGTGCTGCACCAGCAGTATCAAACATTGTAGCTGGTGAAGACACAGCGTGGACCCAAATCTGTACAGATGGCCTAAAAACGTCATGCTTTACCAGTGATACTGCTAATTGTTGACAGGGCTGTCTTCACTCTCTAAGTTTACTATTAAGAAGGCTTCGGATTTAGACTGATTAGTTATTTTACCAGAAAAATCCGTCTCTCCTCAGATGAATGCTGTTATGCAGAATGATCCATAAACTCTTTTTAAAGGTCAAAGAGTTTTTGTGAAAAGTATTATGATTCTTGACAACACTGACAAGCATTTCAAACACTGACTGATGTGTAAAATTTCATTGAAATGAATGTGAAATTGTTTAAGGGAGCACATGAATCTTCAAGTAGTGGCTCATTCCCAAGTCCAGATTCCGGCACAATAACCATATCATTTTAATGAGTGCCACAGGATGCAGAACAGATTTCGTAATCATTAATTAATCTGCCAATTAAGTGGGAAATCTGTTTGCTGGTGCCAATAGGAAAGGAAAAACGTGTCCATCAAAGGTCTCTGAACAAACACTACATGCAACAAAGTTAAAGTGTTTTAAAGCTAAACGTGTCACAAACATCACACTCAAGGCAAGAACTATTTTTACTCATTGTTTTATTTTGTCCTTAAGGATCCAAGTTCAGGGGTGCTCTTTTGATTTGATGTTTCCTAATGTGGGAGGTGTAAAAATTTTATTTAAAGGCTTCACATTGAAATCTACCTTGACTTGCCTGATGAAAATGTGGTTCCACTTGGTTGATCTGTTTGTGTGTCTCTGGGTGCAGGTGTGTAAGAGGAAGTGCTCAGAGGTGCAGAGGTGCACCCCCTGTAAGCAGCCGCGCTGCGCCTTCGCTGCCCCTGACGGAGGGCTGGAGAACGGAGGAGTGGGAGGAGGTGGGGGAGAGGCTTCCTCGAACTCTGAAACTGGCCACTGCCACCTTCCCCTCTGTCCGCTTCCCTCCTCCTCCGCTTCTTCCTCCTCTGCCTCCTCCTCTTCCTCCTCACCTGCCGATGGCTGCTGTGGGTTGGGTCTTCATGCGGATTTACCCCACAGTTCAGACTCGTCCCCCTGCTGCCTGCATCATTATGACGACTGCCAGGCGAGAACGTCTGACGCTGCTGATCACTTAAGTATCAACCACCTGCCTTCCTCCATCCTTCTCAAGGTCAGAGTTCATCATAAAACACGTTAAGAGTTAAATTGGCTTTTTGTTTATATTTCCTGATGTATTCTGTTGTTTTGGTTCAATGTCTTTTACTAGACTGGAAACATGCAGGCTGAATGGATTTGTCTTTTTTTGCCTCCTTTCAGGTGCTCTCCCACTTGACAGTGAAGGAGCGCTGTCTGTGTGCCTCTCTGGTTTGTAAGTACTGGAGGGACCTCTGCTTGGACTTCCAGTTCTGGAAGCAAATTGACCTCAGTGGCCTACAACAAGTAAGCACGTAGGGTAGTGCATTTTTTTGTCTGAGACTCTTATCATCTTCAGGAACTATTTCTATTACTATTATTAGTACTTGTAATGAGTGATCAGGAGAAACCTTAGTGTCTTGCTAACTGGATGGATCAAGTCTTGTCTTTTGCGTATTATCCTTAACCCCTCTAATTGACACAAAGTTTTCTTTCTTTCTACTGCCTCTCATCTCTCCTTGTGTTACCCTGCTCCCCAGGTAAACGATGATCTCCTGGTGAAAATAGCTTCTCGGAGGCAGAATGTGACAGAGATTAACATCTCGGATTGCAGAGGGGTCCACGACCATGGTGTGTCCTCACTGGCCTCACAGTGTCCAGGCCTGCAGAAGTACACAGCATACCGCTGCAAGCAGCTGGGTGACATGTCCCTGTCGGCCTTGGCTACCCACTGCCCTCTGCTGGTGAAAGTGCACGTGGGCAACCAGGACAAATTGACAGATGAAGCACTAAAAAAGGTATGAATTTAGAACCAGAATGGAGAAACCAGACATTTAAAGCCCCTTTTTTCAGTGTCTAGATCTTTTCTTGTTTGCGATACACATGTCTCACTTGTTTTTTGTCTTTTCATTCCTGATAGAACTAATAATCCATTAAAATGATTCAAGTGAAGATTCGCAGTTTTCAATCTTACATATACTCAATATTTTTTCCTGTTTTCCTCCAGCTGGGAGAGCACTGCAGTGAGCTGAAGGACATCCACTTGGGTCAGTGCTACAGTATCACAGATGAAGGCATGGTGGCCTTGGCTAGAGGATGCCGTAAACTGCAGAGACTCTACTTGCAAGAGAACAAACTGGTTAGTCTCACACATCTGGTCTCATATTTGTGGTTTCTCTCCGTGCTCGTACAGCAGCCCAAGTTTCTCTGTGTGTGTCCGTTTGGAGTGCATTCCTCTCATATCAGCTCAGCTATGTGACTACAGCTAAAATTTAGAGGTTTTAAGACTATTGTAAGCGCAATGTGGCGGTGATTACTGGTTACTGTGTGATTACTGTCAGTCACTGCGATGTTGAAAACTAAGAATTCCTGCACGAGTGCAGCCCAAAACTGTACCCGATGCACCTTCTTCCAATATGTTCACCACCAGCTTGAAGATTTGCCAGGCAGCACATATATTACTACGCAGATTTATTCATTTATTCTCTTTCTGTTTAGTCTCTCTGAATCAACTGTCTTGGATAACTGGTCATCTTCTTCTTCTTACTCACTTTTACTTTGGCACCCAAATGTATACGGCTGCCAGAAGAGAATTGTTATCCTAGGTTGTGGATACACTTTTTTTAAACACACAACTCAAGAAAAGTGCATGATATAAACTTTATGCTTAAAGATACAATCCTCCATCCAAACATCCAGTCAAACTCAGCATTAGAACCTAGTAGCAGTTGAAAATCAATTCACTTTAATATTTAAAATTTTTGAAAAACAACAGCTAATTTTCATAATTTGCAGCAATTACATGACTTTAACTAAAGTTTCATTTAAAAACACAGTAGGAATTGGGTCTTTAATTCTCAGGTTCTCTGTGATGATCTGACCACATCCTGTAGATCCTTAGTGCATAAATTTTCATCTTTTTAAAAACCAACTGATTAATGCTTGAAGATGTGGTGGTTCATATTAACACCACATGCTTGTGAACATGTATATAATGTTTGACTAATGCCTGAATTAGTTTAATGACTGATCTCATGGTCACATATGGTTTTGTTTTATACATCATGAGCATGACATGACCCCCGCCCCCCATTATATTTATTTGAATAAAAACAGTAGGTACAGAGGAAGGTGACATTAAGGCACCACTAGATGTCAGTGTTTTACAGTTTCTAAAAACAGCCTGCCAGCTGCTTTGTTTTCTCAGCCACAGCTTGTTGATTCTAATGCTGAGTTGTGCAGTTCACCTCATATCCTCTTATATTGTATTTGTCAATTAAAATTGGATTCTGATAGCGGAAGAGAACACAAAAAGTCATTTGGCTTGTCTTCTTCTCACCCCTTTTTATTGAGATCTTCCTTTTCTCACTAATGCTCTTGCACTTTTTCCTGCTAATATTTCTTCACAGTCCATGAGTAATCATGACCTTGATGAATTAGTCTGCTTTAAGTTGTTAACAATAGCTCAGTTTGTTAAAACCCCATTAATCAACTTAATAGCATATAAAATTAGCGATTACCACTAGGTGAGAGATTAATATTGCTGCTGATAACATTTCAGCGCAGCAGTAATTTCAGACAGTCATTTTTCAGACGTGAGATCGTCGCAGTTATTTTAGCTTCCTGTCATTAGAGCAGAGAGAAATGGGCTGGGCTTATGTGGGAATTGTTATGTCTAGGCGCTCTGGTTGCTTGGCCTAAAATTGTCATTAAGTTTGCCAGGAATTAAGACGACCCAGAAACACTTACATTTTTCCACAGAGGCCATTTATTCTCTCTGACAGCTTGAAAGACTACCTAAGGCTCTTTCCTCCAACTTCTCAGCAAGAGGAAACTAATTTTGTTGCTTTGTGGGAAAATGGTTGGAAGTACAGTCTCAGAATGAGATTGAAAAATATGCAACTGTGTTGCAAATATATGCAACAATAAAACGTGTTTTGATCTGTTGCTCTTACACTCATTTAGACATGGATCTCAAATTTCACAGGCTGCGTTAATGTAATAATTATAAATATTGTATTACGTATGAAGAATTTAACAGGTGACTCAACCATTTATTCTTTGAGGATCTTATTTCACCCGAGGTCAGCTGTTTATAGACCAACTAAAAGGGTTTGAAGCGGCGTGGAACAAAGGCTTTTCTGAAAGGTGTATGCAAAAAATGAATGGGCAAACACTTCTGGGACCACTGTGTGGGCTGAACCTTTTGCTCTCTACATGAACTGATCCAGGAAACGACGTTGAGATGGGCTTTTTGGTTTTTAGTGCGCTATAAATCGCACAGCCATGGGACAGTATAGTGAAAGCCTCTCCTCTCCTCTCCTCTCCTCTCCTCTCCTCTCTGCTGGCTTTTGCGGTACAAGGATCCTGCCTCTGTCTCTCCTAATCAATCACAGATGAGGATGAGCCTTTCACTCACTCTGATCTGCCCTCTCTTTCTCCTCCTCCGAAATTGAATAATTGAATTGCTGCAGGATGTTTCTGTGTGGTCTTTTGCTCGCCCTCTGCCTTTTTCTTTGTCATGTGCACACCCACATACATTTTTTCTTTCTTCCCTTCCCTCCTTCTTGTCGTAGTTGTGGTTTCAGATCCTTGCTGCAGGGTCTTCTCTCTGTATAAAGGCCACATCCAGCTCTGTAGATGGTTAAATACCTTTTTTTACAGTATTAGTGGTAATCTTGCCAATGTTGCTCTGTTGTTAGTATTAAACCACAAAATTAAAAATCTTGGTTGTTAGTGAACTGATGCAGTCTTGACTTTAAGTGGAGCGGAGATGTCTTTGGTGTGTTATGATGCAAGATGTGCAATTTTGACATTTCTCACTGTTCCTTTAATTGCAATCGGCAGAGTTAAAGGACAGCGCATAAATTCTTGTCATGATTATCATACTGAAGGGCACACCAGTTCTTTTTTTTTTTTTTCAAACAAATGACAGTTGAAAGTTGCTAATACAATGCTGGGGATGTCTCCAGCATTGACTAGTATCTCCAAATTTTGTTTACAGTTGACAAATTGATGCTCGCTCTTTCATTGCTTGTTAGCCCAGGGCCAAATCAGCCCTGGGCTACAGATAACCCTGGGCTAAGAGTGCGTTTTGTGAAAAGCAGGTGACTCTGGTGTCTCTGCGCCCCGCTCCTTTTGACATCTACCCTGCATTCTTTATTGGCGTTCATCCAGTATTTATGCCAGAGTTGGTTATATTGCACCAGTTGCCTTTCAAGGCTTGTTTTCATCTTCTGAAGTGTTTTCTTCTCTCCCCCATTCATATTCTGTTCTCTTCCACCACCTCGAAGGGCAAAGGCTCTGAGAATAGCAAATTCCCCTTTTCCTCATCTCACTTCAATTTGCCGTAGGGGGGAGAGGCAGCCCTGAAAGTTTAACTCTGAGTTCTGTCAGTTTCATAGACCAACTGGTGGACCAACTATAAGCTGCAAAAAAACCTCTTGTCACCCGTCTTTCCGTGTCGGTAACTTTGCTCCAGTGTTCCTTTAAATTAAACGCACATTGCAATCTGCAAACATTTTTGCTGGGGAAGCACTTTTCCTCTCTTTATTCCACTCCTTTAAAAAAAAAAAAACTTTATCTGCTCTCCTGTCTTGTTAAAATCAAAGAGTGTGCACTTAATTTTCCTGCAATGTGATGGGAAGATTCTTCCACTGGCTCATCTCAAAGACATTGTGTCTGCCTACACACACACACACACACACACACACACACACATACAGACTCTGATTATTTACAATTTTAATTAGTGCAAAATGTGGAAATGTAAGTGGAATTGGAGATGACCTAACATAGATTACCATGTGCCCTCAATTTAGGCGTAATTACCACTCTGCATGTACAATCAGAGCTTCTTTCGCCACGTTTTCCAGCTCTCTCACTTTAGCTTTGGGATGGAAGGGATGTGTTTCTCTGTGGAACGACATGAAATGCTGGAAGAGACGAACTGTCAGGGTGCTTGGTGTTTCTTGGCCATCGGTCAGCAAAGTAGGGCCTCACCTCCAGCTCTGATTGGCTGTCTGTCTGGCTTGTCAGCAGTCAGGTTTTTGCTGGCAGGAATGACAGCGAGGCTCCAGCGGGACAATCAAACATAATCGCAGATTAAATTGTATATTGACATTAGCAGATTTAATTAGTCAGATTAGAGGGAGAGCAAAGACAAAGGAAGTGATAATGATAGCTGTCAGTTATTATGGGATAGACCTTTTGACATAAACACACACACACACACACACACACACACACAGGCCTAGTTAAAACACTGGAAGCGACACACATACACATGGGAGCAGATGAATTGAATAGCTGCCAGCTGCACTGGAATCTCCTCTGGAAACTTTGTTCACGTATTTGACTGTAATTAGAGATAAATAGAACCACTCTGACCAGCCACACAAGCACACAGCGACACACAAACAGCGCATTGTCCATCTTCTCTTCAAGATCGCTCCCAATCCCCTCCAGTCCTCACAGACAGGAGTTTAGACTTTTCAGGATGTTGCATGATGTATTTAGTCAGTTTAATTGCTAATGGCACTGGATTATGTCTGTCAGAGTGAAGAGAAGCTCTGCTCCCATTCACTATTTCCATTCTTTCATGTCATCTAGAAGTTTTCTCTTGTTGTCTTTTACTCTCTTTGTCTGTCTTTGTCTCTGTGGATTTGGGACGTAGCCACATGTAGGTAAGCTGAAGCTGGAATTTACTGTACCAAACTGTGGAGAGACAGGGATGTCTACTGTCCATCTACATTGTGTCCCTTTAGGGAGAATGACTAATAAATAGTCTTTAATCCTCTTTCCTCTCTTTGCTTCCCCTGCTTCTTCTATTTTTTATTAAAAACACATTTCCAATTTCCCTCCCTTCCTTTACCCTCATCTCTTCTCTTTGTGCTTCAGTGTTTAATTCTGAGTATGCTGTTGTTATATTCCAGTAATACTTCTGTAGTTCAAGTAATCAACTGAAAGAAAAAGAAAGTGGATGAATAGCTTGAAAGTACCCTGTGTTGTTTTTGACCACTAGTAGCACTACAGAGCAACATTTTTATATTTGGGTCCCTGTTTTGTTCATATCATTTTAAAGATTTCAAAAATTGTTGATGCAAATGTTTCATGATGAAGGAAATGCACTCAACAGGTTTGTTAATTCTCAGAGATAGAAACAGTCACACATTTTCGTGAGTGAATGTTAACTCCACATGGCACCTCGAAGTAATCTGTTGAACAAAAAGATCAAAAACCCAATGCATTGAATCCCACCGTTGAGCCTGACAGTAGGGCTGCAATTAACGATTATTTTCATTACTGATTAATCTGCCAATTATTTCCACGATTAATTGAATATTCGTTTAGTCTATGAATGTCAAAAGATTGTGATAAATGCTCATCACAACTTCCCAGAGCCCAAAGTGACGTCTTCAAATTGCGTCTTTTGTACAACCAATAGTCCAAAATTTTATTTTACTATCATAAATGGGAAAGACATTTTTTGCTTGAAAAACATGAAACGATTAATCGATTACATTACAGTTGACAAAAACAATCTCCACTTACTTGCTTGTTCCGGTGCTTTTGCCCATGTTTCAGGTTATTCATCAGCTTGGCAAATTTTTGTCTGCTGATGAAATCCATCATAAGAAGAGAGTATGTTGACCTTATGTGGGGATTGTTTTGTCAACTGAATGGTTTTTGAGCTTTTGACTGTTTGCAGACAAAACAAGCTATTTGAATATTTCACCCTGGGTCCATTAATGGATAATGACAATAATTGCCAGTTGCAGCCCTAATTGTGTCTGACTCATTAGAATCAGGACGTGAGGTGAGTTTGTTAAGTAATAAACTACATGAATTCTACTCTATAAAACTTTTATTTCCACCATTACGGCTGCTTACATTCTCAGTATGTAGTCTAAGCGAACAGCACATTGCTCTCTCCGGTATCCTCCTCTTCATTGCTCTTTTGAAGTGCCTCCGTATCGATCTGCGTCCCCAAAAAGCTGCACTGTGTGTGTGTGTGTGTGTTTGAGCGGCCGCTGATCGGCCTTTGCCTGAAGAGTAATCAGATGCATTAATGAGCACTGACTTTAACTTGGACAGCCGGCTGCACTCAGACACAGACTCCGTCTATATGTTCCCTGCCCGAGAACAAAACAAGTTTTAAAGGGCAGAGAAATAAAGGGAAGAAAGTGAAAGCACTTTTGGAAATGTGAAGCGATATTTCACCTTGCTATAATGTTTTCTTTTCAACATTTGTCACCCTGGGAAAATATTCGGCATCAACATTAGGCATCCTTTCCCTGACTCTATCAATAACACAGGTGAAATTACATTTTGAAAAAGAAGACAAGGGTGTTGGTGTGGCAGGATGCTCTCTTGGTTTCCCTGGGTGGCTCGGAGAAATGGAACAAGTAGTGAACTCATGAAAAGAAAACAAAGTCAAGTGAATGACACATTATAATTGAGAAGTGGGACGGCCAATATAGCTGGATCTCTATTGTTGAACAGTGACAGAATGGCAGAAGTCACAGAGTCGGATAACTTTGTTTGGCAGAGCAGGAAGCACCTGACGTAGTGAGAGAGACTTCTGCTGGTAATGCCGAGTCATTTCTACCAGCGAAGTCAGATTCAAAACTCTATTGTCATGTGCGCAGAGAACGGGCTGCACGCCACAATAACATCTGAAGTTTGCTGTCTTCTCACATTGGCACCACAGAAAAAATGTGTATAAAGTCAAAGAGAAAGTTAGAGGATCAGAGAAGTAAGGGGCTTTGGAGTGAAGCTGTTCAACACTTCTGTAGCCTGAAGGGAAAAGATAGTAGCAGGAATATGCTTAAAAATAGTTGCATCAGTAGCAGCAGCTGTAGCAGCAGTAGTGTATTATGGTACATCTGCAGTAGGTCCTGATGTGATGCTGTTTCATACCACTTTTGTTGAAAATATGTCAGCTTTTTCATGTATTTACTTCTTTATGTGCATTTTTTTTAGAATGACAAGAACTGAATTCAGTGTGCTATTAACTTCAGCTCCAAGGTTACTGGCACAAAGATCTTTTGCGTAGCTTATGTCATGTCTCGAAAAGGTACATTGAAATATTATCATTTAGCCCAAACATGTCCTTTATAAATACTTTGAGCGAATGCCATCAAGAATGTGTTTCAGTGAGATTTTTTTCATTTTATTCCAGCAGCCGTGAGACACAGTACAAGAGATGGTCAGTTAACTTTGTGTAAATGCACTTCTTACATTTGTTTGGCATAATGTGCTTTTGTGATGTTGGACACTGTTGTCGTACTGTGTCACATTGACCAACTTTAACTGAAGTGTAAAAGGCATTAACTCTGGATCACAAAATCAACTTAACGGTGACTTACCTAGGACTCATATCAGCATTTGTTTTCTGATGTTTAAATATATACAGCACCTACAATGTGCACTGCTGTAGACACACCAGCTCAGGAGCTCTTGGTTGAAGTGCTTGGTTTTCGCCTGCAGAGGGCGTAGCAGGACTGAATAAGAGCAATAATACAACAGTGTTTGAGCAGAGAGCAGACAGGCAGATGAATGCATGTGTTCCTCTTATATTTAGACTGTACATAAAGGATCGCATACTGTTTGTAAAGTCTTAATAAATATTTGAGTAAGACATGATTTTTTTTAACTATGCTTGTTTCTTGGTGGTTTATGCACCTGTGACAGAATGTAAAAAGGAATATTTACAAGAACTCCTTTAAAGTCAATTTGATTTGGACAAGAATGACGCCTTATAACCTGTTGATACTGCGGATCTGATATTTTGCTGCACACATATAAGTGTAAGAATTGGGTGGCTGCTGTTTGCCCTTTCATGTCCTTTAGAATGGCATGTAATTTATGTAAGAATTTGAATACTATTGAAATGAAAATAAGCATTTGCTCACCTGTAGCCAGAAACTCCAAATGGCCTTTGCAGTGGTAATACATAATCTGCTGTAAAGCACTGTAGATGTTGGAGCAGCGCTGACGTTATCAAGCATTCGCCCGCAGCTACCAGAGTACCAGGAAAAGCACTGAAGAATGTTAATGTGAATGTGACTTCCATTTCCATTCGTTCTCTGTTCGTTGCTTACTCTGGCTGAGCACATGGGGGTAAAGCTCAGATGAAACCCACAGTTGATTTTTTTTGGCTTGATGTTTTGCTGGGTGGCTGTTCAAAATGTGTCCTGCAGTCTGGCTAATAATTCACTGTTGTTAGATTTTGTAAGCTGACACTTTGTCCTAAATGTGAAGAAGAATACTTATGTTGGGTAGAGTCGAGCTCAATTAGTCAGTTATTCCATTAGCTGATTGACAAACATTAATTGGCAGCTATTTTTTATAATCAATTTATTGTTGCATTCATTTTTTGATTCATTAATTTGTTGTTACCAGCTTCTCAAACATGAGGATTTGATGCTTTTCTTTGACGTATTTGATAATAAGCTGGACATCTTTGGTTCACCTTGGGAAAGAGCAAAATATAATGTCAATTTTTTGAGTTTACAGACAGAACTTTTAGTATTAATTAACAATTTAAGGCCTTTTTTCAAGCAACAAATGATGACTCTCAGATGTGAGAATTTGCTGATTTTCTTGGTCTTATGTTACAGGTCATTAAATATTTTTGGACATAGTGAGACCTTTCATGTCACCTTGTGCTCTAAGAGGTTTTCAAAGTGGACCTCCAAACAGTTTCAGGGGAGACTCAGTGAATGAGTTGTTTTCTCTTTATCTACAGGTGAGAAAAAGCTTTTTCCCCACTTTCCAAGAGTCAGAACTAATAAATGCCTTAATCTGAAATTGTGTCATTATGTATTAGGTTATCTCGACACAACTGTTGAGTGTCTGTGGGATCAAATAACAAAATCATGATCCCATAGGCACCCAGGAAAACTAAACAAGTAAACTAAGGAGGGAGTGAGGGGGAGCCGAGCTTGGTCTGAGGTGAGGCCCACAGTCCCAGACTTTGAAAACCCCCTGCGCTAAGATATTGTGATTGGTCATTTTTCTTTTTTATGTAAAAATAATTGCAGTCCTTTAATTACAGAAACTCCTAATACAATATTTTGGTAGCTGGTCCACCCTGCTAGCCAACAGCAAGTTCCAAAAAAGGTTTTGGCAACACAACAGCCAGGAACTTTTTGATGATCAATTTAGGTGAAAAGAATTTGGCACCCGTTTCAGTTCTCCTGAGGGCCACTGCCGGGCTCTGACCTGGCCAGTGTTTAAAGAGCATTGCTTTAGACGCCCTCTGTTTATCCAGCTCCAGACAGCAGTAGCTTCTGACACCCAGCCAGGGATGTCACTATGATTCATGGCCCTTTCCGACACCTCGCTCACGCCTTTACTCTTCTTAATCTCCTCGCGCTCTTTCCCTTCCTCTCCCCGCTCCCTCTCTCTGATGATGAGTTTTCCTTTTGTTTGAGATGGGCAGAAATGATGTCATCATTTAAAGCAGGAGCCCCGAAGCCAGGATGGAGGCCTCGCCTTTAGCTCACCGGACCCGTCTGTGTGTATCGTGATGAATAGCCCTCCCCGGGGATTTGCTTCTGTCTTGTGCTATGGAGAGAAGACAGAACTGTAAAACAGAAGAGGAGAAGATGGGGGAGAAAGTCTACCTGCCCCCTTTTTTTCAGCTTATTTTAAACTCTTTTTATCCTCTTTTCACGGTCATGATCCCACTACTCACCCCATCACTCTCCTCCTCTCTCCAACAAGCCATATCCTCCCCCTCGATTTCTTTCTCCCCCCGTGTCACCCTCTCCTCCTGTTGTCTCTGTCTCTTTGTGATTGAGAGGCCGAAGCAGCTCTCATCACTGACTTCACTAGTGATGATTGATAAGAGGCAGAAAGGTGTGTGTCTGTATAAACATCTATAGCTGTATCCATTTGTGTGTATGTGTGCGTGACCCATCCCGTCCGTCTACTATCTCACCCTCCACCAGACGTCACCCTTCTGCCTCCCCCTGTGATGCATGCGGGGCCAGCGATGGCAGCACCGGTTCAATACTCGGGGTAATGAATGTGTTTAATAAGCACAGTGGGTCGATGGGCTTAATGAAGGTGTGACAGAGGATGGGCCTGGAGAATGCTGCTGTAACGAGACTCTAACGAGCCTTTTGGGGTTAACGAGGTCAAGCTATAATCGGGATTCCCTCACCTGTACAGTTTGTCTGTCTCTGTTTTTGTCTCGCGCTCGGCCTCTGCCTCCGCTCTGCTCTTGTTTCATTCACTAAATTTGTTTGTCCTTCTATTGGTTTGTCTTTGTGATGTTTTTATTCCCATCCATCTCCTGTTCTGTCTCTATTTGCTTGCTCTACAGTGCTTCCCTCCATCTTCTTATTATATTTTTATTTGTCCTGTTCATCTCTAACATGCCTGTTAGCCTCTGTTTCCCAGCAGCTTGTCCATCTTTTCAAGGACGACCTGGCTTACGAATGCTGGCTGAAAAGCTCTGGAGTTCTGCGAGCCTTTTCCTTTCTAAGAAGCAGGTTTCTAAGAGGTCTGCCAGGCTATTTCTGGGAGCCTTTATTGTAGAGGGTCCTGACGTCAGGAAAAAAAAAAAAAAAAAAAATCTGTGTTCCGGAGACTGACAGCTGCACATTGTGCTGCTCCACTTTTGTTGTCGTCCTTCATATTGCACATATTTGTTTAGAGCTAACTGCATGACACAGCAATGAACCTCATTTGGTTGCACTTCTCTGTACGGTATATAATTTTTCACAGTCGCAGATTAAAGTGATTCACTGTTGTTTACAAGTGCTGATAGTTCCAACATCGAATTGAAAATCTGTCTATTGACTGGTTCATGGTTGATTCATGCCACCTCCAAATATCACTTGCAAAATGCAGCTGAACAGTTTTTTTTCAGTGAAGGTATGTGGGCAATGTTGGAAGTTATGATTTAATGGGCATCAGCAATTAAAAGTTGAAATGCTTCAGCTGTAACTGTTAAAACTTTACAGCAAAATTGTAAAATGTTTGCATGTTTTGTGAGTTTGAACAGTTGTGTTCACTTGAATGCTGATATCTTTAAAGATACTCTGTGTTGTGTGTTTCCCAGCGTGAAATCAACACACAACATGGTTAAAATTTAAAATCCATTTTTCACACAGGATTCTGCTTGTTTTTAGTATTTTTCAGATGCTTTAAAAGTACGGCCATAATTGTGGCCTCTGTCTTCAAAACTAGAAATAAGTTGACTGGTTTTCTCAGAGAAGTCACAAGAGAGAGGATGTGATTTGTTTGTTTCTGCTGCAGTTGTTGCTGCCTACAGCACAGAGAGCTGCTTGTTGGTTTGCTTCTGGTTCGCTTGGGGAAGAGTTTTATTTTGAGTACATATTTAACATTGGTGAGACTAGTTTTTTACCTTTCTTCTTTCCTGGTGGGTTCGCTCCCTTGCTCTGCTCATAGACTTGCAAGGGGAGTTGTTGGACTGGGAGTCAATAAGGACTTTTCTGTTCTGTGAATCTGTTCAGTGCCACACAGTGTTGTTTTTCCAAACTTTATACTACTGAAGTATTTTACAGTGGAGGTGGGTTTTGTAAGATTCAGGGTTCTTAGTGAGATTGGAAATATAGTCTGGCTGTTAAATACATGTTAGGTAGAGGTAATATTTGAATGTTGGATGTCCATTGTTTCATCAGATCAGGCTGTGATTAAAGTACTTTTTCCATTTCATCAGTTAATTATTTACTTCATAAATTATCAAAATGTATGACCAGCTTAAACCAAAGCAACATTTTTCTGCATACTTTTGCACACTGCTATATATTTTTTTGCACTATTGTCTACAATTTCATTTAGCAGCAGTTTTATTGTCTCAGGGTTTAGGAGTAAAATGACAAATTCCTTGTATGTGTACACATACCTGGCCAATAAAGCTGATTCTGATATTCATTTTATAATTTAATGAAATGGAGAAAAGGAAGCAAATGGTAGTCTTTGTGAAGCTGTAACCAGCAAATATATGGTTGTCTACTTTTACTATATAATTGAAATAAAAATAGAATTAATTTTGTATTCCTGTAATTCGGCAAGACCTTTGAAAGATACTTTGTCGAGCCTTGAGTTATGTTTACATGCATAATGTATCTTCAACAAAAACAAACAATATAATTTTTGGAATTTTTAAAATATTTCCATCTGCCGCTGAGTTTATCCAAATCCAAAACTTTGCTTGGTGGAAAAATTAATATACTAATATTCCTTATTGCAAACCATTATCACACCTTTAGTAGGAGTGTGTGTGCACGTGATGTACACTGCATCACTCGCTTGGATTGAGGTTCAACAGTCAGCTCAACACCTTTTTTGATTGAAGTTGATTTTAAAAGGCTGTCAGGCGAGCAGCATGCCTGCCATCTGTCGAGGCAGGACCTGATTTGTACATCGTAGCCTGTTATATGCAAGAAATTCCCTTTGTTTCCGTGTTTACATGTCCGCCAACTGATGGAAGCGCCCGATCAACAAGCAGTATGCTGTGTCTTCGTCACGTGTCATGTGTTGTAGGGGGCTTCTTCTTTCAAATGGATTTATTTTCTTCTACTTTCACTGTCAGCAAAATTCCTGTCTATTCCTGTATATTAGCAATAGCATTATTATTACAAAACATTACATAACCATAAAATATAGCAACTAAACGTTAGTCATACTTCTGCGGTTATTTTGGTGAACCTAATGCAAAAGTACTTCAATCAGTAACATGTTACTCTTCACAGGCAGTAATACTGTAAAGTAACTTATTGCTTTCAAATATAAGTAACTAGTTATATATTGCATTTTAAAAACAACTTTCCCAACACTGGTGGTTCAATAATGTTAAACTCAGCAGGAGTTTTTCCTCCTCTCAGTCACCGTCAGGACACCACCCACTCCTGTCTGAGAGAAGCAAGCCATTACTCTCTGCTTCCTTCCTCCCCAGCACCAGTGTTTCACCAGCAGAAAAGTGTGACTTCCTGAACCTCACATTTCTTTGCCCGGCGTTGCCAGAGTGCAACACCGTTATGAGATATAGCATAGAGACAAGCAATCGATTAATGGTGCACTTAGCTGGGCTAATTAACAGCTATGTAGAAGTGCAGAAAGCATCAGGCAGCATCAAGGAGGTTGTTTCCCCAATGCAGAGACCCCACGTAACCTTTAAAGCATAGATCACTTTACAGCATGGTTTACATCATGGGTCGCAGGTCTTAGCAGCTTCATAGACACCTCGCACATTGCTCCGGGTCAACTTTATCACTGGGAAGGATAGTGCAGGTCATTGAGGTGAACAGAAGTTCGATTGACACCGTTGCTACTGCAATGAAAACACATTTTGTCTGTGGCTGATTAGGATTACTTTAAGAAGCTGGTTTTGCTTGTTTTAAATTTGTCTTTTACTTTCAAATTAAACCTTTATACCTTCCTTTTCCTCATATTTCTCTTTTCCACCTCTTTCCTCCCATCGCTGAAACTGTTTCTATCCTTAGAGAGTGAGGATGACACAAACAGTAGATTTTATTGTCACCTGCCACTCCGAATCACGCTCTCCCTCTTCTCTCCTCGAATCTTCCTTCCTTCCTCTCTTCCCCTCTCTTCTGCTCCCTTTGCGCCCCTCCTCAGCTCCTATTCGATCTACCTCCAGTGTGAATTTGGCTTAGCTAAATTAGCTCTCAATTAAAAGTGAATTTGGTGAAAATGAGCACGCTCCAGAGGGCACAGATAAAAGGGAAAGGCAGAGCCGAAGGGCCGCCCGGCTGCCTGAATGGCTGTCTGCACCCGGCTGCATCGTGTACTTTGGGGCATGCAAAGTAAATTATGTGTGTGTTGTTGAGTGAAGGCAGCTGATTTGCATTTAGATAAATCCCTGTGGATGTGTGGTTGTCATTGAGATGCAGGGGGCTGAATCCAGTGGCCCCCTACCCAGGCGCTACTACCTGCAAGGGGTGTGTGTGTGTGTCTGTGTGTCTGTGTGTGTGGGTAAGCTCTTAGCATGCTGTACTAGCTGGAGCATTTGCCCCACTTTTCCAGACAGCAGTGAAGGGATGAAAATATGAGCCATTACTGTAAACATAGGTGTGTTCACATGTGCGTGTTTTGCACAAAATGAATTTGTAGCTGACCTTTTCTATACCTGCACAGGACTAAAATTATGACTAATAAGAGGTGACTGCGCACAACTGGCAGCCACTGCATCCCATTAGACTTACCGTTTAACAGTGTGTTGGAAAGCAAAGAACTGCTGAAGGTGTGGCTGCTCCATTTTCACAGTTGTCCTTATTGTCCACTTCCAATTATAAAGAGATGAAACGTTGGGAAAATTTCATATCACGGTTATAGTGACCAAAATTATCAGTTACTAGTATTATCATGGTATTGTTAAAATGTGCTGAAAATTTGCAAAATGAGTCTTCAGTAGACAGTGATAGTAATTGCAATGAGCTCAATAATGACTTCAGCTTCATAGTGTTTCTCCTGTTGCAACACTTACAACCAATTCGACAGCTACTGGATTTTAATGGAGCAAAATATGTTGGGTGACCATTAAAACTTCTTATTATATGCAATGGGCAAGTAGAGTTTTTCT
The DNA here is from genome assembly GCA_025331565.1 of Holacanthus passer. NCBI lineage: Eukaryota > Metazoa > Chordata > Actinopteri > Pomacanthidae > Holacanthus > Holacanthus passer. The sequence goes on along the minus strand of JAFREQ010000009.1, from coordinate 3,119,135 downwards.
GTAAATTTTTTAAAGCGTGATAATCAAACACCGTTTTAATGATAACAAAAATTTGAAACTAAAATATTAACTAAAATAGTTTTATCCTGAAACTGGTAACGGTTTCATCCCTACAATTAAAAATGACAATCTTTAGCTGTATGTTATGAAACATTAGTTTAGACAGTTTTCATTGGTTCTTTTTGATTATGAGGCAGCAGCCCCTCCGCTAGCCAGCTCAAATCGCCTGTAATCAGAATCGGGAATCTTTTTTATTGCCACGTACCTTTTTACATACAAGGAATTTGCCTTGGTATTTGCATAACAATAAATATAGTGCTAGAAAAATATGAAATGAAGATAAATCACTCCTGCAAGTCAAGACACAAAGGAAAAATGAAGATTGACAATAACATGAAAAAATCATTCTAAAAACAGTAAGTACAATATGATATATAGGGGGGGTGTAGAGTCAGTGTCAGCGGGGGTCCCGAGCCTTATTTATGAGGCCACCTGATGATGGGAAGAAACTGTTTTGGTCAGGTTTGTGTCTGGGGTGGGAGGGGTCGGCCTTAATCTTACCTACACACCTCAGATTCCCGGAGGCCTGCAGAGGAGTAATTTATGTTATCCGGTGGGACTTCAATGTTAAATGCATTTTCATTCATTACTCCTGCATGCTGATGCACAAAGCCCAATTCTGCACTGCTCTGTTTTTAACACTGCTGTGTGCACATAAGATAGATAAAAGACTAATAAAACTTGGTGTCAGTGTAGGCGGAAGAATAGGTGAAAGAGCTCCAAATCATTGAGTTGATTTTACATTCACAGGAAAGCATTGTGGAGGACAAAGTCTGTCCAAACTACTGATCAATACCTAAAGTTTAAGTAGGTGTCAGTTTGGCAAAAAGTAGCATCAAAGCATCAAGACCTGGATCACTTGTTGTTGATGTCAGTGTTTGTGCCGGGCGGTGTGGTTCAGTGCTCTGGGCCCGCTGATGGATTGGCAGAGGGGGAGGCGGCTTGCTGCTGATTGACAGTCAGGGCTGAGTGTGGGCAGATGGGCTGTAGTGGCTGTAAATATGAAGCCTGTGTGACAGGTGAAGGTCAGTGTGGTGGGAAGTAGAGGAGCAGCTGAGCCTGGTGGGAGGGTGATGTGCTCTTTCTCTCTCTCTCTCTCTCTCTCTCTCTCTCTCTCTCTCTCTCTGTGTGTGTGTGTGTGTGTGTGTGTGTGTGTGTGTGTGAGGGAACGAGCTGGCTAACACATGCCTGCCGGTCTTGCTTTTGCTTTGTATGTGTGATTTTCTGTGTAAGACGTATTTCATCTCACATTATTAAAGCTGTTGGCTTCAGCACACGTGTCACGAAAAACCCAAGACACCAGGTTTTTGCCTCAGCCTCGTTCTGGCACACCTGATCCAATTTAAAGCTTCAGTCTGGGATTGGTTTACAGTGACATTTCTGTCCAAACCCTCACTGTGTACATTAGAAGTGTAAGCGTATGCAAAAATGACAGCTACAATCACAGTGTGTATGTACAGCATATGGAAGTACTGCAGTTTCAAGGTCACAGCTCGATATGTTCTCTCTAGTTATTTTGGAAGACATATGCTCTGAGCAGTTTCTCATTTGCTACATTTCTTGTTAAGGTTAAAATGTTCGAACATGCGCATATAATAAGTCCAGTAAAAGTGCCCGACTAAAACTGGATTTTTTTAGGCAACAATACTCATATTTGATATTTAAGAAATGTTGTTATTAAAGAGTTGTTAAAGTTGTAAATTTCCCCACTGTGGGACGAATAAAGGTTTATCTTATCTTATCTTAAGTTTCAAGATATGAACTAAGCTGGACAGTGTTTCCAGTTTCCTGTTGTTAATAAGCCAACTATTTTCACAATTAATTTTTGAAATAAACAAAAGAATTGTGAAAAATGCTCATCACGGTTTCCAAATATGACATCTTCACATTGCTTCTTTTGTCCAACCAGCAGTCCACAACCTTCACTTATTATGATAAATGACAAAGAAAAGCAGCAAAACCTTCTGAAAGCAGAAAATGTTTGACATTTTTTGCTCGAAAAATTGATTATCAGAATAGTTGCCTGGACCTTGGAGGCATTAAGGGCTGCACTGTTTCAAGGGTCCTTAAAGGGATCAGGTGTGCACAAGAAGACCAGGAACAAAAAAAACCTAGGGGGAACAGGTGAGCCCTGAGAACTAACTAACAAAACCTTGCAAAACTTTTTTTCTTCTAATAGATATTTCTTACTTTTGATTGGAAGATGACAAATATTACTTCACTCTCCAAAATGAAATGCTAGTTTTTTCACATAGAGCTCAACTGCACCTCGAAATCCCACTGTTATTTTATGATCTTCATATTATTCAAGATTTATTTTTACTCCTTATTCGTAGGGTGTGGAGTTTGTTTTTATTCCCTTATATTTTACAACTTATACCAGTTGTTTCTAAAAAGCAGAACTCTCTATTTCTCCTGTCCCTTTCTACTCCTGCTTTATCTGCATTGATAGAAATGGTAATTTTAAACTGATTACCCCTCTTTGACTGTGTCTATGCAGATACAGACTAATGATATTCAGGAAATTCTTGGCTCTACTTCCCCTTTTACTGTACCTTCCTCCATTGATCTCTTTCTCTTCCTCTGTAAATCCCTCTCTTCCATGAGTAATCCATTGTGGTGTTCCCATGTCTGCTGGAGCCGTGCCAGAGGAGCGTGGGATTACTACTGCTGGAGACACCACACACACACACACACACACACACACACACACACACACACACACACACACACAGACAGCCTATATATACACTTTCAGATGTCTCCCTTCACTATGTGGGGTACCACAGGAATGTGCCAGGGGACGTCCATGTTGGCTATAGAAGGCCTATATGGACTCACAGGAATCTTCTGTATGGCACTAGGTCAGGGGAAACCTTCCTTCCTCTTGTATCAAGGGAAGATGATTTAGTGAGAATCCCAGCCTCCTCAGTCCCTTTCTCACACTCCAACTTGAGAGTCAGGCAGCTTGTGTAGAAGCGATGAGGGGATTGTTAAATCAGGTGAATCAGTTAGGATAGATAGAAAGAGAAAATGGCAGGGAGACCAAAAAACAGCAGATGAGAGAGGGTGGGAGTTAGTCTTGTTATTGGCAGAGCCCCAGGATGATATTTAGTTTTTTTTTATACTTAAAAAGTTGAAATTTCTTTTTCAGGTAGGATTCTTTGAATATTTGTGCATTTATCAGAATCAGCCATTATTCATTGCGGTTGACTGGATCAATAGTCTTTAAATATGCTGGATATAGTATGGGTCAGATTTTTCACTGCCTGATCGATACCCACAGCTTTTTAAAATTATCTTTTTTTTAAAGCAAGTTTGGTGTGGATGATTATGCACTGTGGTCCTTGTCACTGCTAACTCCACTGTTGCTTTCATGCAACTCTACTGGCCTGGTTAAGCAGTATGTAGCCATGCGCATCCTCAGATACACATGATGTTGTCTGCAGTTTCTTTTTACATGTGTTTACTGTGAGATGTGCAGAGACACGTGCAGAGGATCATGCTGTCCTTTAACCCTAACAGACCCTAGATCCTTTGCTTCATTTGCTGAGTTTTCAATGCTGCATTCATGTCAAATGGGATGGATGGTAGAGATGGGAAAGACTGCCATGGACTTCCTGTTCAAGGACAACTCAAGATTGTTTTGATGATTTCAGGCCACGAGATGGTTAATAATACTGTGAAATGCCAATACAGCGCTCTTCTGCAATTCCAAATGATAAAACGCCAAGTCTGATATTTTGTGTTTTAAAAAAATGTAGTTGTACCTGCTCATAATTACAACTTAAGATGCTGAAGTAAACACTGTTGACAAGTACAAGAACATGTAACACCTTTTCATGGCACTTTAATGTGTGCAAAAGAAAAGCTGGATAAAAAAACCTGCAGGATTGGAGACACTTGAGAATTTGGCTGAGGAACTAAATTAAGCTTCATTTTGAAAAGAGCTACTGAAAGAGTTAGTCTGCTATATCTAGCAAAAATATATTTTATAAACAAACGATTTCTATCAAAAATAAAAAGTATTTTTTTGTCAGATATGAGAAACTATTTCCCACCAAAGTTTTCCCTTTTTTCTCATATCATACAGCTGTGTTGGCATTAAGATCAAAAACCACTTTGATCCATAACATACAAAACCAACCTACAGATCTGAACTCATTTCATCTGGTGTAACTCACCTTGTACCGTGCAGTTTTAAATTAGTAGGCTAACGTTAGTCTGTGAATGTTAATTAAAGGTACCCTGTGGAGTTTTTATTGTAAACAAACACGCTTCATTTTGTTCTTGGCGCCCGTTTACACACTACTAGTTCTCTTAATTGGAGAGACAGGAGAAGCCCATCTTTGCCTCATAATGTGAGAGATGTTGGGATGTAACCATGGTTTATATATTATTATTATGCTATAGTATTATAGGTGTGTGGAGGTTCTCTTTCTACTTTGTCAGCTGACAGTATATGAGAGGACAGGGGTGAGGGAGGTTTGCTGACTGGGGGAATTAAAGAGTTCTTGACTGCTATATGGGATTCAGCAAGATCAGGTAGATCCAGTCATGGCTCTGCGTGTGTGTGTGTGTGTGTGTGCAGTCTCATCCTGCCTCTCTCTGTTTTACTTTTTCCTCCTCCCCTCCTCTCTTCTCTCTGTCTTTCTCCCAGTAATAAAGCAGAGTATTTATTTCCCCCTCTTCGGCGCTCAGGTCTCTTAAAGGGAGTCGGGGACTGAGCTGATATTAGACGGCATGTGTGTGCTTGTGTGTGCGACAGAGTGTGTGTGTGTGTGTGTGTGTGTGTGTGTGTGTGTGTGTGTGTGTGTGTGTGTGTGCGAGCGGGGCGTTGCTGCTCTCTCACTCTCACGCTGTGCTGTCTGCTTGTCTCATCACCCATCCCAAACGTACAGTTGCGTCTTCTTGCGTGCTAACACACCGAGATTGAAAGTTGCTGATTCCGAGCCGCGGGGACTCATAGACGAGAGGCCTCTGGCGGGGGCTGATTGAGCTGTGCTGAGCTGAGGTAGAAAAGTTACAGTAGCTTGCTATTACCTGCCAGCGCCGACGGAGTTTATTAGCATTGCAGATACGCTCTGGCAGAACTCAGTGCAGCCAAGCAAATAATTTTATGACTCTAGTCCATGAGGGAGTTAAAGGCTTAAAAGGTTTGTCTCATTTGTGTCAACTAGACGTCAACTTGGACTCTCTTTGGATGCTTGCATGCCAGTTTACAAAGAGATGTAAATATTTTTTTTTCTTGTGTGTAAGTATAAGTGAGTAAGACCCCTTTAATTGCAAATACTTTGGAAACAGTCATTCATGCTTACAGTTGCCACTCCTGCCTCCTGACATACATTTAACTGGCTGTGCTGTTGGACTGTGCAAGATATTTTGTCTGCAGACTAATTATGATAATAACAACAAACAAGGTCATGCTAGATTATTTTCAAATGTTTGGTCGGGACCACTTGCGTGAGTCCAAGCAGAACAGTGTTTTGTAGTTCTTTCTTACATGCTAAGGCAGCAGAGCAGAGATGGGCTCCGAGCGTTGTGCTGGTGAATTAGCTCTTCACGGCTTTGGGACTGAGCCTGACAGTTGGCACAGTGAAGATGATTTATGACTGGCCAGGAGAGTCAGAGATGGATGAGGAGAAATAACTTTGATCAAAGTTGTTCTCTAACAACAGAAGAAGGCTCCTTCTTGGTCCCTGTTGATGTCTGGCAGTGGCCTGACTTTATTTTCCAGAGGGAAGCAGCAGAGTCTGTCAGCTCATTTTTATAGCTGTGCAGTTGTACATTACACACAGTGCAAGTAGTTTACAAGCAGATACAGGAGCACACGTGATTATGCACCTGTGATTAAAAAGCCAAATTTTGTCACAAGAGATTCTGCACACAATATCATTATGTTGACGTGTTGCCACCACCTTTGTTAACAGGCCTACCAGACAATGAGAAATAAAGATATGGATAGATGCAGACAGGGAACAGGGAGGGAGAGGGGTATGATATGCAAGGTTGGCAGCTGGAATCAAACCGGCAACCATATGGCCGGCGCTGTAACCATTCAGTCTCCTATAATGAGAAATTTAATAGAGAGGAGTTCATCATCTCACTGAGAAAAAGTTTAGTCAGTTAGTTAGTGTCCTTTGTTAAACCTGCACAAGCACCTCAGCACATACTGTCTCAGAGATTATAACACACACACACTTTTCATTTAGATCTCACATGATTGATTAATTAGTTGATAATCAGTTCTGTCAACATTAAAAGTTGTTCTCTACTTCTATAACTTTACTGTTTCCAGTTGGTCTATTTTTTTAGAGTGCATATGCATGTGTAAAACCAGCCTTTTGGCAAATAGGATCAATTTATATGCACAGCCTGCGATATAAATAAATAGATAAATAAACTGTTGTCATTAGCTGCCTCACTGACAGGTGGATGTTTGTGTTTTAATTCAAACCCCAGTAACTCCAGATACTGATAACAATTAGTGTTTCTCACTCCCAGCTTACACTATCCCAGCTGTGTAAGCTCTGTGTGTGTGTGTATGTGTGTGTGTGTGTGTGCGTGCGTGTGTGAGAGAGAGAAGGTAGAATCAGGGAATGCATAAAATGATCAAGAATTTCTTTAGTGTCTACATCATTTTTGTTTTGTTGAGCTGACTATGAATAATTGATGCAATATGCAGCGAACTTCCATATTTTTTTATTAAAACACTTAGCATGTTTATAGCATTTAAGATTCACATTAGACATGTTATTTTTGATGTTTTTTCTTCCAGGATTCATAGTATTCATTTTTATGTTGGGTCCTCAAATGATTTTCAAGGTCAAAGGACTAGTGAAAAAATGGATGGATGCAAACTTCTGAGCCCTTATAGCCGAAAATGACGACTAAAACTTTAAATAATGGGATGTTCTTAAACTAACACATAAAAGCACCATCCCTGATTTGAGTCCAGCTTTGTTGCACTTCCTTTCCCGTCTCTCACTCGTTTCATTTCCAGTAATTTCTGGACCGTCAGCTCTGTAATAAAGACATTAATTGTCCAAAAAATCTGCAGTAAAACAGGTGGCATACGAGGCCACCTCCTTACAAACAGGAGAAACACACAGCTTAGTAATTGGACACATGCACAGACACAGATATGTTGGCTTGTGTTGTGGCCTCTTTCAGGGCTTAGATGTTCTGTTGCCAAGACTCCTGTGGCTTTCCAGCCCAGTGTGTGTCCATCCCTGCTCATCTGCTGCCTTTCTACAGGTCAAACCCTAATCCTGTGAAGGGGTTTGGGGCCAGTTGCCCCCAGGAAGGGGTTTACCGTGCTTGTCTCGCAGGGACCAATCAAGACTAGCTATCTGTTATAGGGTTCCTATATCACGATTGTTCAGACGGCAGTGAGCGGAGGAAAAAAGATGGTTTCATGTTGGGAGGATTCGTGATGTCCATTAAAGGCAGACTGAGAAGAAGACGTCCAACATGGATGAAAGACACACACACACTTGTGTTTACTAAGGTTACTTTTGGGGACATTACATAGACTTACATTCATTTCCTGGAGACTTACTGATGCTAACTCTTACCTTAACCACTGACCCAAAAATCAGCTGTTTTCCAGATTGGGGACATGGCTTTTGTCCTCAATTGCATCAGTTGTCCCCAGTAAACTGGTCTGGAGAAATGTCCCCAAAACACACACACACACATACCTATGTCACTTTTGGGGAATTTACAAAGACTTGCATTCATTTTCCTGAGACTTGCCCTGAACTTAACCTGCCCCTAAACTTAACCACTGACCCAAAAATCTGTTTCCCAAATTGGGGACACATTTTTGTCCCCAATTGCACCGGCTGTCCCCATTTAACTTCCTTCTGAGTCTGGTGTGTGTACCCAAAAGTTGCCTAAGTCAGACCGCCCACACACAGTTGCACGAACGTCTGGTTTGAATATGTCATTGTTTCCAACCATGTTCTGTCTCATCCTCTACGATATCTAATATCAAAGACATGTTTGTCTGACGAGCTGTTCGTCTGTCCACCGTTGTTTTCCACATTTGCTACTTTCCAACGCCTGCATGACTTCACTCACCCATCCCTTTTTTATTACTGCTGCAAAAGGCATTGATTGATTCTGTATTTGAGGGATTAATTTCCTCCCAAAATGCAACTGGAACTGCACATTAGGGCGGGGTATAAAACCTCAATCCTTTCTGAGTCCTGACAGAAATATGTGCTCTGAATGTTTTGTGTTGTTTATGCTGGATGTTCTTTGATCAGATATTTCCAGATTCAGAAATCAGAACTTTGCCAATTTTGTTCTGTTGAATTTTGACCACATTTATCTCCGCTTGCTTCTCTTTTGCTAAATGAACAAAAAAAGATTGAGGAAAAAATATTATTTAAAGTAAGATATCAAAAAAATACTGCTTTGGTATTTGGGTATGAATCACAGTTCGCTGTGTTAAACCAACAGAGAAGAGTCCTGATGTAGATTTAGACCAGCACCTAACTGTGATTAAATCTTTATTACCTGACTAATTTATTGTCTGGTACTGCAGGTCCTGTTATATATTCAATGAACTTGAAGTGTGGCCTCAATATTAACTCCTTACACTTCTCTTCAGTGTATCTCCTAAATGAATTATGTTGAAATGTTGGAAAATGGAAAGAACAGTTTGGAAAGAACAAATCAAAGTTTGGACAAAAATTCTCCAGGTTCTTTTTTTGTTTCCGTCTCTCCCCCTCTCTCTCTTCCTCCTCTTGTCTCTCTCGCCCTCCTCTTGTCTCTCTTGTCCTCCTCTTGTCTCTCTCCATCTCCCCTCCCTCCTCTCTGAGCTCAGACACACTGCTAACCCCTTGAGTGTGTCTGAGCTCTGTGAGAGCCAGTGTTTGAATTTCTTCTGTCTGTGTTCCCGGAGCCCAGCCAGCTCCCCCCCCAAAAAACCCCCAACCTTCACTGTCTCCCTCTCATCTCCCATCTTCCCTCTGCCATAAGACCCTGGCTGACCTGGCACGTAGGCACAAACTCTACCCACCCATCTCCCCAAATCCCCTGTTCCCCCCTACCCCTCCTAGTCTCCTCTCTCAGCGAGGACTTGAATCCACCATCCAGCCATCTCTGTTGTCTGGACCTGAAGCACAAGCAGGTCCCTTTGTTCTGACTGATAAAAGGAAGAAAGCGGGGTGAGGCAGGAGGATTAATTTAAGCGCAGGCCAGACGACACATCTGCTTGTTGTGTTCGTGTCTTTCCTCTCCCTCCCGTGGTTTCCCTTGCTTTCGTTCTATTATCTTTGGTGAGAGCAGAGGATATTGGGTCGAGATGCATGGTGAACTCTCAGGGCCGTGACACTCCTCTAATCTGCTCTCTGTTCCGTCTTTTGCCCTTTCTGTCTTCCTGCTGTCTCCATCCAGCATTACCTCCTGTCCTCTCTGTTCCCCTCCTTCCTTTCTTCCTTTCCTCTGGCCTTCAATGCGCCGTAATCTCCATCTCTTCTTACATGAAGAGACGGCCTCCTTTCATTTTTTGCAGGGAGGAAGTAGTAATAAGAGGAAAGGATGTACTATTATTCATGGTGATGACTCTGATTTTATCTCTCAAGAAGCCAAGTAAATGTCTTCACACTTGCATTAACAAAGACCAGAGGCAGGTAGCCACAGTCCATCCCCGTTCAAGTAGGATGTATCGCTCTGCTGTTAATTTTGCTTCCTGTCTTTTCTCTTGAATTCTCCCGTCTCTCTCTCCCTCCTCTAGACGAAAACTCCCACTTTTCTTTTCTCCTTGCGTGAGATTCACCTTGGCTTCCAAGGAATCTCTGCCCCCCCCCTCTTCAAACCTCCCTCCCCTCTGACCAGTTCATTGTCCTGAAGCCCGGGTCATGGTTACTGGTCCATGTCAACTTTCTCAGTGGGCGTGTTTGATGGCCTTTCTGCTCTTCTGACAGCTCTCTGGGTCAGCGGAGACAAAGGCGACGGACAGGAAGGGATTAGTCCTTTTATTTATGGTCTGGCTTTTATTCTGCTTGCTTGTAGGGGAATTTGCAAACATACAATTATGTTTCAATATGCATGAAAGCATTGTTATTTTCTGTGATTTGGCTCCTGCTGTTCTTGTGAACCTGTGGTACTTTTCACAGACTTAAATGTATGTATGGCGGTCAATAAGGGCATGCAGAGGGAGTGACCTTTAACCCTGACAGGGATCTTTGGCTTTTAGGTCGGTCGTGGGCAGTTGAAACAGATCTAAAATGTCTCTGATGAGGCAGGAAAGGAACTGTGGCCAGCGGGTGAGTCCCCCCTATTTCCTTGGCCTCCTGCCCCATCCATTGTCATCCTCCTGGCCCCTGCTCGCCCTTTCATCCCGGCTCATACTCAGCATCCCACGCCTGCTGGACCAATAGGGAATTACTGTAGGAATAAGAGCGAGGAAGGAGGCGAAGGAGGAGGCTGTCTTGTCTGCTCTGTCACTTCACGCTGACACGGTGTGAGGTGGAGTGACACTGAGCTCAACCGTGGTGTCTGGGAGCAGTCTGGCCCAGGAAGTCTGACCTCGGTGACCCTTTCCCAGACCGGCGGGACAGACATGGGCTGTCTTTTGTTTGCGTAGTGTAAATGTGTGTGTGAAAGAAAGCAGGAGAGGAAGCCAGAAAAACTGGGGCTGGGGTCTCTGAGGAGGGACTTCCATCTCCAAAAGGTAGAGATCAGCAAGGCTTCGCTGTTTATACAATAGAAGAAAAGTTTTTGATGAAATTGCCTGAAAAATGCTGGCTCAGGAACTGTGGTGAATAGTTCATAGTTCTGCCTGCTGCTGCTATTGAGGTTGAGGGCTAAAGGCAAACTGAAGCCACTGCTGCATATGAAAGAAAGACCCCTGAAACTGCTAAATGCCCATGACAAACATGGGGATATGATATTGGAAAGATTTAACTTTCGTGTCTGTGTATGGTTCAAATATCAGGTTTTGTACTCATTTGTATATTTGTATATGTTATAGTTACAGTTAGGGTGTGAGTGAATGTAAAGCAAATTCTAGAGTCACTGAAAACATGAACAGAGTCGAACAATTGTGCTCTCTGCAGCACAGCTTGAAACAAAGATGTGTCCTCAAGTTACAACACATGCATTTAGTGTCTTCTGTGTATCACTCCTTTTTATGAATGTTCAGATAATGGTGGAAAAAGAAGAAGGAGAAACAACAGAAGCTCTTTGTGAGTTCTGAAATCAGTTCGACGTTGAATTTGTGTGAATTTAAAAGAGGTCTAAAATTGCTTCATTAAACACATCTTTACGATCACTTAAACGATAAACAGGCTTCAGAGCACTCATGAAAACAATAAGTGAAAGTGACATAAGTCGTACAACATCATCAGAAATGAATGAAATGTAGGTAATGCAGATCAATGCTGGATTTTATACAAGAACAGCCGGGCTTGCAGTAGCTGCAGACGGGAAAAAAAAAATTAAAGGTGCTATAAAACCTGGTTCTGCTTGCTTCTGTTGTGCCGAGTGTTTATTTTGGCAAATGCAAATGTATGATTTGAAAGTTTGGATACAAATCAAATAATTTACGCTGAGACCCATCTGGAGAGGTGAAACTTTATGCCTCATGTTCAAACACAATCTAACATAAAAAAGGGAAAAGCTGAGGAATCTGGGACGAGCTCTATGCAAACGTGTATACAGTAAGTGTCCACTATTCGACAAGACTGGCATTGTTCCAAAATGTGAAGTCTAATATCTGATATCTGTGTCTCGTGTGAACGTCCCTTAGCGGGGCTTGGTGCACCTGCCTCTGTCTGAAAGCAAAGCGTGGGAGCAAAATAATTCATACATTGCACTTGGAATTATCATTTAAATGGCGCACAAATCACAGCATATAGAAAATTATTGTACGCCTGATTGTGTACCCGTACAGTGGCCTAATTACCGTATCCATCATTTTCTATATGGCGTTTTTTTTTTTTTTTGCCCCTGAAATGTTCGAAAGTGGTCACACACTCATGAAAAGGAATGACCTCTCCTGGTCCTCGGGCGAGACTTGGATTGGATTTTCTGCACTGACCTGAAACTGTCTGCAGCTGGACACTTCTGAACCCCCTGCCGTGGCCCTCGGGGGGACATTTACTGGACTGTGACAACCTTCAGACATCCAGAGAAAACTCACCCTCATGAGCAGACTGGCCATAACAATGCAATTATCATACAGCATATACATTCTTGTTGGCGCCATTGTTACGCCCTAACCTAACTCAGACGCTATTGTCGCCCTCTCACCTTTGTCTGAAATTCATTGTCAGCCGGTGCTTTCGGTGGAAGCTGCGCTGCGCTGAAAGCTTGAAATTCAGGGGCACAATAACACTGACACTCAAGTGGCTTTCCCGAACTGTAGCCATTTTGCTCCACCGCATTAGGAGTTAAAAGAAGGATCTGATAGGAAGCCTTGTTAGACCTGTGAGAAAATGTAAAATGGTTTTGCGGGGAGAATTAGAAATCTCCAGTCCCTCCAGAAATGCTCCAAACACTCTTGTTCAGCTTTAAAAGACTTAACTCACTTTAAAGTCAAGTAGTGGAGAAACTGTGAGACTGGGTCCGTTTTAGGTTTCCCTGCTTCCTCTCTTTCCTCTCACAAGGGCTGCGATTCTTTCTGGAGAAAGCATGGACATGCTACAGCTCCATCCATTTCACAAATATACAAGCCTAGTTAGACCACTACACTTACTGTTCTGTGTATAATGATGTGTCCTGCTTCGGCACAAGGTAAGATAAATGGAATATCTCCTCTGTACTTGTTTATGTAAGTCCCTCAGACGAAGTAGTGACATTGGAGTTCCAATTACCTGTGCAATATCAATGTGGTGCTTAGAACGGAGACTTGACTCCACTTACAGCTGATAGCTCTGTCTCTAAGGGTCTTTACTCTACCTCCTTACACGTAGCGCAGTGTAATAGATGAGTCGAGATTCTTGGAGACTTGCCTTACACGCTTGCAGGAGCCGACAACAATGCCGGGTGGCAGTTTAGAGATGAAGGCTGCTGTGTGTGTGGGGGTGTGTGTGTGTGAGCTCGTGCCCACTATATGCTTTGTGATGGCATGGCGCTGGTGTGCTGTACGTTCCTGTCAGCTACCATTCAAAGCATCCACAGTTTGGATTGACTGAAATGAGCCAAACTTTTAGAGTTTAACATTGAAAACTACATAATACTGGCATGTTGAGTTATGGCAATGTCAGTCATGTGGCTGTATGTACACAGGGATTCTGACTCACATCATGCTTTTTTCCTGTTATTCAATTTCTTGAAAGATTTGATTTTGCTGTTACGCCGACTCCGGCCTTTCATTCACGAGAATCTAGCTGTCCTTCACCGCTTTCAGGAGTAGTAATTTCCTTGTCAGGTTGGTTGTTTTCTGGTATGATGCTGCTCGAATAGCAGCGCCATTAAAAAAAAATAGCGGAAGGAGAAAAGGAGCGGTGGCATTTGGCAAGAATGTGTGTGCTCAGATTAGGGTTTTTTTTTCAAATTTTTCCTGGAACCTGGGTAGTACTTCTCAGAGTTTCTCCTCTCACCATGTACTTGTACCAGTGTTCTAGTGTACAGAAGTGTACTCTTGTCCACCCTGGAGACTGCTGGTGTATTCATCAAGCTTATTTTCTCACATCAGAAGAACTCATTTCCTGCCATTCAGTCTTGTACAATACGAAAACAATTTGCACCGACTTGAAAATTGCTTTTGCTAGGTAATCCATCACAGTAAATACGAAGCCTTAATTTGTTTTGGTTTCCCAAGTTGTTGCCCAGGATGAGTGGTTTCTTGTCAGTGTGGGTGTTATATAATGTCATGTTTATTGTCAATCAGCTGACACCGACCAGAAGAAATTGAAATCTGTGTCAGGTAATATGGTAATAATCACCGGTTGACATGTCAGATTTAAAGCTAATTTGGGGCATCTTTGGTAGCAGGGCCTGCGGTTTGTTTCCAGCTAGGTTTGACACAGGAAAGGGTGTATTTTAATGGCATTAAACACAAATATTTAAAAAAAAAGTTACTTATTTTCAGAAATCAAGTTCAAAACAATGGGAACTGACATTAAATTTGAAAGTAACCCACATAGCCTTTAAATTTTGGAATTGACGTTCTGTTTCCTCGTGTTTCCTCTGTTAACAAAAAGGTGGCGCCAGATTTCTTGTCCTGCTAATGGTACTGCAGGCAGTTATATTACTACAGTGCAAAACAAGCTCACCTTTATATCAATTGTGTCGGATTCAAAATGCTTCCACACATCACTTCTCAGCTCATTTGGAGTCATGATTATCCATTCAACAGGCTGTGCTTTAGATCAGTGAGGGATTTTGCACAGCCCCCCCCACGCTAGAGTGCAAGGCATGACCTGTTGCACTTAAATTTGGAAACACTATTGCAGATTGAATACATTTTTCCTCACTTTCGAACAGTATTTCAAATTGTTTTTCAAAAAAGTGACAGCCCTAAATAGTGTGCATCACAGTCTGACTGGGCAGCGAATGTGAAAGATGCTACTAAATTGGCTCTAAGTTGAAACGGCTCTGTGAAGCTGGTGTGAGGCTGCTCTTTGAACTGGCCGATCGTGCTGCAGTACAGTCTGTGGTGCTTTAGTTTACATGTGTCTCTGCGCTTCTTAATAACTTCCTTCCTTAAACTTTATTTACCAGGCTGCTGCGCAGAACGCTCGGCCTCACAGGATGTCTGCTAAACAAATGCAAGGTGAGGTTGAATGCACTCCTGTGTATGTTTATGTTGCGCTCATCTTCATGAGAATACATTTAGCGGCATGCGAGTTTATACCTGCATTTCTTTTTTAGTAATTGCGGGTGTCGGCAGGGGAGAACACACCTGCGTACTCTGTTGTGCATTTTATATCAATCTTGAATGCACTCTTGTGTAGCGGCGGAGCGCGCTCTGCAGTGCGCTGTGTTCAGGGGCTGAGTACTCAGTCAGAATGGACAACGGGCCCTGTGCCTCCGCCAGACCAATTAGGCAGCAAAGCAAGACTAATGACTGTGGTTAACTTGGCCTCTGAAGAATGGAGCTGTCCCCATTGGACTGCCTCGTTACGTGATTGAATAGGGTGTGTATGCGCTCGTGTGTGCGCCTTGCGTGTGTTTGTTAATGCGAGCCGGGGTCTAAATGATGATGAGCAGATGCCTGCAGTGGGTGCGTCCACCCATAACTTGACCTCTCTTCCTCCTGAGATTACAACACAACACCTATGTGCCACCTCGCAGGCCCACACCTGGTTACACTGTGGGGGCGTCGGAGAGAGGGGAGAATGAATTTCTATGATTCCCTCCCTTTTTAACAAGCTAATTAAGCACTGTGTGTTGCATCCTGAGGCGATATTGAAATGACTCAGTCACAGTTCAGTAATGCTTCTAATAGACGGAGGAAGAAAGGGAGCTCAGGAGGGAGGGACGATGAAGGAGGGAACCAGAGAGAGATGTGGGGGACGGGGAATGGAGAAGGGACAAATTAGACAGAGCTGAAACAGTTGTGTGTAACAAGATCCCCACTGTATTCTTCTTAGACAGACAGAGCTGAGGAGGCACTCAGGCAGACAGGCAAGTCTGGCCTGCAAGTGGCTCTGCAGCGACAGATATCATCAGTTTACGAAGCTCGGTACACCACCAGGGGGCGATGTCTGCAGGAACGTTTTGCTAAACAGAACATTTGCTGTGCTTCCTCCAACACATTTATATTTCTGGTCCAGTTTGGCACATGTCATAGACATATTTGAGCGTTTTCTCAGTTAATATCTGTAACAGCTGTATTGCTATTTGTCAAAGGTATTTAAGGTTCAATGAAAACCAGACTCCTCTCTGGATCTGACCACAAAGTCTTAGAACAGTGTCCTCATTTCATCTGATCTGAAGAAGCTCTCCCTGCCATGAAGTGTGAATACTGTAGACCAGACTATGATGCAGGGTGAGCTTTGCTGGCAGGGCCTCGTGTGTGTGTTCACTCGTGTAGATTTTATACAAATAGTCCATCACTGTTGCTGTTTTCACTATTCTCAGCTGTTTTTCTAGAATATCCTGAACTTGACTCTCCTTCATCAGGAGCCATTAAAACGACACCTGATCAGCCACAGTCTCTTGTAAGCCAGTCGCGCATTTCCTCTACAGTGATGTGACAGATCATTAGCATGCAGGTCTTAAAAAGGCACAGTGAAATATGGAAGACATTACACCTCTCAGAATTTGTTGGCGAGGCATTTTCAAATGAGGCAGATAGATGGATAATAATCATGTAATAATATTAAGAGTATTAGACTTTTAAGGCATATGCAAAAAAAAATGCAGGTAGCATAATAAGAATACACTTGAAAGTAGAAAAGTAACAACAGAGATTAAAAAGACTGATGACAGCAGATTCAACTGTTAAATATTTAACAGTTGTAGTTTCTTGAGTTCAGTTTCTGAGGAGGTCAGCTGTGATTTTCAACTGATTATATTCTTCCATTAGCCAAAATTGTTGGCAAGTATTCACTGTTTATATGGCAATATTACGTATTTATATTTAATTGTTCCAAAAATGAAAAAATATTTTAAGTAGGACTTCATGGTCTCTTATTTACTTTATTTTATATTCTTTGTCCTGTGCTGCTATTTTGTATCTAAGTGAGTTTATTTCAGATAAGATAATTCTTTATTGAACCCCCAGAGAAAAAAAGGTGTAAAATCACAAATACTCAATACATATTACAAAAAAGAGAAAGAAAGAATACAATTACATAATGAGACAATATAAAATGTGTTAAAACAATAATATTGCTGTTGATGCTGCTCCTGTATTATTTTTGATTAGTTATAATGAAAAGATAAACTATTGTACTCTATAGTAAAGTACTATAACTGTACTTTCTTATTTCATGTGTTATTTTCCTCTGGTGTATACATTTTCTGATTTTATGTCTTTTTGTTGAGCACACGACAAAGTGCTATATGATTAAAAGTATTACTATGAAGTTATTAATAGTACTCAGACGTGTATGTGTATATGCATTACTGAGCTTTAAGGCAGTTGCCTGGTCGAGAAATCTTTCCTTTTCATTCCTCTTTTTCTGAGTGAAGTCCAGGGAGACGAGCCTTTGTGTTTCTTTATCTTCATGTCATCTGAGTCTGATGTCCTGTAGGAAATTCTTGTCTGAGTTGTCTTGCAGGGGCACTGCAGCCTCTTTTTGTTATAAATTATGAAAGGAAATGTTCAAAACAGAACCATTATTGACAAATGCGATAAGTAGTACAGAAATCAAAATGTGGATGTTATTATGTGAAGTTTTTGTCTGTTGAGAAAAATACCAAATGCATTGTTCACACTATAATTATATATATTTTGAGAATGTTTTGCTTTCCATTTCTTTTGACTTTCTACAGCTCAGTCTGAATCTGTGTGCTAGTTGAGACATGCTGGCTTGGCACGACTGATGGTTGGTGGTACTGACCTCAAAACGCCAGACTCACTTTCTTTCACTGCATCAAAATGCATATCATTAAAGCACCAGCAATTAAACACCTTCATGTTCAGATCCACATAGGAGCACTTGTAGAGTGGATGCTTTTGCATGTGCTGGATGCTGGTTTGGTTATATTTGCGACTCCTCACAGTGAGCGCGTTGAGGATGCAGGAGATTGGCCATGATGTAGTGTTTTTATAGTGTTTGGTTTTCGACTCCTGACTCTGGCAGATCTTGATTGCTAGCTGCTGCTTGGATGAATCAAACGTGCCGCTGACGGGGGTAGAGGTAGTGTGGTAACACGGTGAGTGGAACTGTCAGCTACCTGCTGTTTATGTTTAGTCAAAACAGGCGGAGACCTAATTTCTCCTGGGAGTCGCAAATTGGATCGGCCGACTTGTTGCCCTGACCCCTCGCTGATATTTCTACTCGTTTTAAAAGGAAGAGTGAGGGAAATATGTGCAGGAAAGGAGGAAAAAAAAAAACTTCAATAGAATTTTAATTTGCTCTATTAATTTATGTAAATGACGCATAGCAGCTGTTTGAATTGGAGTGTTAAATTGCTTACCCAAGCATCGCCATGTAGGCTGTATGTAAATGCAGGTGTGTGCTAATTGAAATTCAATATCCTTCTCGTCAGCAAGGGTTGCTGGCCTTCTCAGCTGAGCCGCCCTCTTCCTCCTCTTCCTCCTCCTCTCTTCCTCTCCTACCATACTTGTTTGCCCTCCAACCTTACCTAAGTGGGTCTTTAATTTAAAAGTAAGCGCATTAACTTTTTCAAACACAGGCTAGATAAAGTACCTCTTGCCAACAAATGAATAAACGCCGACATAAATAACGCTCCCTCTCCCTCACACACACACACTCACGTATACACGCACAAACACACAGGGGGAGATCGATAAACAGCAGTATTGAGGCATCTCTTGAGGTCTGTGTCTGGCTCAGTGTGATGGTTGATTTATTTGTTCTTTGCAAGAGGCGGTAAATCAGTGCTTACCCTCAGGCCAGCTCGGCTCTACGCAGCCAGGCAACCTACTTAGTGTCACTCCTCCACCCTGCTGGTTCAGGTATCTGCCCGCTCTCTTTATGTTTATGTTTGTGCATTTTTGTGTTTGCAACAAAAAAAAAAATGATGTTTTCAAATTCACTTTTCCCCCGCTTTGAAAAATGCCCGAGCGCTCCGAGTTAAAGGCCATTCCAGGCATTGTACGGCGGCGAGATACATCAAGGTACGGCGTGTGTGGGATGCAGTAAGTATGCTTTCTGTTAATATTCATAGAGGGTGAGGTGAAGAGCCTGGCTGCTGGCAAACTGCTGCTCAAAGATGGATAAAGGTGGAGGGGAAAAGGAAGTTGGAGAGGAGAGAAAGGGACTGAGATGGAGGGGGGGGGGGCTAACCTTCCCCCAGGGCTCTTTTAGGGGTTGACTCTGTGTGTCGCTCTCCTCAGCTCCTCTGCTCCCCTCTGCCCTTCTTCTCTAGCTATTGCCCTAAGACAGGAAGCCAAGCTGTCCCCGGCAAACGGCGTCTCTCACCGTTGAGACAGAAGCCACCACGGCATCAAAAACCTCTTTGAATTATCTGAGCGTTTCTTCATCTCATCTCACACCTTTTCTTTGTTTATTGACAATAAGATATACGACTGGGGGCCAGGCGTTAGAGGACAACCGTGTTTGTTTTGCTTTGTCACACTTTCAAAACAGAATTTTTCTATTGTCGCAAACTTTTGATTAGGATTTAGCTCGTCTTTCGGCGTTTCGACGGATCGCATTCAAAGAAAGGTGATTCAGGACTGGAAGTTAGTTTGTATAACTTTGTCTAGCTCTTAATAACGCAGAGGCTGCCAAACCGCTAGCCAGGCAAGCTAATTGTCTTTGGCTCGAGCATCGTTTGGCTTGAACTTCATGCCTACTGTGAGTACACACAGTGGCAGCTGGTGTCCACATTGCTCATCGGGGGTGCGACATAGCTAAGAGGTATCAACAAACTTGACCTGTTCTTTGCAGAATGCTCGAATTCAAAACACATTGCGTGTTTTTAATGCAGTCTGTGGAAACCTTTATTGCAATTTTATTGTTATGACCAAGCTTTTTAACCACTGGTCTCAACACTACGTCGGAGCATAAGCAACTCAGCGACATAATGTGTGGTGGAGCCAATATGTGTGTTCCCTTAAAAGCAATTAGAAGGATTTTAAATTCAATACTGAATTTAGCAGGAAGTTAGTGTAACAAAGTCAGCATTGGGTTAATATGGGAACACTGTAGAGTCTTTGTTAGAAATTATGCAGGATTTTGAACTAATTGTAGACTATTGCTGTGGCTGAAACAAGAGCATTACAGTAGTCGAGACGTAAGGATACAGTCGTTTTAGCAAATGCCCAATAACAATCCAAAAATGAACAATAATGTTTATGTTCAAGTGACCTGTTGAGGCTGTAGGAATTATGTCTCTTGTCTCTCAGTAGCAGAAGAAGAAATAGTGTGATGTTATTATAGGGCCAGAAAGCCTGCAGAGGGAGGTGGTTGTGGTGGATGGATGGATCAACAAAATCTTGGCACTGAGGATTTCTATTTGCTTCAACTTTGGTGTCTCTTAACAATGACCAAAATAGTTCACCAGCCCCGTAATTTTAACTATGATGTTGAGCATTAATAAAGTAGCTTATTTTAACCACGATGTTTACCAAACCAAAACCTAGACCATGATCTTCCCATGTCACTTGTGTATAAACCTGAACTGCATCAGTGTCGTATTAGAAAAAAAGTGATTTGAAACAGTTTAGGAAGGCACTAACAGATGATAAAGGCTTCAGATCAGAAGGCTCTTATACCATATATTCTCAAATAATGGCCTTTATTTACCTCAGTGGCAGAGAGAATTATAATGAATATAATGTGTTTTTCCACAACACCACTTCCACTGGTACAGCAGCAGTCATGTCAGCCGTTCCACTTTGCCTTTTTCCCCAAACAATGTTTACCTACCATGAATAAAACTCAACACTTCCTCCAGAATTTGTCTTGCAGCCTTCCCTGTGCTGGCAGGCTTTTAATGTGATGTATGAGAGCATTTCTTCTGTTAAAAACAGTAAAGCTCATAGCAGCAGAGTGATGAGTATGACATGAATCTGTTGTACTGATTAGTGGAAATGTACATTTTACTAAATTTATGTCAGTTATTGTAATAGGCAAACTCGGCCTTTATTAGCAACTGGCCTGTATTTTTCTTTGCTGGTCACACACCCCCGATTTGACCCGGCCATATATATACTATTATAAATATATTATTTTTTATATGAGAATTTTTTTGTATGTGTCATTCTTCAGGGCAACTACAAATGATGCATTTGTTGGTTTGACTTGATGGTGAAACATTTATCCGATTAAGCCTGGGCATCAACTTGTGGCACTGAAACATTTCTGTAACATAGTCCAACTGAAAAAAAATGTTTGTTGTGCCGCAAGTTGTCACTGCATCTTTACAGCCTATTGGAGTTGATTGTTTGTGCTCTTCTGAAAAAAAATATTAAAGTATCCCGCTCATCACAACCCTCTGGTAATATACTGTTTATTTTATGGGCAAGGATTTGACTTTTTAAGTGTCTTCTAAATTAGAGGCCTGGTTTAACGCCGATTTAATATTCTGTTTAGATGCTCAATTAGATTTGTAATTGCTCCTCAGGCATGATTGCGTTTATATTGGCTAAGTTCATTAATACTGTGGGACCCAGGTCTGTGGCCAGCAACGCAGTAAAAATGAAATTAAACCGTCAACATGGGGTTCTGGCTGGTTTGGAACAGCATCAGCAGAGCACGAGGATGTGTGACTACAATGACAGATTCGAGGCTGTAGCTGCTTCAAGAGTTACGTTTGGTGGTGAGTTTTTAATACGGATCGAAATTGTTGCTTTTAGAATTCACTGGAGTTCATGTAGAGGCTTTAAAAGATTAAATGTTAACGTTTGCTGAAGTGTGCCGCGTGCATATGGTTTAAATTATGTCGGAGTGATGTGATGGAGCCTATAGGGCTTGTGAAAAGTAGTTTATTATGAGTTTGAGAGGCAGTAGAAAGGCAGCATTGACAAGCAGGAGACAGATGGATTTAAAAAAAGATAATACAGAGTTCTGCCTTTAGAACTTCCAGTTGCTCTTTTCTTCTTACTTTCCATTCCTTTCCCAATTGCTTTTCCTCTGTCACTTTCTTTATTTTTGTCTTTCATCATTGCTTTTCGCTGCACAGTGTGTTATTACAAAGATGGCTACTCTCTCGAGGTTGAGACTCACCGGTCCAGAGAGTCCAGTCTGAACTTCCAAGAAGAGACCCAGATGTCTTGACAGCTCCCTCTGTAATTTAGTCATGCATTCCTTAAAGGTGTTAGAAAAACACCTGCATCTGGTGCTCTCACTTTCGTCTGTCATTCTCTCTCCGAATCTCTTTTTCTCCTCGCAGCGTGTCCTCACTCACTGTATGGAAGCCCAGGTGGCTCAGTCTTGCCGTTAGTGTGTTAATGCACTTTAGCACTCAGAAAGCCTTGTGAAAGTACAAAGGCTTTATTCTCCTCCACTGCTAGATGGATCCAAAAAGAAATTAGATTAATTGGTGAGCCTGCCAGTTCAGTCACACCACCTGAGTGGAATAATGGACACGTTTGGTGTGAAAACCTCAAACCATTAAACAAAGAAATGCATTAAAAGCTCATGATTAGTCTTACATTTGCTTGGACCCAAAAACGTCTTTTCATTAAGCCATTTAGCCCACGTCTAATATAAACGATGCTCTGCTTGAGATTTTTTTGTGTGTGTCATTTTCAAAATTTGACTTGATTGCATTTTGGCAAATCTCATTTGTCTAACTGAGCTGTGGTGTGTCAGTGAAGTTCTTGTGTTTTTCTTTACTCTCTGAAGGTCTGAGCTACAATAGAGAAGCGTTTCATCAATTGTATTTGGTTTTGGTCCAAATATTCATCAGTTCACTTTGTTTTGCTCCTGTCAACATTTTGTTTTCTTGAAATGGCATTTTACCAGACAATGACCTGCGAAATTGTATTGAAGTCTCTAATGCAAAGTGTGTGTGAGCGTTCCGTATCTTCTTTTGCATGCCAAACCTGTGATGGCTGCGGAAAATCTTTTTAATAACATGGGCTTTTCTGGCCCCACCAGATGATTATAGAGCAAGCATAAACAAATAAATTGTCACATTGAATAATTCTTTGAAATTTTCAGAAAGCTCTCTTCATCTGTTTGGCTGCCAACTGCCGTGTGATGCCAGATAGCTTTGGCTCTCGCTCTCTCCCAGAAGGGACAAACTGTATTGATGAAGCCACAGTCTACTTCTAATGTACGTTTCATGCTGTGTTGGGGGGAAAAGTGGCCTCTTGAACTCTAGTCTTCTTTGCTCTTTAAACTATTACATCAAAAACACATTTATTTCACGCTTTCATCGCTAGGGGCACATCAGTGCAGAAAGCGAAAATGTCATTTCAAAGATCAGCCTGATTGTTCTAATATTGTTAATTAGGTTTACATTCTGCCAAGCTTGGAGAAATCATTGTGGGATTATGTTTTGTACGGCTCTGGTGGATGAGGTCATTAAAGCCACATGCTTTGCTATTGATGTTATTTCTTGGGGCTGAGGCTTCCTCCGTATGCCTTGTGCTGGTACAATGTCTTTAACTATATGTAAAGTCCATACTTCTATTTCATTCCTCAGCACATGTTTTTGAATGTATTTAAGATTAGCACAGTGTGCATGGACAAAAGAAACATTTCATTAGCGTAGAGCCCTTATATACTTGCTTTTTAACAGTGTCTTCATGTAGGTAAGCGACTGTGATTTAAGCAGCATGGTTCAAAAACTTGCCTGTGAACTGTCTGTGTATGTGGAGGATTGAAATATATTACAGAAGGGAACAAAGGATGTGGAAGGTAGCGATCATGCAAATGATGGATGCAATTGCAACCTTGATTCCAAAAAAGTTGGGACGCTGTGTAAACCTAAGTGTTCCCGAACCCATGTAGTAATCTCCTTTATACAATCATGTGTTTGACAAAGTGTTGAACCTCTCTCCATCCTTGCTTATGAACGACTGAGTCTTTCCAGGATGAACCTTTCATACCCAATCATGATACTATCACCTGTTAACAATGAACCTGTTTACCTGTGGAATGATCCAAACAGGTGTTTTTGGATCAGTCCACAACTTTCACAGTCTTTTGTTTCTCCTGTCCCAACTTGTTTGAAACATGTTGCTGCCACAAAAATCAATGAAGCTGATGAGGTCAAACATTAAATATATTGTCTTTGATCTAGTTTGCTCTCGTTATGTGTTACTTTAAACTGAGTTGTTTGTGCAAAGTGTCGTCCAACTACATAAAAACATCAAGTGTTCAGACTTGTTCTGAATGAAAAATTTATGTCATTAAGAGGAGCAAAATGTGATAAATCATACAATGAAGCTAATAAACATTGATGAAATATTGGCGTTATTAGAATTATGACTTGTAAATAGCTTTCAGTGCAGCTTCCAAGACATAATTACAACTGGTAGACTTTTCTAAAAGCTCACATACAGGACATATATCTGACCTGGCACTTAATTATAGTAGTGCCTGAAAACCAAACAATTATAGATGCCACACATCAGCCAAATTTAATAGATGCGGTGTTACATTGTTGATGCAGTCTTCAATCATCATGACCAAATCTTTAATCGTCCGTTTTGCAAGCATTAAACAACGGGAGTCTTCCTCATCTTTCATTCACTTTGTTGCACACCAACAAAAAGGGAGCAAAATAACTCTGCACACATGACCTGGTCTCAATTCTGATGTCAGAAAGTTGTGTGGTCAGGAGAATTCAGACGCTGTTCAACAGTCGGACAAGAACTTAAAATATACAGATGACTTAACTGTTAAAGTTAAAGTTTAAAGTTATGTATTAGAGACACCTAAAAAAATTAGTTTGCAGCTGGTCTTCATAGAGATTACAGTATGTAGCTATGGTTAAGCATTAGAAAGGGGCAAAACATTTAGCAGACGCACTTGGCACAAAATAAATCAAGTGGCACTTTTATAATGACAGAAAAATCCTGACATGAAACGCACTAAATGCTAAACAGAACTGAGCCGGGACGAATGCCTGGCTGTCAGTGCCAGCTTGGTTTCATAAAATAGCTGGTCTCCATCTTAGCCCCTGAAGTACTGACATCATGAAAAATAATAGTGTCTGAATAGAGGATGGTTTGTACCAGAATTATTGTATTATCAATTTGTGGGCTTACTGCTTATGTAGTGTTGTAACAAAGCCTTAAGCCCAGAAAATACCTTATCAAGCCCTGTTTCCCTTAGAATGAGACACATATTACAGAAATGCTTTCCTCTCTTTATTGCCGCAGCAGTGCTTTGGGGGATATTATTTTCCACCTCTCAACATGTAGATGACTTCCACATTGCTGCTTTGTCAACTGTTTTGCCTCCGCCTTGAATTTCACGTGTTGCTCTGGTACCAGCTGTTATTGTCCGAACCTTTTTGCCTACATCGCTTTAATTGATTGAGGCTTGTTTGACTCCCACGGATGTTTTGCATGGAGGGCAGTTTGAAATGAATAGCCATTTGGACAAGTTAATTGAGAGAAGCGGTGAGGCCTGCTTTCTGCCAGAGAAGAAGAAAACATCATTTTGCTTTTGTTGAGGAGCTTTTATTTTCAAGAGAGGGGGAATATTATGTTTCCTGCAGGAGACCTTGACAGAGAGCTAAATGAAGTTCCCTCATCTCTTGACCCAGCTCCAGGTCTGTTTCATTAACTTCCCTCTCTCTCTTCAATGATTGAGCTCTCATGACGACCACAAGCGCTCCCCTACTGCCTGCGCACAGATGCATGCGTGCACACACACACATGCATGCATAAGGGCACCTGTTTCTATGTATTTGTTTGAGATTCGATATTGACTTTGGATCTTCAATTTTGTTTGCCAAGAAACGTCGGTGTCTTTGTTCACAATGAGCTACTTAAATTAGTCTCGACTGATTGCTTCATAAAAAGTCGAAAATCTAGTCACAATTCTAAGATTCTGATGAGCTTTTGGTCGATGGAAATTATTTTCTAAAATGAAACCCTCGTCAATTTGATGTAGCTCAAGTATTTATTGTGTCAATCTGTGCCCCTCATCAGACAGTCCAATTACAGCCACGTTTCTCTGCTCGGTCCAGCTCTTACTCCCAACACGCTCACCAGTTAATTAAACATTTCATTGACAATAAAATGCTTGTTGTCAGGAAAAGAAAGTGAAACAGCTTCTTTAAGAGTAGAGCTGCAATGATTAGTCGGTCACTTGATTAGTCAATCGAAAGAAAATTGATCAGCAATTATTTTGTTAATCAAGTCATCGTCAGACATTTGCTGGTTCCAGCTTCTTAAATGTGAGGATTTGCTGCTTTTCTTTGTCATATTTGATAGTAAATGAAGGTTTTGGACTGTTGGTTGGACAAAGAAGCAATTTGAGGACATTGCTTCAGGCTCTGGGAAATTGTGATGAGCAATATTCACAATATTTTGACATTTCATAGATTAAACAATTAATCATCATCATCATAAAACTCTAATGAAAGTAATTATTAGTTGCAGCCATATTTAAGAGCAGATGTTGTTAACTGAAGGGGCAAAATATCTGCTTCAATGTGATTCTTAGGTGTTAGCTGTCAAGCATTATGTGTTAAAGATCAGAAGTTATGTCTGGAAAATAGCTAATGGTAATATCCTGAGTCCTACAAGTATAATCTTAAATGGTGGATTAAAACAATATTTACATTCTGGCTCAAATAAAGTGTAGGATTTTGGACAGCCCACCTGTCCAGTGTTGTAGTTTCTCAGTAAAGGATTGTATTATCCCTCTGTTTCTGAACTTATCTGTGATTCTACAAGTATATCCAGGAT
The DNA here is from genome assembly GCA_025331565.1 of Holacanthus passer. Taxonomy (NCBI): domain Eukaryota; kingdom Metazoa; phylum Chordata; class Actinopteri; family Pomacanthidae; genus Holacanthus; species Holacanthus passer. The sequence goes on along the minus strand of JAFREQ010000009.1, from coordinate 3,092,656 downwards.
GTCTTTCTCCACAGAGAACTACATTTGCAGGGTGGTCTGAGTCCTGATGTCAGCACACTCACTACACTTTTATGGAGCTTATTTCAGAATGGTTTTATCCAAGCAGAGAGGCTGGAAAACACTGCACTATTCATCTCACAACAGGATTTCTCCTGCCATATTTTCTACATTCATACTCTCTCTTTCTCCACGTTTCCTTCTCGCCAGTGGCTCCTTTCATATTCTGACTCCTGATTTGTTGCTTCTCCTCTTTATTAGTTTAGCTAGTTGGATGTGTAATTATTATATCATGCTTCATCTGTTCAACTTGCGTGTTATGTGTTGAAAAAATGCCAGACGAGAGTGAATTTCTCTTGTAGATTACAACTCATTGTCATCTAGAGTAAGATAAGTTGTGTTCTACGTTGCTTAACTGATCCAAATATATGTTGTCACGCTGTTGGCTGTGGTATCACAAGATAAAGCCTGTGGGCCGTGGTGATAAACCTAATCTAACAGTTCAAGCTAAAAAACAAGGTGGAACTTACTTAGCTTCAAAAAGAAAGAAAGAAAAATATCTCAATTACACCAGATTTTATTAGACCAAGGTAGAAAAACAATGGCACATTTCAGCCGAGTCAGCTTCCCTCAGGCCCTGACAGAGAGGCCGTGCAGTGATTGTAAAGGCTGACATGAGGCGAATAAGTGAGCTGAAAGATACGTGGGAGTAACCTGTGAAGTTTCAGGTGGCTCCTGCTTCTTAACTCCCCCCATTGAGGTTATGTTTGACATACATAGTGGTTGCATTGTACAGATTTGCATACCATAGAAGAGAGGACTATTGGCCTTGGCGGAGGTCTGCTCTCTGCAAGTGCCCTTCTAGTCTTATTAAACAAGCCGTGTTCCTGTATCCACACTTGTGGTCTTGGGCACTTCCTTCCACGTTCACACATCACTGAGTATGTGTGTTCCTCATCTAGAAAATGCCTATATGTAGTACATGTAACCCACACGTTATGCACCCTTAAGGCTCAATTATACTTCTTACGGTCTCAGTGGCATCCACGGTATTCTGGGTGTCCATGCAGCGACTGCGGGGTTTGTGTATTTATAGTTTCACATCATTGCCGGGATCACCTCCCTGACCCTTTGTGATGACGTTCGCGATCGTGGGATTTGTCTGGTCTCCACGGTTTCCTCGGCAAAGTTTCCATTTGGGGCTGTTGTGCAGAAGCGGATTCTTCACAGAGCCTCGGCGAAACTTTGCTTTCTCAACGCGGACCTGATCGACTCTGTGGTGCTGCAGTAAGCAGTATATAAGCTTTACCCTATTCCTGCTTCACAGTGCTGTTCACTACTAAGTGTCAGACGTCCAGCAAAATATGTCTTTCATACTCTGTCAATATTAGAAAACAACTGAAACACAAGTCGACACTAAGGTAAATCAATCAATCAGTTATACAGCTGATTATTTTGTGCTGATGTTTCTGATGTTTGATCTTGACATTGACTTGCCATTTTAACATCCATAAAATGAACAAAGTATTGCTACTTTGCTGCTACTGCTTTTATACTGTGTATACAATTAAAACTAGTAAATAAATACAAAATAAATAAATTTTGAGATAAATAATGGTGATGTTAGTATAGTGAGAAAAAATGAATGTCTCAGTATATGATTTGCTTATGCAGTTTGTTAATGTTAGCCTGCTATGACCCTTTTGTCTAAGTATTTCTATTTCTTAAAATGGCTACACTTGAGGATTGTTGAAATATTATTATGGCGGCACTTACATTCAGCCTTAACCTGCTGTTCGGGTTCACGTTTCAATTTTTCTATTCAAGGAATCTCATCTCAATTATTCTGGTAAACAAAGGACACACAAACGCCGACCTTGGCTTTATAAAGGAGACGATGTTTTCAGTCTTGAATGTGCGATCAAGGTTACATGTCACAAAAAAGAACTTCTGCCATTGTTCAACTGAAATTGTCTTCATTTTAATTTGAATTTTTTTGGGCCTTTGTTTTGGAATAATATGTCGCACAAACACACAGAAACAGTGAGACTTTAACAGCCCCTCCAATATCATTCTTAAAGCTGTGGCCATATGCGCTCCTCTCCTCCTCCACTTCCCTCGCTTTTCAAGCTCTCCTCCGTCCCCCGCAGAGTAATTGATTTGGGGATGGAGTTTTGCATGGGGAATAAAGGGAATAACACATCGTCTGGTCTCATGCTTTTAATCTCAGCCCCGTTTCTCTTCCTTTTCATGTCTATAATTTGGTTGATGTTGAAAAGAAAAAAATCTCTAAATCCATTGAGGCATTCTCCTTTTGCTCTCCGCAGAAGTGGGGACTTAAATCGTGTCTATCTGTTTGCATATTTGTCTTTGTTCTGGTTTGTTTTGGTGTAAAGCTGCAGGTGCATGGTTTCAGGAAGGTAGCGCGGCAAAAGGTATCCCAGCTCACCTTTGGATATTCTCTTTTTACATGTTTTTTTTTTCTTTCAAAATCCCAAACTAAAAATCAAGTGTCACGTAAAAGCCATGAGGAAAAATAGGTTGAAGACGGGGCTAGAGCGTCCTCTTCTCTCGTCCGCATCTCTCCGCCTCCCTCGCACTTTCCTCCTGCTCCAGCACTAAAGTTGTGAGCGTTATGAAAAAAGTTTTATAAGTGTGGGAAAGGCTGCACTCTGTTGCCACGTTAAACTTTAATGTCGCCCATGGCCACGTATACAGCGAGTCATCTCAATATTTAATACAGCAATTAGAAAGGTTATGAGGTGCTACTGAGAACATTTATTACATGCGCAAAGTCATTGTTTTTATTTATTTTGTTTTATGCCCCCCTCACTGTCATCTTTCAATCTCTTGCTTTCTATCTCTGTCTTGCTCTCAGATATTTCCAGAGATAATACACGATTGTTTCTCACGCCTCAGCTGGATTCAACACTTTAAAACGGCCTCTTTTTTTTTTTTTTTTTCCACACATGTTTTATAAAGTGGTTTTTTAGCTACCTGCGTGCCAGCAGAAGTACACACTCAGCTGCGTTTCCATCTTTATGCTAAAATTGTCTGGACACTAGACTGCACCTACACAGCAGCCCACCTCCCACCTCCCACAACACACACACACACACACACACAAGCGAAAAGGCCTTTCCAAGCTGTTTCAAGTTCTATTTGCCCATTCCCCTCAAAATGGGTGGAAAATGGAGGAGCTGGCGCCAAATAGGCCGTTTGCCAAATCACCGAAAACCCCCAAATGGTCTCCATTAAAGTTTCCGGGCTCTTGGCAGAGTGAGGCCACAGTGTTTGGAGGTCATTTTTAAAAGCCCTGTGGAAAGACCCCCCTTTCAGCCATCTCAGGCCATCACTGTGTGTGTGTTTGTTCGCGTGTGTGTAAGTGACTGAGTTCAGGCTTTATTAGGCTTCAGTGGTGTTTGGACAGCCGGAAGAGTAGTACTAATAGGACAGAATGATGCAGAAATGGACAGAAAGCCCCTTTGGAGTTCTTGAAGCTCATTTTCTCTCTCCCTCACTTTTACCCTCTCACTCCGTTTCAATCACTCACTCATTTTTGCCCCCCCCCATTCTCCTCCTCCTCCTCTTTCCGCTCTTCTCTTCATCAGCATCGCTCTGCTTTCTCAGCCTTGGCTGTCACACGGTCCCGGTGTTGCTCCACTAATTTTTCACATCCCTTTATTCCTGCTATTCGGCTTTTTCCCAAAAGCACTTTGAGTCAGCGGGGGGAAGCTTTTAGGCACTGATTACTCCTACACGGTAATTTCTCCTTGTTTTGCTCCTCTTTCGGTTTCTTTTGGAAGTCTTGCTTTCTGTCTTTCCATTTCATTTTTGTTTATCCATGGCTGTCTTCACTCTCGCTACTTCTTTTCTACTCTTACTGTCCTTGGTTCCTGCACGACTCATTGTACACAAGAAATGTCTGGTTTATGTGTAATGTTCGCTCTTAAACATGGTGGACAACATGAGGCTCCAGTCATAGAGCGACATGGGATGAAGGATAATTTCAACCGTGGTCCATTTCCCAGAGTGCCAAGGCTCCCTCGTGAAATTCCTATATATTTTTATTTTATTTTTTGGGTAACCTGTAGCTAGAGGGACCTCACTGATGTCCTACATTTTACCTATATTTTCTACAAGGTGAAACGTGTCTCTCAGCAGGACAAAAAAGTCTTTATTGTCAAGATTATATTGAAATCATCTTGTGTATGTGCTTTGGTGCAAAGAAACACTGACAGTCTCCGAAAAACATCACAACAGCGGCCCTCTGTTATTGTCTATGCAAACCCAACAAATCTGCCAGTGTCCTAATTTTTGGCGCTGACTGGCGGTCATTGCTCCAAAAAGACTTTTTTCTGACTTGCTTCCTCGATTAGCACGTCCCAACTATTGTACATTGACTTCTTCTCTTATCAGGTAATAGCACATCTTCCTCTGTGGTTTTGTAGCTCTCACAGTGGACGAGGAGAAACTTATTGCTGCACTATAAAAATAGTGGACCTCTCTGACCCACGGTCCCGACTTGATAAAGATAATATTAAAAAATATATTTCCTGGAGAACCACAACTGGGGGGATTAACTAGAACGCACAAAAGACAAATGAATCTCGAGCAGCTCTCCAAACTGACATTGCTTTATGTTGCTCTTCATATGTTGTCCAGGAAGCGCCACTGTATGTGCGCAGTATGTATCAAGCGAACTTTGCCGTTTTTATCTTACAACGTTTGCTACAAAGACGCGTATGACAAGGACCTCTAGTGTAAGAAAACATGTAGTTAATCCCGAAGGAAAGTCTTGTGCCAGAGTACTCTATAAATTATAGCAGCAAAAAATACAAAATACAAAAAATGCAAAAATACAACCTCAAATAAAAATATACAATGCAAGTGTTCAGGAAATTGCGGAGGAAAGCATGACCTTATATGTACTAACAAATATTGCACCTGATACGTAGAGAATTGCACATGATAATGAAAATAATGTTGCACCTTAAAAAGAAAATACACTATAATATAGCTGTAGAATTTTGCATCCTAAAAATAGGTTACTTGCAGATGTAGATGAACATAGTAAAGCTTATGTGAACATAAGCAAAGCTTATTGATGGTACGTGATATTGACCATGGACATGAATATGGTACATGAGATGTAATATCAGAAGTAATTTACTTCAGTTATTCTTCATGCAGAAGGGGGATGAGTTATACAGTCCGATGGCCACAGGTAGAAAAGACCTCCCGTGGCGTTCTGTGGTGCACCTCGGTGGTCTCAGTCTATGGCTGAAGGTGCTCTGGTAGGACTCCAGTGGGAAGTTGCGGGTAGACTTTTGATTGGTTTCGTGAGTTTGGTGAGAGTTTAAATGTTTAACCCAAATAATGAACATCTTTACTCTTTAAATAAGGATTTAATAAGATTGGCAATTCAAAAATAATGTATAATAATGTCATCCTGCAACCACTTTTCAGTTTTATAGCTGATATTTTGTTTGATATTTTGGACTAGAATGAAAGCATCTGTGTCTGTTGGTGAGGACATTACTTCTATGTTGAAAATGTCTGTTAACAACATGTAAAAACTTGAGGCCAAGTACAGGGCACCCTTGAAAATGTTGTTAATATTCACTGTGGCCTCAGTGATCTGTGAAGTGTGGGACCCTCACTCTGTGATCTTGATCTCAGGTTTGCTTTTGTCACTTTTATCCAGAGGTCGACCTCCACGTTTCCCAGGTCACTAGTCTGGTGACCTCTCTTTATTCCCTTTGTGTCTCCTCCTTCCCTCCTCCTCTCATCACCATCAGTTTCTTGCTGTTTTGTCATTGTCTCATTTCTTTCTCCCTCTCATCAGTCTCTCTTTTGTTTTCTCTTTCATTTTTTTCTGTTTCTCTCTCTGTTCTCAATAACAATATAGCGCACTCCAATTTGCTCTACTGGCAATAAAGACGGGTGAAAACAAGAGTGAAGAATTGGCTTGTGGGTGCGTCGTCTGCCTCACAACCCTCAACCCTCCCCTGACACTTTCTCTTTCCACCCCGTATCACAGACTGTTACCTGGCAATCTGCTCAGGAGGAATGTGATTGTTGAAGCAGCTCGAGCAGAAGTAACACTAAAAGGCTTTTAATCTGTATAAAATACTCCCTTTCTCATTTAAGCGTTTTTTTTTGTAAAAGGAAATTGGACATCCATTATCAGTGTGTTAAGGATGTTTTTTTTTTTTTTTTTTTTAGTTGAAAATCACATGACAGTAGTGTGTGAGGTGTGCATTGTGTTCCTGCTCGCATTTTTGGATGTGTGTGTGTCACAGAGGCATTTTGAGTTATGCTTTGCTCTCAGCGATGTCTGTAATTAGCAGTAAAAACCCCAGCGATATGGCCTGGGCTGCTTTTCAAGGTTATTCATTCGGTCGACTAAACTCAAGGAGCTTTTCTGCCCCAATAACTCTTGTGTCAGTCTAAATAAAGTTGTTTTTAGCTTGATTCTCTATCGATTGATTGCAAGTACATTACACTGTACATTATTCATTGTATGTATTCATTTTAGATAAATAATTTAATAACCCGTTCTTCAGATGCTGCTATGTGTGCAGATGTTGTGTCCTTGTTTCTGACTTTGAACGACCTATGACCTTCCTCCAGGTTTCCTCTAAAATCACCTCAACCATGGCTTCTGTTTCATTCATCAAATATTCATCCCATTGCGAGAATTAATAATTTATTATTACAATTCAGAATCAGACATCAGACAATCACCATGAAATAATCATTTTCCATTTGCTCACTAGACATTGATAATTCATGCTTTCTCCACACTTCACTCTTCACTCTCTCTTCTCATTTTCCTACTTCTCTTCTTTTTTAAAATTCCTCTGATCAGCTCGACACCTGGTGAGGGACCGAGGCTGTGTCACTGTCTATCCTCTTACCATGTGATAAGGAGGTTCGGAGCCCCAGAGGGGCCCCTAATAAGGAGGAAACAGGGTGTGAAATTAAGGTTGTAGGACAAATATAGCATCTGTTTTGTAAGCAAGGCTGTGAGGACGGTGGTTTAATGTAAATTGATAGAAAAAAACACAAACAAACAGCAGGTGGGTTGAACAGTAGTTGCCTTCAGGTGGATATAAAATTTGCGTTTGAATGTTTTTTTCACATTCTATATTCAAGATTCTCTCAATCTCAACAATGCAAAAAAGTTATTTCACATGTTTTTTTTTTTAAATCTTTAAGTTGTTAAGTTGAACTTTTATCTAAAGCAGCTATAAGAAATAATTGACTATGGATAAGCCTCAATGACCCCTCTTCATCACTCTCATTAGTGATGGGATAGAATTAGAGAGTAATGTCAAAATGTTTTGGGTCAAATACAGAAGCTTGTTGGAGCAACACTCCTCAGGACACGGCCGTACTTTTGTGGCAGACTGAATGTGAACATGTGTATCAGGGTCATGCTTGATTCTGCTCCACATGTCCCCCCTCGAGGTGAAAAACCACCGCAGAAACCTTTTTGTCCTCTAATGGGACATTTTTTAGACGCTGCTTCAAAAGCCTGTTGCCTCAGGCTATTTGAAACGTAAAACAGAATCCAAACTGTGTTTTACGATCTGTGGTTTGAAAAGTCTCCTTGAGCCCATGTAGCGATATTAGTAATAGCTAATAATAATAGTTTTAATAATCAATTTAATTATTAAAACTATTATTATTAGAAGTTTATTTTTTAACTGTTAAATGTCCTGTTCAGTGCATATTTCATTTTTCATGTATTAGTGTAAAATTGTAAATTTTCCTCATTGTGGAACGAACAAAGGAATATCTTGTCTTATCTTATCTTAAAAATGTTGCCTTATGTTGGCTCATGTCAATAATGGTCTTGGCTATATAAGCTTGCTCTTCCATGTTTCCATACATTTTTTTTTACTGTCAAATAATATCTGTGATGTTGACAGTGGGTATATGGTTTGGCATAAACAAATCAATATTTCTAATATGTTTTTAAAGACAATGCTTATCTAAAGCTCAGACCACCACTGAGTGTAGCTGCTGTCAGAGTTTCCCATCTGCAGCCTGCTGCCTTTAGATGTTGCTCGTCTGTGATGGCTGTAATACTGCCCGACAGGTATGGGATTGTGAATCAGTGGCCGCTGGAGGAGGCCGACCCCGGCTGTCTACTAGCTCATCACTGGATGCTCCCGTTCATTTGTTCAATTCCTCGATCGCCTTTTGCCTCTTTCCCCCGAGGGCAGTACCCAGCACGCTCGGGCTCCGCGGCTCACAAAGGGATGGCCTCAGAAACAAAACAGTCGATGAGGCGGACCGCATGCTCGCTGCTGTTTGATGTTTCGGTTTCAGTCTGTACGGACGGCTACATTAAGCCCTCTGCCCATGCAAAAGACGAGGCTTTATCTTCTGTGTGTTTGTGCGTGTTGACATTTGTACTCAGTATGTTTTTCGTGTGCTTTCTGCTGGTGCGGACTGTTTGAGGATGTTCACAGCAAAACGGGGCAGGAGAGTGGTGGGGGGTATCAAAGTCTTAACCCCACTGCATTAATCATAACCTGCTTATAATCCGAGCCTGCTGAGTCCCAAACACAGCCTCTTTGGTTTGTTTGTGTGTGTGTGGGTTTGAGTTTGTGCACATGTTGATACCACAATCAGCAGGGAATGCTTGTTAATAATACATTTGTAGCTTTCTGTCTGTGGTCTCTTGTTGTTCTCTTCTTTCTGGCCTTGAATGCTTCACTCTCTTTTAGTATCCCTCTTGGTCTTTCTCCCTCCTTCATTCAGTCTCTCATTTTTCTCGCCCCCCCCCCCCCCCCGCTCTCTTGTGTTTTGCCTGGAAGTGGTTGTAACTGCTGATGGTCAATACGATGCATTAGCACAGCTTGAATTTTCACAGGTCTGCAGCGCTGCTCCTGTTATTTGATCGAGGCTGCAACTAACGATTATTTTTATTTTTGATTTAGTCTGACGATTATTTCCTCTGTTCATTTGTCTGGTCTATAACATGTCTGAAAAATAAGAAAGACGGTCACACGTTCCCAGAACCCGAGGTGGTGTCTTCAAATGACTTGTTTTGTCTGACCAACAGTCCAAAACCCAACCATTTAGTATCATGTAACACAAAGAAAAGCAGCAAACCTTCACATCTGACAAGCTGGAACCAAGCAACGTTTTGGCTTGAAAATGAATAATTTCATCATCTTGTTGCTTTTAAAGTTAGTCTCGATCCACTTATCAACTAAAAATTTGAGCTTTTGATTAGTCTATTCTTTAATTTCAATTCAGGTTCAATTTTATTTATATAGTGCCAAATCATAACAGGAGTTATCACAGGCCACTTTTCATGTAAAGCAGGTCTAGATCATTTATTCATTAATTAATTAATTAATGATTTGTAAAATCAGTTTATGTCTATAAAATTCCAGCGTCCAAGGTGACGTCTTCAGGTTTTGTCCAGCCAACAGTCCAAAACCTCAAGATGTTGAATAAACAGTGGAAAGAAATCTACACATTCGAGAAATTGGAACCAGAACATTTTTTTTATTATGAACTCAAAACTGTTGCCAATTAATACTGTTAGATTGACTGTTTGATTATTTCAGCTTTAATGTGTCTGCTCGTGTCGGAGACTGTAAAAGACTGATTGATATTCTCCAGAGAAATAACATTTGATTTGAAATACTGCAACCCCTACAATTTACTGCAATGTGTGACTCAGTGTGTGTGTGTTTATGTAATACTGTATTTACTACTGTGTGTGTTTGATACTGTATGTCTTTGAGTGTGCTGCTAATGCACCAAGGACTCGCTGTGTCTCCCTCCCGGCTACCAAATCACAAAGATTGCCTAAGATAGCACATCTCTGTGTCAACCCCCGCTGAGCTGACTCTGCAGCAGGCCGTCCCATAATATCACATTTTTATGCATCCCTCTAATGTCGCCTGTAATTGTGCCACTCTTTTATCTTCCCCTCTGCTTTCTTTTATCATTAGCAGTGCCAAGCAGGGGGAAGCCTGGGAAGATATAGGTGTTACTCTGAGTGTTTGCCCATGTGTACATGTGATACTCTCTCACACACTCACACAAACACACACATAAGGTAGAAATGCTGATGTCAAGCTCTGTTGTTCCAGTGTTTCCTGATCCCCTGGATAAAATGTTGTATATTATAAAGTTAAATACATCAATCTGGTGCAATTTGAAAGCAAAATTAAGAGGTTGATCTATGAAGATATTTGTGCTCTTTGAAACAGTTTTGTGCTCTAGTAAACAATTTAATCAGAAACACATTTGTTGTATAGATATGAATGGTGATGACACACACAAGTGGCTCGTTTCAAAGGTTATGCAACCGCTGTTCCTATGGTGGCAAGTTTACATACTTCACTCAATTATAAATGACCACGCATTCAAATGTAAGACTGACTTTATGAATAGTTTCATTGTGGTATAGTTTTAAAATATTACGCTGCCAGCCAAACATCTGGCTAAGTAGTATTAGACGATACCATAGATGACATTGACCATTACATTTATTTTTATCTCTCTTGAATTACTTATGCTTTAGTGATGATTGGATCTTCATCCACTTAAAAAAAGAGATATAATCTCAACCAGATAATGCAAACTGTGGATATTCTGTTTCCTCACTTGGAGAAAAGAAGTGGTGGAACGATGGGGAGTGAGAGATGCTTTGCTGAAGCAACAGCACAGAACACAACTTTGTAGGTCTTTTATGTTATTATGAGAATTGTCAGAATATTTTTGGTTCATGATGAGCGGGACGCCACTGTCTGGGTAATTAATGGGAATCTGTGTTCTTCCAACATGAGGCTGTCTGTGAATAAGCTGACTGAGTTTGCCACGAGACCGCACTGTGGTCAGAGTAGGAAAAGAAAATGTCTGTTTAAACTATCTTTAACTGTTGTCTTTGTGTTGTTTTCAGTATTCAGTGTCAAGTTTTATTTTCCATTTGCTGATCTGATGAGTGTTGTTTAAACTGTTTGTCCCACTGCTTTAGTGATTGATTAAATAAATAGGATTAATTCAGACACCAGTAATCAAAGACTGTGTTTCCAGCTCCACTCACTGATATGGTGGACAGTAATCCTGAGGAACCACCAAACGATTACAAACTTAGTTTCACCAGATTTTTGTCATCTCAGCCTTTTACAGAGAAAATGTTGACGACACTGCTCAGATGATCTGTCTGTGCGACATGTTTGCAGATCTTAACCACGCGGATATAGTTGGAGGCCAATCTTAGCGTTTGTAAAATATCAAATATGTTTGAAATTAGCAACTTAACATCTGCGCAGATCCGTAACAACTGCGTTGGGATCACAAACAAATTCCAACAGATGCCACCGAAGGAAATTTCTGCTGTGTGATGAAACTGAGCATGACTCCCTCTTTTGTTGCTTGGATTGGTGTCTCAGATTAAGACTGGAGGACTTTGTGTGAGATCAGATGGTGCATGTGCAGCAACATTAGGGAAATCTTTTATTATTAAAGGAATAATCTGAAATTTTCGGGGAAATATTTGCTTTCTTGAGTTAGATTGACATGTCTTATGTCTGTACAATAAATATTAATGTAGAAAGTCACTGCTTATGGCCAAGAAAAAGTCTAGCACATAACATCCCATAAAACCACTAACTGTCCTTTTTTGGATTTCTGTTTTTGTATGCATTAAGCAATTTAACATGTTATTTAGTGAGCTTTCGAGGTGCTTGTAGGCAGATTTATTAACCTTTGGACAGGGCCTGATGAGCTGGTGAAGCGAAGCTAACTGGCTGCTGGCAGTTGCTTCATATTTAGAGTACAAACACAAGAGTGGTGCTGATCTTCTCGTTTAATTCTCTGTGCGCCCTCCTTCAAGTACACGATGCCCGATCCTCGTCAAATTTATGCACGAACGACAACTTTTCTGTGAAATCGTCTGTGCACACGTTGCAGTTTATTTCCAGGGTCGGTTCGGGTCGCTGTCCACAGGCTTCTTGGAATTACACATTCCTTAAATAACTACCGTCACCTCAAAAAACAACCACAAACGCTAGTGTCAACACCGCTCTGGTGCTTATTTTATTTCTGTTTCTTTTCACAACATTCTCATTTTTGTTTGTCTGTTCATTACTTCAGGTCCCGCAAGCTGTTTGAAAGCCAGTGAGTGTGTTAAAACAGAGTGCTGTCCCCAGTGGAGACGTCTTGACTTTTATTTCTTGGATTTACAGCAAAACACCCGGGGAGCCACTCTGGTATTTCCATACTGGGCTCCAAACAACATACGAGCACTGAAGTTTGAGACCGTGCAGGTTTTCTCAGCTCAGACGCCAATACATTTAGCATAGTGACTCACTGGATGTGTGTGATTGAGCGTGTGTGGGCAGTTGCTCATACATGTAGGTGAGACAGACTAACCTATACTCGATACTTTCTGTCTTGTAATGAACATGACCTTACATCTACCAGCGAACACTCTCTGATCTCTGATCCGTCATACACTGAGATGGGGCTAAGCTCTCTTGTTGTAATGAAGTATTTGTACAAGTGTCTGTGCTTGTACAAGTGTTCAAGAAACACTTGACTCTGTGTGCCTCTTTTCCGTGTGATGTATTATTGTTTCGGCAAACCCATGGCTCCACTCCAGCTGTCCCTCTCATTGCTTTTGTTTCTCGACTTTTCTTTTTCTATTCTAATTCCATTCCCTCACGCTCTCTTGTGCTTTCGCCCCGTCCTTCTCTCCTGTCGCCCCCCCGTGGCACCCGGGGGAACGACGGTTCTCTGACAACCTTTGCAGAAAGCCCATGGTCCTGACGATTGAGCTATGTAGGTCTGAAAACAACACAAAAGGTCAGTTTTCCATTTTCCACACCGGTCAGGCTCAGGTTTGCAGACACCCCAGGCCTTGTTATAGGCTCATCTCTTATGCGAGCCATGCTGCGTATGACCTAGCTCCTGTAGAATTAGCATTGACGTGGGTAATATGGCAGTGAATAAAGGTTTAACAGTGACCCCTTAGCCATCTGTGATAGTGTTGAGCTAATTAGCTCACCACTGATGGCCCCCTCTCTCCCTGCCTCGCTTTGTCTCTCTCTCACTGTCAGTCACTATCAGTCCGCTGCACACGTACATGCACAAACACACAGCGGACTTCTATAGCTATTAGCCATGTTAATGGGTCGAGTCCCCGTTAAACTCCTGCACATTAATTGTCAAGTTGAACAGTAATGGGAAAGATAATGGTCTACTTGTCTACAGCTTATTATGGAGAAAATAAAGGGAGCGCGGGGCCAGTATGAACGCATTTAGAATCACTGCTAGAGTCCTAAATTGTGTTTTAGCATGCAGGAAATGTCCTTATCTTTGTTTTTATGTGCTTCTTTCTTCTGTCAGTTTGTTCTTATTCTATCAGTTTTAAATCTGCAACCCTTCTAAACCAACATATTAGAAAGCCGTCTTAATCTGGTCATTAATTTCAGGTTTTCAAGCAGTGTTTTATAGTTGAGATGTCCAACCTCACCTGAAATAAAGATCACAAGAAATTAATGCATTTTTATGAAATATAATATTAGGCCTTTTAAGCTTCAGGGAAAACAAGTAGTGGTGCTACAACACACAGCAAAGGCCTTGTATTTAATGAGCAAGTTGATTTTTTTTTAAAACTTTTTTTAATTTATAATCCAGTGAAAACTTAGGATCTGTGTGATTCAGTGCAGCAGGAGATTGATTGATCGATCACATCATGCATTTGCGCCACAGTAATTAATCAATGCAGCATGCAGGGAAAGTTGTGAAAAGTAGAGACAAAACAACCAAACCAGTCAAAATCAGGTGCAGATGTGTGATACACTCACTTCTGCACAGCCACAATCTATGGTTACAACCCCAATTACAATTTGATCATTTGCTAATCATTTTTGACATATAGTCAAAGACAGTAAATTAATGTTTTCCTCATCAACTTCATTGATTTTTATAAATATCTGCTTATTCTGCATTTGATAGCAGCAACATGTTTCAAACAAGTTGGGACAGGAGAAACAAAAGACTGTGAAAGTTGTGGACTGATCCAAAAACACCTGTTTGGATCATTCCACAGGTAAACAGGTTCATTGGTAACAGGTGATAGTATCATGATTGGGTATGAAAGGTTCATCCTGGAAAGACTCAGTCTTTCACAAGCAAGGATGGAGAGAGGTTCAACACTTTGTCAAATACAGTATTGTATAAAGAATATTACTACATGGACTCAGGAACACTTTGTAAAACTGTTGTCGCTAAACACTTTGTTTCAAGATTGCATCCTGTTTTAATTTACATTTTTCACAGCGTCCAAACCTTTTTGGAATTGGGCTTGTTTGATAATCACCAGTTGAACACTTTTTTTTTTACCCAATAATCGACATTGAGTTACAGTTTGTATTGACTGGCTGGACCTCAATCACTGGCTGCAAAATTAGTCACAGAAATGACAAAGCTTTGGTTTTTCATGCAGTCAATTGTGACGTTATGACAAAGGAATCATGTGAATAAACAGTTTTCTGACAGTAACTGTATGTCAGATAGTTGACTGCTCCCCGAACGCACATAAAAAATGTCGCTTTCTAGTCAGAACGAGAATAAATTGCCGCAGGACACCAGGATTTCTGTGCATTCAGCTTCTGTGGAGGACACTTTGTTAGAGGCTGCCTGACTTATAAAATGTATGGATAAAGCCTCTCCTTTCCTCCCTTGCTCTCATTTCAGTCAGACCGCCATCTTTCTGACAGCAGGTATCTGTCCCTGTCACTACTCGTACCATCAGCACAAACAGTGCCCTGTTAATGAGCTCGGCACAGACCGGGAACATGTAACAACCTTCTAATTTCCCCGCCATGGGCACTTTCACCTACCTGGCCATCATATACATAAGAGAACACCCTGGTTACTCTTGTGTATTAGGGTGTGTGTGCACCTCCAGTGTATTCAGGATGTCAGCTGTCCCTGCAACACTCCTCCAACTCTTATCATAAAGCCCTTGCAGGCAGAGGCTGCATGCCCAGAGGCCATGAGGGCAGAGGAGGCCGCTACCCTCAGGCCTGCTCCGGGTCTTTCTGGCCTACTATGACACTGACAAGGTGGAGGGAATAAAGTATGGAGTTTTGCTGCATGAGGACTGTGCATGATGAAGCTTTTAGTGAGAGCCTACTATACTATAGATAGTCTTACAAACAGTTCAAATCAGGTCATGGTGCCTTAAATACATCATCCTGAAATATGTTTAGCTGTAATGATTTTCTTCATAGCATTTTTAGAGTGTAATTTTTAGATGTATTAAAGTGATATTCCATTCAAACAATCTCCAGAAAGTGAGTGAATGAAACAAATGCTGATAACTAATGATAAAATTGTCTCTACACACCAGACATACAGGTTTGGTGTCCACATATTAAGCCGCCTGTGTTCAGGAAGCATGTTTCCCTTTGGTCTCCTTTTCTTCCCGTCCTGTCTGAGTTCCAGCTGCCTCAGTGGGTCTGATCTCTCTCTGATCGTCCCAGAGCTCCGCAGACCAAGTTACACCTGTGTCCGACATGCATGTTATTTTAGTCGGGCTGGGTTTGCAAAAAGTGCGACAAGAGACCAGTTTTATTTTGCAGCTGGAGGAGACTCGTCAAAGTGAGCCGAGGTGTGGACATTGCAGGATGGTAACTTTTAAAATTAAGAGGAAGAAAACAAACTGATTGCTCGCCAGGAAAAAAAGTGGAAAGGCGTGCAGGAGGCTCAGACAAATGATCTTGCTCAACAATGCGCTGGATTGTGTTTCAATAAAACCAGCAATCTGAAACAGGCATTTCTCTCAAAGCACTGAGAGGCTGATCTTTGGAATCAATAAAAGCCCACTCCTACACGTATTCTCAGCTCAACGTTTGTTCACATATTGTCGGGACACAGTGATGGAAATTAGCTTTCGCTGGCAGTTACTGTACAGTCTACAGCACTTCTACTTGATGTGGTAACCTTGAGGAAGTGATCAGGATCACATTGGCACTGAAAAGAGATTTTTGTTCACTCCTGCTATTGTGCTTTTTGTTGTAAACGTCTATGTTTCTGCTTGAGAGACCTGATTTCTTGGACACATTTCTTAACTAGATTTTGACTAATTAATGACTGAGAGGTGAAAAGAGAGGTTAGACAGGGGAATTATCAGGAGGTTGTTAGTAGAGTATGCTATTTTTTAGTGGGGACGGTTCAGTCATCCAAAATATTTCAGTTAATTGTGTAGCTCTACTTTGCACCACTTCAGTAAATACAACCATTGACATGTGGTCATTCACATTTTCAACAGTTTCTATGGTCTCGAATTACTGAACAACACACCTGAATTTCTTATCTTTGAAATCATGGCAGTGAGCTCACAGCAAGGTCATGTTGAGATTAAACATTTAGATTGAGATTAAAAATGTAATGCACAAGAGCTGAGGGCTTAGTCTCCCTTTCTTTGCATAGTTGCATACATCAGAATTAGAATCATATTATTGACCAAGTGCATGCACACATGTAAGGAATGTGACTTTGGCTTTTCATTGTTCTCAAATGTACTAACACAGGAATAGACATACAGCTGAGCACAAACAAATAAAGGTAAACAGTGGTAGAAAATAAAGAATGATCAGGACGGTAATAAAAGTTTTTTATTTACAAATCAAGTATTCTAAGTTGTAAATGATACAAATAGTGCAAAGAAATAAATATTGAATGAGTATGCATCCGTGGGTTGCCTGATTATGTGCAGTATATGCATGTATACATCGTGCGTGCAGGATTTATTTTTATATTTCACATTCACACAAACCACTTGGGGCTTTATCATATTTGCTGAATAGCATATTTAGCGAGGATTAACATTAAAGCTCCACCAACAAGATCAATGTCATCTCAAAGAAACTCAAAGGTTCTGAAAGCCTGCTGTTTTCCCTGAGACTGAACATTGAAGCTGTTCTTTTTTTTCCTTCCTAGTCCTGTGATTCTCTCAGCTGTTGCCAGCTCCCGCTCCATACCTTTAGTACTGTGTCGATAAGAAGAAGATGCGGTGGTTCCCTCCATAGACTGCTGAACAGAACAATCCAATATGAGCCATAGCTGTAACGCCAGGCATTGATAGGCGCGTCCTCACATTCTGGTCCAGGTTCATGGTCAAATTGGCCCCTTTAGTTCCCATTTGTCATCATTAGCAAAAGACATAAAACTGATTTCTAAGTAAAGCTCAAAGTGTTAAAAGTCAATTTCGGGTCCACCCTGATAGATCGTCCTAGGCAGTAACTGTACCTTGGGAAAAGTGAAGGGTTAAGAGGTTCAGAGTCTCTCTTGGTGGTTTCCAGTTCTTTGTGAAGGAAGCAGACCACCAATGGAAAGACGGACCACCATTGTTAAATCACGTCACAGTCTGTAGTGTAGATGCTGACATATCTTTGTCATAGAGTGAGTTTACATGCACACTGTCCCTGTTATCATCGGGTTTCCGGAGTATCCAGGTTGTGATTTGCACATTTAAACTCCGTATCCTGCTTTGAGAAAGTGGATATCCCAGCTGGAGCACTCTGATAAAAACAGTGATGCTTTGAAATGTAAACATTCTTTATTCAAAAATTATGAGATTAACAATGTGATAATGCTCTGGTTGCTTACAGTAAATTCATTGTTGACCTCCTTGTCTATTATGATCTATTAATAGATGTGACTCTAATTCCAGTAGATTGGTAGCAAAGTCCAGACAGACCAAAGTCAAAAACACCAAAATAACAGATTTGCTGGATGTAAAGGAGACAAAGGCAAACCTGCACCTACCTGCATAATATTAGAATTGTGTTTACGAAGATATGAATAACCCCTGAATAATCCAGAATATGATCAAATATGTGCATGTAGGGAGAAACTAAAGCATGAGGTCCGACTGCTGTGGCAACTTTAGTTTTGAAATCAAATGTGAAAAATAACTTTTTTTAAACACAGTTTCTCAACAGAGCTTTTATTTCATCATGGTGTTGTGGTACCTTTCCGACATGGATTTCTGTCTTAATTTAATTTCCAAATCAAACATTAGAGAAGTCAATCCTTCCACTGTAATGTGCTGAAAACACAAATTCAGCATCTTCAAAAGTCTGTGCCAGCTTTTAACCGTTGATGATTGCAGACAAATGCTTGTTTGTGTGTTTGTGTGTTGTGCTGTTTAGAAACACAAGCTGAAGGGCAAGCTGGAAAATTGATGGCTTGCTGTAGGCAGAGTGAATGGGTTTTAGAAGTAGCATTTCCAATAATGCATTTTCTCAGGCTTCCCTGAAAGAGGGTAAAAAGAATATGGAGTTGTTTGTTTTTGTTATGAGACGCTGTCTTTTATGGTTGTTTTGCAAAATCGTTATCGAGTTCAACCGGTTTGTGCTTCTTTTAAATGCTGAATTCTTACACTACTGTACAATGCTGCTGGATGCTGTTTGCTTTCAGAGGTGTTTCAGTACAACAGGGACCATCACAGCAGCAAAACTAGCCTGCACTCTCTCTCATACTGTAAAGCACAGAACTAATATGGTAAGTTGACATTGAAGATGAGCCCTTCAGCGAATGTGTGCTTGGGAAAAGAACACAAAGGGATTTGAAAACTCAAGAGAGGTATTCGAGGGCTTTGACAATGTGGTGTAATGACACTTACCACTTTGCATTTAAAGGGGTAAAATGTGACTTTTGGCTTCCTCCGCAGTAGCTTCTGATTTCCGTCTGACACGCAACAAAGCGTTATCGATCCTCGGGGAAACAGGCCGAGAACAAAACCTCCCCTTCATCTCGCAGAAAACTGCTATGTCGGGGTCTCCAGAAGCGCTCACCCCCTGCCCACACACACACACACACACACACACACATATGTGCAATTACACATGCACACAGCCACATCACGATAAAAGACGGCGCGTGAAACTCTTGAGGGAGCCGAAGGGCTAAAGCCACTGAATAAATGACAGGTAATTTTCGGTTGAGAGTGGAGCGAAGGGATGAGTGAGGCGATCAATCACTTCGGCGATCACCCATGCAGATTTCAGTCCTCCCTGGCATCATCAAGGCTGATGACAACGACAGAGCGAGACAAGATTGCTTGACAAGTGCGTGTGAGAGAGAGAGAGAGATGCGTGTTGTGCATGTGTGGAAATGGCACGTTAATTGATTTCCGTTGAAAATGCATAAAATGCCGCCTTTGTTCGGGCCATGGACTGATTCTTGCTAAATAGGTAGCAGTTACTTTTTTTGAGATGTATGAAAAGGATAGGGCAAGTTTAAGTGTGTCTGAGATGGCCACAGCTGGAGGAAAGTGGAGCTATTGATCCTGGGAGTTTCATTTTTCAAGCATAGTCATCTTTCAGAGCCGACTTCGATTTTTGAAAAATATACAGTGTGCTTTTCAGATAATTTTATGCCCTATTTGTCACAGTGTACAGTGGAGAGATGTGAAGGATCCCTGGGTCGGTGGTAGGTGGGATGGCCATGCTCCTCCTCAGCCTAACTTCAGCTCATTGCTTTGCTCAAGTACATATTTAAACAAGAGCTGCAACTAATGATTATGTATTTGTATTAGTGATTAGTGTGTTGATTAGTAGTTTGATTAATTCTGTGTTTCCGATATGTTTCCAGAGGCCAAGGAGACACCTCTGAATAGCTTGTGTTGTCTAATCAGCAGTCAAAGATATTCCATTTACAGTGATATAAAACAGAGAAAAGTATAATATCGTCAAATTTGAGAAGCTGAAAAAAACAAATATTTGGTATTGTGGGTGGCACCTGAACATTCAAAATGATCCACTGACTAATCTTGAGACTACTGAAAACATATTCTGAACGCACCACCAGTGTTCCCTGATAGTGATGATGATCCAACAAGGCGTAATGCAAAAAACCTCCAAATTGTATTCATTAAATTTAAGCTACTTATTCAATCAATCAGTTGACCAACAGATATGTTGATTGCAATTAATCAACTATTTGGTTAACTGATTCAGGTGTAAAACTTTTGTTACATCAAAATGTCAAATATTTGCTGGTTTCAACTTCTTAAATGTAAAAATGTGAATATTTTTCTTTATAAATGTGATTGTTAACTTAATGATAGTAAAAAAAAAAATCACCATTATCAGGTATTAAACTGAAAAAACAATAATTTAATCATGAAAATAATCTGCAGATATATCAATAATGAAAATGATTAGTTGCATCTCTACCAACATTATGACACTCTCTCTTTCAGAGAAAGACACCACGTGAGTCATCGTTGTCCCTAAATACCAGTGATTTGGTTTGCCCCTGGCTTGCCCTCACTTTGCTGTTTCTTCTGTGTGTAGTGTGAAAGCGTGGCCTTTCACTTCGTTTCGTTTTACACTCCGGCCTTCTGACAGTAAATTTTTTCCAGCTCAAAATAATGAGCAGGACAAAGGTTAAGACAGACAAAATGATGGTGAGAGAGAAGCAGATGTGTTGGTTGCTTACAGTAAAACCTCAGAGAGAAATGGAGACACTTTTTGTTTAGGCAAAACAACGCGGCGACTGCCCACAGCGTTGCATCCTGGGTGGTCAAGTGGTAAGAGAGTGGTTATGTCATCGCTGACAGTTGCCCACCGGTGTCGCCCAGCAGCAGGTCACACACATGCAGACCCCCACTGATGGTTAAAGGTCTGCTTGGTGTGAGGACTTGACAGCACTCACACACACACAAACGTGTACACACACATGCAAACAAGCATGTGCTACTGCCTTTCCTTCTGTTGTGACCTGTTTCCACTTCCACACTCTTCTGGGAGGTCACAGGTGGGCGTCAGAGGGCAGCCCGTCCTGTCTTAACCTTAAGTGTGAGAGTAAACAAAAATGACCTCTGACTGTTTTTCTAAAGTTCAGCATTTAAACCGTCTTCCACTTGAGGAATTTTTATCATGTCCACTTTGTCTGTATAGTAAATTGCATCACAAAAAAAAAAAAACCTTTAGACATGAATGTTGCATAATTATATTACGCTACCAAAGCACTGAGTCACTTTCAGAGCTTTACGCTTCATTAAATAAAAATGAATTCTGGAGAAGAGTATTTCATTTACTTTGAAGACTTGATGGAGACAGAAGAACCTCTAATACGTTTCAGAGGATTTCCTGCAACTGGCAATGAAGCGGCTTCTTATGCAAAGCCGCTGGATAGGCATGAAGATGGATTGTTAATAGAATGTGTTGCAGTGTATTCAGTAATCATTATTAATCTGTGTGTCGGCGGATTCTTTCTCAGCTCGGCCCAGTGTTCATAAAGCTCGGTTAATTAGACTGATTGATTAGATGGTGGTGATTCAGAGCTCTCATCACGGCTCCTCATCCCGTCAGGCCTCTAATAAGATCAGATTGCTCTCGTATTCACGCACTCCCCTGCACACACACCCACACCCACCCACACCCACACACACACACACACGGCTTGTTTGGCCTGTCATACAACCTCTCCATCTTTCTCACTGCCTGTCTGTCTGTCACATCCATATTCAGACAGGATTTACAGGCATGAAAGAAGCAGCCAAGCTTGCCAAAGCAATACACTGAAGACTAGAAGTTACATTATGTTAACATGAAACGATTGCAAATCTCTCATCCCCCCCTCATCCCCTCCTCCTCTTCCTCTGCTTTGTCTCTCACTGAGATCCATCCTGCGTTCCCGTCTCATCACGTCTCATAAATACGACCGGTCCCTCTGTTTAGCCAAGGAAAACATCACCCTGGATAGCCAGGAATCTCACATCTGTCTAGACTCAACTTGACCTGTGTGTGTGCTGCATGTACGCCTGTGCGAATCCTCTCAGCTCTGGATGTGAGGAAGCGTGTGCACATCGCATATCATCACTTGTTCTTTTCTGCAGATTTAATTGTGACTCAGTTCTCCCAAAGATTTAATTGCTCTTCTTCTGTGATGCTCTTTTTTTTTTTTTTTGGTTTTATCAATACACGTGCACAGCTCCGAGCAGATCCGCCCTGCACTTAGCGCACAGTGCCTGCTCATCAGCACAGAGACAGCACAGTAAAGAGACTCTCCCTCGCTGTAGTAAAACTTTATGACTTTCCGTGTTGCTTTTGTCTCCAGGCATCGGATATTACAGAGGATGATAAGCATTCATTTAGATTTTTGCCAGATCACCAGTCCTTCGCGTCAATACAGCCCATCTGAGCTCTTTAAAAAGACACAAAGTTTGGTGTGTGTGTGTGTGCGTGCGCCTGAGTTTATGAGTGTGCACCTACCGTTTGTGTGTCTGTGTGTATTGGTGTGTGTATTCCAAGGCTGTGATGAACCCACTGCAGTATCACCCCTAAGAGAGTATTTATGGAGAAAATGATTACCTTGGAAAGAACAGAACTTTGATGAAAATCGTCCCACTTCAATTTGTGCCTCGCAGGCCTGCAGTTGGCGTCCTTGTTTATGGGTAATATTGGAAATCTGTAAAATTGCACAGAGAAATTCAGTAACAGAGAGCTTTCATGAAGACATCTTGATATTCAGTGGCTTTCTGATTGAGGCTTTTGGAGATTGTCACCTTGAAATAATAGTCTATGGTCCAGGCTGTTTGGACTTTTTGGGACTTGTTGGGATGAGAATTATTTTATTTGTTTCTAAGGCTGCTTCAGTGCAGTAGATGTTTAATTTGTAGAAGTTTATGAAGCTTATGTGCACATAACACGTATTTAGTTTTATCAATATAGATGGAGAAATTCTTATGGAAGCCAGGTATTGATATTAGAGATGTTGACTGATCATTAGACAGTGAGTATCGGACTGTGCTGTCATTATTCTACTGAGAGGCGACACCATCCTCTAACCCTGATCTAATGTACCTTTTAAACTGCTGTTGTATCTACCTTCACACTAAGCAAAAAAAAAAGACAGCGTCCAGCAAAAACATTACCCAGATTTCCCACAATGCAATGCAGCATCATCTGGCAAGGTGGTGTGGTGGCCAATCAAATACATGTGAGCAGTGAACAGTGTATTTGTACTGTTTACCTGGTGATTGTTGTGACTAAAGATAGAATAATTGACTTCTTGATAACCGTCCTAAAATCATGTATCTTAGCGTTGTAAATCCCTGCATGAATTTTAGCATCTAAAAGCTCTTAAAGTCATGGATCTGTTACCCAAACTGGATTGCTTGGGTTGTATTTCGTGTCTCAGCCGATACCTAAAGCAACACGATGCAAATGATACAAAAACAATGCAAGTGTGTGGAAAGTCTACAGGGTCATCAGGTGAGCGCTTCATTGTGTTTAGTCCATGACACTGAAAAGACCATATAAATGGCACATTCCAAAAACTAAATTATCTTTCAAAATCCAAAAAACTAACTGGGATGACCTTTGCAGTCTCCACTTGAATTGCTCATGGCTGCATCCTTCCCTTGGTCCTCTGGTGCTCTTTGTTTGCTTGTTTCATAGGCTGAGCGGATTCTGAATGAGGCGCATTTCTCCCTCTCTCAGGTTTTTGGTCGGTCACCCGTCAAGCACAGCTGGATGGGAGGTCTAACTGGGATTGACTAGCTGCAGTTGGAGGTGAAAGAAAAGAGTTTAGATTTCTGCAGCGTTTTACTTTTTTGGGGGGCAAGAAAACACTTTTTTTGTGAAGCACGTGTGTGGTATGAATCAGTTTTTGTGTGTGATCATTATCAGAGTTTCAAACGTAGACAAATGACAGTGTGTCTGCCCTCCACACACTCCCTGCTATCTCTCTCGCTGATGAAACTGGCTTCACCAGTGTGTGCGAGGGTAAAATACGCACAAAGAAAGAGAGACTGCAATTAATGATGCGGGGAGGGGGTGTCCTTTCTGCGTTGTTGTTGTTGGTGAGAATCGTCCAGTTTTAAATTAGGGAGGGATGTCGAAGCGTACTGGGAGGGAGGGAGGAAATGATGGAGCAAATGATGAAAGGGATGAACGGCAATCTGCTCGGGTCTTTTTCTATTTGCATCTCTTTTGCATGAGCTTGTGACTGAGTCAAACGAGTCGTATGATAGACGATATTGACAAGCTTAAATGCCCTTATTGGATGAGAAGTGGCCCCTGGGTGCTGCCCCAGCGTTTTCTAAGAACAGACCGCCAGACAAAAACCACACACTCACATACAGCATTACCCCGTTTTTGCTACCACAGCACTCTCAACAATTACCTTCCAGCTCTTTAAAACACACACACACACACACACACACACACACACACACAAAGGCTATCTTTATGACTGCAGCATTTCCACCATTCCACTTTTTTATTTTTTTTTCCTGCTTTCCTTACCTCCTTCACCCAGAGACCATTAAACCAGATCCCTTCTAAAAGGCTTTAAGGCCTCTCTTGGCCAGCCACTTCTTCTCCAAAGCCCTGCCATGGCTCTTTTGGTGTTTTTAAATCAAAGTCCATGAAAGGTTTTTGGGGGGAGGGTAGCAAAGAGAAATTTGGGACGGGTTTTTGTGTTTGTGGGTTGGAGACAAATCTTAGTTATAAACCCATATGGTCTTACTCTCTCTCTCACACACACACACACACTCACATACACTGGCTTAATCTGATACGCTACATGCCCTCCTGGCCTGTTCTGCTCTGGTGGGATTATATTTTTTTCTCCTCTGTCTCCCCTCTCACCTGCTGAGAGTTACTGTAGATGTGTAACCTGCTCTCTTTCTTTTTGTCTCTTCTGCTTTCAAACACAAGTGCATACACTCTCACACACTCACACACAGCTGCACACACACACACGCTCTTGCAGCACAAACACTGGTATGAAAGACAGTCTGGAGGTGGACTCTGCTGTGATTCGTGCGCTTCTCTCGCAGACGGTTCTGATTTAAGGATCACGGCGGTGTGTAGCTTTTTGATTCTGCTGGTAGTCAACCTGAAAATGTTTTCCTTGATGGTTTTTTGGCAGAGGCCATGTCGGGGGAGCTCCGGCCAGCTCACTTCACCTGCCAGCTGCTCGGCTCAGGCTGGCCCTTCTGGAGCCTTTTTTTTTTCTCCCCCAAGTTTCATACTCAAAAAGACAACTCGGCTCGACTCCCCCCCCCCCACATCTCCACCTGGCCCCACAGATCAGGTTCCATATGCATCAGTGTCTCAGAGTGGGAGCGCTGACTCACCTTCAGTTAATCTTTTCTGACTGCAGCGAGTGTTGATGGGTGGTGTGGTGGGTCCAAACCGGAGGTGTAGAATTTTAAGGTGCATCCAGTTATTGATTGCCCTGAAAAACTGTTCTGTGTGAAGCTAGCGAGTACAGCCGACTTGTACACACAACTGTGTTCAGGATGAACAGTTCTGTTTTGGGTGATAACTTTAATTCCCTTTTGTAAAAGGCTTAAAGTACTGGATGGAGGAAGGATAACATGCAGCTAAAACACAACTCCCTCACAACTCACTATTTCCTCAACATCATCCTGCTTTAGTTGACTGCCCACCTCAGCACTCGTTCTTTATGATATGTAATTCTGATTATATTGAGCAAGGTCTAATGTTCAAGACTATTGTCAGTTATGGCAGGTAGATACACTTTTTACATCAAAGGGTGACCTTCGCTCAAAGAGGTTTGTGATTTGATTTGTGCTCTTCTGTCAAGTTCTTTTGTCCTTTTTTGAAATGATTTTGGAACAGAGCACCTCATATTTCAAACATGAAAAAATTGTTGGCAGAATGAACTGAACAATAACTTATACTCTGCATTTGTGAGCTTCGCATTACTACACGATGATAATATATCTCCAGAAGTTCATATATCAACAAGATTACAGCCACACTAGCAGCTCTGTGAGATTATACATGGGTACAGCTGTGGTTTGAGCTAAATACTAGAATGATAATGCCTAGCAGATATAGTGATTGACATGTTTACCATCTTACTTAAGCATGTTAGCCTAAACCAAATTAAATGACCTGATGGGCTGCTAGATGAAAAAACAGAGGATAACCTAGGCGATTAAAGTTCATCCTGAGGGGAATATATGTGAATGTGTGAAAAGGTGTATAGCAAATTTATAATTATCCCTCAAATAGTTGTTGAAAAGTCAAGGGATCACCAACATCAGTAAGATTCATCCTCTGGAGACCATGAGTGTAAAATAATCACGGCAATCCATGTAAAAGTTGTTAAGATATTTTGGTGTGGACCAAAGAAGAGCCACTCATCGACATTGTCATCCATAAAGCTTGCCTATGAAATGGCATCAGTGCTCTCCTTTTTTCTTTCAGTTCAGTTTCAGGGGCAGATTAAAATTAATAACCTAAAACCTTTTGGACAAAATTTCATACAATAGGCAGTAAAATCATTCCTTTACAGACCTTCTTAAAAACCCTGTCCTTTGCTAAATTATACCTCAAACCTTATTTCCACTGCCTCACCTGTGACTGGAGCTCCTTTGCAGTCACATTCCTTTATGAACCATTTTGCACTTTACAAGCACCTGGGCTCCGTTCTGATAAGGTGAGAAACCTTTGAGCTTCACAAGAGTTATAGGAGGTGTTTTACCCCGATAAGCTGTACTGTATGTGACTAGGTGAAAGATAAATGGACACCTTGTTCTTTCTTTTTGTGACTTCTCTTTCCCCTCGCCGTCTCGCAGGGTTTTCCATCTTCCTTTGCCTCGGCTCAGTAACGTTTAAGTTAGACTTGCAGCGGAGAGGACGGCGGTGACATGGGGAGAGAGAGAGAGAGAGAGAGGAAGTGTTAGACAGAGCTGTGATTAAGTCTAAGTGTGTGTATATAACATCAAGAGAATGATGGGTGTATGGACAGGTATAGTCATCGACGTAGGAAACTAGGTCGGAGTCAAATGCATCCACATCCACAGTGTGACATCTACTAGCAGTGTGACTCCACTTGTATCAACGTACAACTATTTCAGCCCAAATATTTAGCTCAGAAAGGGCCGGGATGAAGCGTAGCACAAACTAACAGCAGTGCCTGTAACCAAAAACTAAATGGAATAGTATATCAGTCATGAAGGTGTTGTAAATTTATACATTTACATTTATACCTGTGTAGTCCAGAAATTTATGTATTTAAGTCTGTGCTTGCAAGGTCATTTTTTTAAGTCTGCGAACTGTTTTGAAGTCAGTCTCTGGCTGGCAAGAAGGTGACACTGTCCATGTGCATTACATCCTTTCTGGGGTTTATACAGTTTTATTAATGACATGTTGTTCTTTTACCTTGTTCTGTAAATTCTAGTGAGCTAGAATCGCCTGTCTCTTGTGTATCATCAGTTTTCTTTACAAAGCTCTGTGTACTCATCACACAGAAAAACTCGTGTTCACACTCTCAAAAAAAAATTAAGCCTGCCAGCTTTTATCACAATACAGGTACAAAACTAAATGTACAAGCTTAAAAAAAAAGGGAAGGTCACAAGTTCGAAACTGTATTTTCAGGCCCACTTTTTTGAATGATAGAACAATAGCTAAACAGCTGATGTGTCTCTCTGTGATCGCCTCCTATCTGCTCCTGTACAACCTTTCTGTTGTTGTACAGCTAAATCCTACAACTCCATTGGCAAGTCACCACTATCTCCAGTCTAACTGACTAATTAATTATCTTGTCAATGTGCAGTAAAGACAATGCATCAACCTCTACACTTCCTGAGGCACTGTTTGGAAACCTTCCTGCGTCATGACTAATACTAGACTTTTCAAAATCACCGCTTTGCGTCAGAAACCTAAAGAATAAATGAGCAAATGGCAAAACTTTTCCTTGCTCCTTTTCCTCGGTGGCCTTGCCAGCAGCTTGTAGAAATGTCTTCAACAACTCATAACACTTTCAAATGTCTATTGTGCAGTAAATGTGTCTGAGAGAACAACTGATTATGCCAGAATAGTTTCCAAGTCGTCTGAATGTTACTTTAATGGTACATCAACAATCCTACATTTGTTTGAACATCTAGTATTGAATGACAGTGTTAATGTAAAGTAGTTGTAGCCTACAATATGTCTCTTTTGCTGCCTTCTCAAGCTCTCTCAGTATGTCATATTTCAACATTAAAGTTCAGGCATACTTTTTTATATCTTTTTTCAAAACATGTCAGACTTGGATTTCAGTCTAAGTGCACCCTGACAGATTTTTTTCCAGATATGTTTAAGTTGGTTAGAAAAAGTTTGTGTTTGTATTAGTCCATCACGAGTTGATGTGCTTTGCATATTCAAATGTGCTTTTTGCCTGACTTGCTTTTTGGGAATTTCAAAAAGAAACCTAGAAGGTTTTGACAGGGAGGCCTAGTAAAAGCGATTTTTGTTCTCTAATGTTCTTTGATGTTTTTTGTTTTCCTGGTTGATCACAGCGTCGAGTCAATTCTCTGTTCTCTCTCTCTTCTTCTCATCTTATTTTATCTTTGTGATTGATGAAGAGTTTGAAGAGGCACTGAGGAAGCCTACAGAGAGGACAAACAATCTCCCACGTATTGTTGCAGTGTTGAGTGTGATGAGGGGGTTGAAGTAGCTATCAATACCCATATTGATGACTACAGTGAAAGCTGGTGGAAATGTTCTGCTTCCATATTGATCTCTGATCCATTATGAGCTGTTAGTAGACGGCCCGGTGAATGATGGGGAACGGTCCATCCATCATAAGGCGATGTCCTCGCTGCTTGGCAGACATGCTCTTTTAGCTGTTTAGCTTGTCCTTCTGTGATCCTCCTCCTCTCACTCCTTTTCTCTGCTGTTCATTAAACACAAAACACTCCCGACGTGCCGCACACACTGGGTGGACATTTAAGCCTGAATATGACAGCACCTGTCTCCTCTCACTCGTTTTGAAAAATACTCTCAATAGAGTTAAGGTTACTGGCTAAAAACTGTCCAATAAAGAAAAAGAAAGCAAAGTCTTTCAGATGTCTTTTTACCATCTCTGTCATATGTTGATCCTGGAAATGTGAATGAACGAAATTTAATCGGTATAATCAAGAGAAAACACGAACCCTGGAGAAAGAATGGTTGCAGCTATATTATCTCACCTGGGATACTAATTTAAACTCTCTCTTCTCTCCCGCTCTTCTCCCTGCTTTTCTATTTTATTCTATTCTCTTCTCCAGGTCACTGATCGGTCTGTGCGAGCGGTTGCAGAGCATTGTCCTGAGCTGCAGTTTGTTGGCTTCATGGGATGCCCGGTGACCTCTCAGGGAGTCATCCATCTTACTGCGGTGAGTATCACACACATTTTTTCCACTTGCGTTTTAAAAGGACTTCCTTGGTTGTGGCCTATTGTGAGAACTCAAATCATGTGTTTGCTGATGATGAAAGTGAAGATACCGCAGTTTGTGCATCACAGTTAAAAGACGGTTATTTGCAGTCAACAGATTCACTCTTTTTGAAGTCATAACTTGTATCAGTAAATTCCAACAGAAGTTTTAGCGTGACTAAATTTTTTGGTCTAATCCTGTTACCGTAGGCCAGCTCTCCGTTATGCTGCAGGCCGTGCATCGTCTCCAGGGGGGAAAATTAACTTTTGCAGAGTAAACTCAGGACCTCGCTGTGTGTTTTATCTAAGACTTAGTTTTGAAGTTATTTCGTGTTAACTTTTAAATCTCATGAAAGCCTAATGAGATGAATCCTAATAATACGCTGCTGTTCTGACTACACCCTGCTGTTTGATATTACCATGCTAATGAGCAGCACTCTGTGGTTTAAGATGTGCCATGCCATATAAACATGGACACACATGCACTCACACGGTGATTGCTTGGATTGAATTCACCAGGAAATACTGCACCTTGTTTTTCTTCTCATTTATTTCCTTTTCCCAACATAACGTCCGTCTGTAATGTGTGTGTTCACTTATGTGGGAGTGTGTGCGGTGTGTCCGCACCCATGTGTGCTTGAGTAATACAATTCGATTTGTGCTTGATGTACTCGGGTGTACACGCGAGTGTGAACGTACCCTTGTGGGCTGCGTGCGTCCATTCCTCCTCAAATGCAATTACAGTTGTGTTAATAGGACTGAGACACCCGATGCCACGCTGCATTATTAGATTAAACAGCAGATTAATTTGTGCTCATGGTTTTGGCCCCCTATCATCTCTGCAGCCTCCACTGACCTTGGCCAGTGTGTTGTAGACAGACAGTAATGAAGCCAGCCAGTCATAACAGCATTAGCATACCTGGAGGTGGACGCATACACATCCACCCACACGCACAGTCTAGCACACCTCATTATTATTTATTACAGTATTAACCAAGGTGAAGTTTTTAGGAGTTTAGCTGAGCAACTTCATAATTCTGATCATATTTATATTTTTTCTAAAGCAGCAGTTCGGTCTCAACTGAAAAATAACTTTACATCTTTTCAGAAAAAGACAGATGAATACAGAACTACATTTTCACATCTTGACAAACTTGGCAAGACCCCAGTAACGCACACAAACACATCCATGCATGCACACAAAATGTCGCTGCTACACACACTTAGATACCAATTTTGCAATGTGGTGTGGTCCACTTATCAGAAGGTTGGTGGTTCGGCCCTCGGCTGACCATGCATGTGATACTGAACCCCAGATTGTGCCACAGGTGTGTCACTGTGTGTGTAAAGCATGGGCATACTGTGTGGCACTTTGTATAGAAATAACTACAGTATATCACTCTTTGCATGTCAGCCTCTATTATCAATGTATGAATGTCTGTGTAAATGGGTGAATATGCAATAATGTGTAAAGTGCTTTGAGTGGTCGGTAGAGTAGAAAAGTGCTCTATACATGCAGTCCATTTACCACTTGTTCAGAGGAGTTTCTAAAAGTCTGCCTCCTCATGTCATGTCATTTAATTACACAAGTCCAGAAGGACAAACCCTCAAATAATGTAGTCCACAGCAACACAACCGTTAACTATTTGACCCCAGTGATAAACGTATAATTGAATTTTCACATTTCTGACAATGTTACTGAACATTGTGAACTTCATAAACATGTAACGGCATGACTGTTGTATTGTATTGCATTAGATTGTACCTAATAAAGTAGCCACATTATTTCAAATATCTTCTGATGGAAAAGAAAGAAATTGCAGTACAGAAATGCCAAGCATATGTGTAAGGTAGTTTAGAGACACAATTACATATTTGTTTATGAGCGAGCACACGTTTACTGTTCAACTGTTCACTGTTACTGTTCAAGTGTCCATTCAGCAAATATCTTGGTCACGTTTCTTTCAAAAACTCATTTAGAGAGCCACTTTACACCAAACAGAAAAGCAGTGTTTCAAGCCTGTTTCACCCCTCAATACACCCCAAATCTCTGATGCTCTCCTTCCTCTGTAACCACACCCACTAGTGATGTCACAGTTTACTGACACAACCTGCAGTACACTGTGACATCACTCAGCAACACTGCATCATCGAGGGCTGTTCAGATACTCTTGAAAGAATCAAAAATATTTCTATTGTTTGTTTATGTGAATGTATAATGCAGATAGATATACTGTTATTGTATTTTCTAGACTCTCTTTTCATTGAGGAGCATCTTTAGAAATGCAGAATTTAGTCTTCCTTGCAAACAAATCAGCTGATCAGCAGATGAGAAAGAACTGAAGAACCAGACGGAAATAACTCTAAATTAGATCCAGTCAACCACTTAAGAAGACTGCTTTGAAGGTTTCTCTAAAGCATGGGTATTGATCATACTTTATGGATCGTGATGAGACAGAAATGTTTCACAGATAACATTTGAACCACCTCCGTTCTGTCTGTACAGACTTGTAGTCAAATCATTTCTCTCTTTGTTTTCTGCTACTTCAAGCATCATTTCTGTGAGTCATCTCTTTCAGCCTCCCTCTCTGCCTCTCTCTGCCTCTCCACCTCTTCTCCGTCCCTCTATAATCTCTGACAGTAATTATCTCGTTTAGCAGTTGATTCCTCCTCCCATTCATTCCCACTTGGTCCCATCCAGCGTCGATTGAAAATCATATTCTTGCGTTTAGAATCGTTGCATTTCTGATGACTCCGTGGACCTGCATGCGATTCCAGGACTGCGGCGCTCCTCTCTTGTTCGATTATCACACACCCCCTCCCACTTCTTTCTCTTTCTCTCTCTCTGATAATCTTCCCAACCTCCTCAGCAGAAAAAAAGGGAAGAAAATCCATTACTTTTATTAACTCCTCTCATATGACACACTCATTTCAGATTGATATATTTTTTTTTAATGCCGACTTCTCACAAATTAGGGTATGAGGAAATCAATTGAAATTGTATTTTCTTAATCAAGTGAGCTGATGGTTCGAATAGGCCACCCATGGTGTGGAGTTCGATGCAGATGGTCTGTAGAGTAACTGTAAAGCTGTGGCATTTATGCTCCTCTAATGGTTTTTCAGTGTTTCAGTCCTACGGGAGCTGTGCTGCTCCTCTGTGATGTGCAACACAACTCAATATTTGCAGCCAGGCACCGTTTGATAAATCATCATCTTGTTAGCGACTAAAAGGCAAAATCGAGATTTCTGCTGGCTGAGAGAGTAAAGCCCTCTAATCGAAAACAAGCTCTCTAACACTTTCCTTACTGGTTAGAAATCAAACATTACATATGCTCTCTAATGTCAGAACAAAAACTGTGATGATTTTAAGAGCAGACACGTGTGTGATGTGGTCTCTCGTGGTGCCGTGCCAGGGACGCACTGTGTTTTTATTTGTGGTTGGTTTCGAGATTGAAGCTCAAAGTTCGCTGTGAGCTCTTGACATTAATAATAGTTTTATTGATGACGCTTGTCACATCCCAAGGCTGCGTAATGGATACAAAACATCTTGAGATTGGATGCTTTGTGTGTATCCCAGAGCCTTCGCTGATTTGGCGCTCTCCCTCTGCGACTAATTTGAGAACTTTATGTGCGTTTTTTTTGTGGAAGTATGAGATTAATCATTCTCCTAATTCGGTTTCGGGGGGTTCGCCCTTTAGTCAAGCCTGTGACAAGCCACCGAGGTGGAAGCACAATAGATTAAGTGTGTGTGTGTGTGTGTTTGTGTGTGTTGGGTGGAAGGCTTCACTCCAGTTGCCAGTTTGAACGTAACCCCCCTGCACTCCAGATGTGTGTGTGTCTTCATGGAAATGGATTTGTGTGTATTTCAGAAGTGGATAACGTACTGTATTTTCTGTGCTCTCCCTTTGCTTCTCAGGCAGCCTCAACCTCACTTTGCTGTTGGCTGGCTTTGAAAAAAATGTGCAACACCAACAGAGTCATTATCCGTCTCTCTGAACAGTGTTGTTACCTGTTTATGTCTCTTTCTCTGTCCAATCTCTTTGTGCATTTGGTCATTGTCACTCTCTGTATGTATCTCTTTTTTTTTCTCTTTTACTCTTGCAGTGTGTGTGTTTTTGGTCTTTCTCTCTCTCTCTCTCACACACACACACACACACACACACACACACACACTCTCCCGCCGTCTCTCCATCTTCCTGTCAAGCGGTGCTCTTTTCTTCTGGTAGTGATTAAGTCCAAGGTCGGCTCTATCAGAGAGCCAGTGTTCGAGAGCGGCTCTGGGTGCCAGAGAGCCTTCATTCCCTGAGCCTTAGATGTCCCACTGATGGCTTCTCTATGCTCGTCATGCCTACCCACAATGCCCCTCCTCATACATCAGCCTATCACCGCCCTAAGACACTGTGGGCCTCAAAATGCCTTTTTTGTGTGTGTGAAAGTTCCCACCCTCGGGAGAGAAAGAGAGGAGGCCAAAGACATAACAAATGGAGAGACTGTTGAAGAATGTGTCAGAGATGAAAAGAGGTATATTTGGAGACTGTAATAGTTGTGTGTCGTCTCTCTGATGTGCAGAACTTGGATGTTTCTGGTCTTAATTTTGGGCCTTGTAGATTAATTCAGCCGTGCCGCTCCGCTGGCTTTGTTGTTCTTTTCCAGAAAAATTTAGGCCCTTTTGATAAATGTGCTCTAAATTTGACAGAATTGGACTGTGGGCAACACCTCATTCTCTCTGTGTGTTTATGACCAAATAAAACAGTCTGGTTTATGACAGGGAAGCCATTTAATTTCATAACCAGAATCATATGTTCTATCCATCCCGGTGGCTCAGCGGAGCAGTGTGCACTCGTAACAGTGCAAATTTGGCTCGTAACCCACAACCCTGATTCCACAAGTTGGGACGCTGTGTAATACATAAATAAAGCAGAATATGATAATTGGCTAATCCTTTTTGAAAATAGTATTAATGTTTGACCTCAACCTCATTGATTTTTTTTTAATATATGCTGATTTTGAATTTGATGCCAGCCACACCTTTCACTCAAGTTGGGACAGGAGCAACAAAAGACTGTGAAAGTTGTGGACTGATCCAAAAACACCTGTTTGGATCATTCCACAGGTAAACAGGTTCATTGGTAACAGGTGATAGTATCATGATTGGGTATGAAAGGTTCATCCTGGAAAGACTCAGTCGTTCACAAACAAGGATGGAGTGAGGTTTACCACTTTGTCAACCACATGGTTGTATGAAGGAGATTACTAAATGAACTCGGGAACGCTTTGTAAACTGTTGTCAGTAAACACAATTCATTTGTAAATGATTGCATCCTGTTTTCATTTATGTTTTAGGCAGCATCCCAACGTCTTTAGAATCTGGGTTTTATGAAATGAGGGAAAAAAGAGAAAAACATAAAGTATTATTTATTTTCTAATTTCTCTTCCAAATTGCCGTGAGTGCAGGTTGGAAAAGAGATTTTAAAGTGGTTGAAACACAAAAGGTTAAGATACAGGTCTGCACCCACTGTCACCTTCAGACCCTCCCCCTCCTCTGCTCCCGCCCCGTGTAGGATGAGTGGTGTCTGGCTTTGCTGTAGTCTGCTGGCCTCTTATCTCCTCCCTCTGACTGGAGCATAGAAAATACATAATCACAGTGCCCTGTGTCAAACTGATAACCCCAAACACAAACCAGAGAAGTCAGCGTGTGCGTGCATTGGTGTCTATGTGTACCTGTTCTTGTGTACAAATGTGTGTGTGGCTGTGTACTTGTACATGTGTATTGTGTCTCAGGGGTGGCAGAGAGGATAAAGGGGGAACGATGGAGCAGAGGGGATTTGGCTGAAGAAAGGTAATGGGGTTTTGGGGGTCGCCGAATGACTCGAAATTGTAATAATAATTTTCTTCACTGCTGTATGGAGGAGATTGGAGGATTTATGAATATAATGAGCAGAGAAGAGCCTAAGGATGATGTGTGTCTCTTGCAAGAGTAATTGAAGAATAATTCATTTGGCTCTAAGACTTTTAACCCAGAGACAGACAGAGATAGAGAGGTTTTTGACCTCTGGAGGAGGGGAGGGGTATCATGTCTCATTATTGGCCCAACTAATGTCACTGTCACCCAGCGCTGTCACACTGGCTCGTGCTTGTGTACGTGCGTGCCTATGTGGTCATTTGGCTTAGCGCGCCGAAGAGAAACCAACGCTCTCTATCTCCTCGAGCCTTTCCTCGCCACTGAGTTTGTTATCAACACCAACACATGCAGGATTAGCGACTGAAAGGGAGAAAGAGAGACAGAGAGAGAGGGGTAGGAGAGTGAAAATAAGTGATAGACAGTAGATGGGCACAAGACAGATAAAGAGAGAAGTTAACCACACACACACACACACACACACACACAGGGATCAGCTCACTGGTCCATGACTGATGCAGACAATGTATTTGTGATACCAGACCCATGGCCTTTTCCAGTTTTTTGCCTCAGTCCCTTTTCAAATATTCATATCACTCTCTCCGCACAGGCCTCTATGTATTTATGTGCATGTGTGTTTTTCTGAGTGTGCGTCTGGAGGGGGGAGGTGAGTGTGATTTAGGCTCGCCGCAGAGGGATTGTCTCGACACAGCTTTCTCCTGTCTGACTCAACTGTCTGGGATGCTCCGATATGGGGGGGGGGGAGGAAAAAAAAATGGGTGTGTATGCATGAGTGCGTTCTCGTATTCACCGAGTGACACCGCTGCCATTCGTCTCACCTTCTCGCCCCGGCCTCATCCCGTCTCACACACAGTCTACAACACATGCGGACAGCCGAGCAAAATGTGTCAGGGCCACAATGCCACCTCAACAACACCCTGTGACTTTGACTTCTTGCTCAGGACTTTGAATATTACTTCAAAGTGACTGTCTAAACTTCTGCCTGCATTGAGAGTTTCCACTTTTACGGCTGTTAGTTTTACTGAAAAGCATCGTTTTTTCCCCCCTTTTTCATAGATGGTGGTTGAATGCTGTGTTTTTTTTCCATACATTTCCCTCACTAGGTCCTATTTTTCATTGACTAAACTCACATGCTAAATCTTGAAGTGCTTCTAAACGAAGTACAGCAGTGAAATAGCAGCTCATATTTTCCAAATCCACCATGTTCGCTATTTATGACTAAAACAATGCTCGCTCTGTCCGTTGCTTTTTAAATGTCATCGAGCCGCTTGTCAGCTCGGGACACTGAGGTTGATTGACAGCAACAACCGTGAACTCATGCTGCTCTGTGCCAGCGTTCAAAACCGTGACATCATATCCTCTGCATGGGGTCCAGCAGGCCTCCACTTCCTGCCTGGCATCATGATGCTTGACGTTGTGTAAATAAATTAAGTAATAGCACAGGTAGTTATAGCTGTGTAGTCTGGCACGGCATACACACACTCACACACACACACACTCACACACTGTGTGCCAGACTGTGACATACACTAATGTAATAAAGTGTCAAATCAACCTCTCTAAATATTGAACTCTGGCCTATTCTTGGCTGACGGATAACGTACCTCTGGAACAGCCGGTTATTTTTCTTTCATTTAAAGTGTCGTTTTGTGTTTTGACCCCTGACTTAGGCTTTTATTCTTCCTGTTTGAGAGAGGCTTCTAATTGAAGCAGGTGGGAGCCAAGCTGCCCGGAGCGCACAGATCTCCTCTGGTCATGTGGACTGAATTAAACGACCTCTTCAATACAGAAATGCGGTGCTACAGCCGCTTCTCAGACGAGCTCTGTTTGCTCATCCGGCTCTGGTAAAATCTGCAGTGATTGCTTTTCTCTTATCTTTGCGTAAGGCAATATGTGTTCCATATTTGAATTGATTTGGAGTTAGTCTGAGATTCACCTCCAGTGCTCTGATTCTGTGAAGCTTATTTTGAATCTGTCATTTTCTGCTTTGTGGGGTTTTCAGGCAAAATTGAGTGTTTGAATTACGAAAATAGAAGGCTGATTTTAAGAAATTAACAAAATATATTTTAGGATAGGTTAATTGATTTAACGATGCTTAAGACGTTTAATATTTCACAAGCTTTATTGTAATTATTAATTTCATTATCAAAAACAGCACAATACTTCAATTAGTAGAGTTTTAACAATTTTTTAAAGTTTGTCCTGCATGTTTTAGTTAGTGATGTAATGAAGCATTGAGATTATTTATTAAAGTAAAAGTATCAATGATAGTACTTTATTTCAAAATAATACGCCATCCAAAATTTTGCTTGAATAAAAGTACAGTAAAAAGTATTAGCAATAAAATGAACTTAAAATATTAAAAAGCAGAGAGAGTGTGATAGTATTAAAATATTGTGTCATTGTATATTATTATATATAATAATACAAAGAGTAGTAGTAGTTTAGACCTGCTCGATATGGAAAAATGCCCTGAGATGATTCTGGCACTATATAAATAAAACTGATTTGTTATTAATGCATTAACATGTCAGCAGTACTTTATGTTTATGTCAAATATTTGCATTTGTATATATCTATTTGTATACAGAATCTCAATCTGAAAAATAACTAGTAATTAGAGCTATGAAATAAATCTAGTGTAGCAAAAGAGTCAAGGTATGAATTAGCATAAAATGCTAAAGACTCCAGTGCAATTTTGATGAACTTGTACTTTACATATATACTTTCCACCGTTGTTTTTGTGCATGTGAACGTGTGTGTGTGCAGAGTCGTGCCTAGTCAAATATTCACATAATCAGTGTGCGCCTTCATTTCGGTGCCATGAATGTGTGTTCCTGGGGCGGGGACGACCCGCTGGCCTCGGAGCAGCTGGAATCTGCAGGTTTTTATGAACAGATGAATAATTATCCAGGTGTAGCTGCCAACTTAGGAGACGACACAAACTCTGCCTGGTTACAGACCTCAGCCAACAAGGAGGTAAACCTGCCGAGCCCCTCATCAAATCCCCCACTCTCTATTCAGTCGCTCTGTTTCTCCCTCGCTTGCTCTCCCCACTCTGTGTCACTTTTTTCCTCTGTTTCAGTCTCTTTTTCTCTCTCTGTGCTGCGTGAATCGCTCGCTTTGTCTTCCTTTCCCGTCTGAAGCTTTCGTGCCCCCCCCTCCCTCGTCATTCCTCTCCATTTATTTTTCTTTCTTTTCGTGCCCGTTTTGTTCCTGGATCACAGAAATGCACGAGCAGAAAATAAGCCATATTACGAGTGGAAATGATTAAATAAGATTGGAAGCATTAAAACCTTTCACCTATGAGTCAAATTATGGTAATCTGTCAACTATGAGAAAACAAACACTGGCGCTGTGGCCTGTCACCTTGCGGAGGTGCGACTAATTACTGAGAGGGTGTTTTTGTGTGACTTTTCATTTCGGGGATTTGGAGGATATTTTTCTTTTGGCAGATGTCTGCTAAACTATGGAATTTATTTTCCTGCCGCAGTTTTCACAGATGGATTAGTAAGTTACAGTCTCAGCCGTGACTCTGCCTCTTCCCTTTCATGCAGACATCTGCTCGATTTTAAGAATTTCCTTCAACCTAGCTACACTCTCAGCCAATCAAAACTCACACAGCTTGGCCTGATTTCTCATTGGCTGCCCACATCAATGGGACAGTGACTGTTGGTTGTAGTAGAAATTCTATTTAGCCGACATAAGCAGTTTTGAAGATTTGGAGAACAAATACTACTTTTGATGTTGGGGCTTTTTAAAATGTACTCCAGGCTTAATAACCATAAATACTGAATGCAAATAACTCTGTGTGTGTGCGTGTGTGTGTGGGGGGGGGTAAGAGTGTGAGGATGTGTGTGGTGTTGATGGAAATTCTTCTGACAGTGCGAGTGATCTGTGAGTAGTCTGTTGCTATAAATATTAGTGGTAGTGGCTACTTAGCCTACAACCAGGTTTGATTTTTGCAATACTGGTGTTTTGCAAACCGCACACACACGCGCACACACACACACACACACACACACAGACACACATGCACACACAGATACACATGCACACACAGACACAGACGTGCACACACAGATCAGCGTAACACTGCATGAATAATTTAGCACTTCGATCCAACACTGGCCACAGGAGCACATGACAGTTTGTGCGTGTATATGTGTGTGTTTTCGTGCACGTGTGCGTGTGAGCATCTGCTCGTATGCATGCATGATAATCCACGGCGTTAAGGCTTTTTCCCTTTCATTAGATACCATTGTTTATCATGTCAGTTTAGCTGTCCCCGATGATCACTGCTGCAGTCTAGACCCGTCTCTGCACACGCGAGCTGTTTAATGTTTATTTCATTAGTATATCTAAGCCTATCTTCACAGTATAGGTGTGGATGTGCCACAAACAAAATCTGTTTCATGTTTATTTCATGCCTAAGCAGACCTTTTATCGGAAGAGGTGTGCATCCAATTTTCTCTGGAGGAGTGACAAAAAAAAAAAAAAAAAGCCATGGGCTACATAAGAGTAGAGAGACAAATGGAGCAGCTAGACAGAGGTAAAGGTTTTGAAAGCCTTTTTTATTACCTTCAGCGCAGTGCAGCATCACACACACACACACACACACACAGTGTTTGTCTGCCCTCGATGTGTGTCTTGATTCCCAGTGTGTGGGGACAGGGAAGAGTGTTTACATGTGTGCTTACTTCACCCAGCGAGCCGCGGTCCTTATCCGTTCCCCCCATGTGTCTTCATGCTGGTAGGTATATGTCATGCCTATGGAGCTGACAATAGCGCTCAGTGATCTTAACACCAACTGTAAGCTTGTTTTCTCTTTAGCCTTGGCCATGACATTTACCTCCCTGCCTCCCTGGCGGCTGGCCGGAATATCGTACCTCTATTATCTTTCATCCCCGGTGTGTGTCGTGCATGTGTGTGTGTGTGTGTGTGTGCGCGCACCTGTGCCTTAAATAGTTCTGAGTATGTATCAGAGAAAATACACCTGTGCTATGACTTGAAAAGCCTTTGGTAATTTTCAGTGAGCAGGAACGCTTGTTGAACAGTGTGCCAGTGTGGGTTTCTAAGAGAGTGTCAGGAAGTAGAGATTTTGACTGGAGGATTAATCTAAAACCCCCTCTTATAAGGTATTCAGATCGGAAAGAGGGATTATTGAAAGTCGGAGAGATGAAAGGAAGAGGGAAAGTGAACGCTCGTATTGGCTTGTAACCCCTCACACCAGGCGTGCAGGCGCAGAATGATAAACAGTAACAGCGAGCAATTTTGCATCATTTATCTGCCTTGTTAGGTTTTTATTCTGCATTCAGGCTGTTTTTTCAGTACATGTGGCAGTATACGAGTTTAGATTTTTTTCCCCCCCACATTCCATGGGAACATATTAAAACCATTAATGTCATTCAGCAGTATATACCATACATGCCTTCACCAGCTTCCTCTTTTCAGCTGATCATAGAAACATATCAACATCTGGTTCCTTCATAAAGATACAGATTAAGTTCAATAGCTGGATTAACTGAAATTACATTGCATTGTTTTTCACCTGCTACATTGCACATATCTCCTCTGAAAATCACTCATCCTGTGTTCTCCTTTAAGGACAATTCAGAAACCAAAAGGGAAAAATTGATTGAGAAAAATTTTAAGTTTTAATTCTAAGAGTACCTTAACGTATCTTATTTCAATACAGCCAATCAAATCTTGCGTAAAACAGTGACGTCAGCATCTTGCATCACAAAGCAGACACGACACACAGCTAAAGAACCACAGACTTAAAAACAACAACCCGCATTAGCTTTCCGGCCAAAGTCACCTTTGTATCTACCTTAAAAACAAGAACTTGTCCTGCACCTGAGATTGTTGAGCCACCAAACAAAACATTCACTGGGGAAAAGTGCGCTGCTTGTGTCATTTTGTGCAGTAGATAGCTCATTAGCAGCACATTAAAGTGCATGTAAATGTACCTGCGGATGTCACTTTGGTCTGATGCTGGTGTGGTCCTAACTGTTCAATACCGCTAACAACATGTTGTCTGCCCATGACATGTAGGCTACAGCTAACGTTTGTTTAATTGGTCTCTTGTTCCCTACGGTGCACCTCTGAGCATTTGTGATATCTCCAGGAAGAACGTTTTCCTTCCTTTTAATGATAAAAGATTAACTATGAACAGTACATTTAAAAACATGTTGACTCCAGAAAGGGACAGTGATTTCAGTTGGAGAACATTGTTATTAGATTATCTGCGCTGCACTGCGAGCTATTTCTGTGAATTTGACATGATTAAATCATTCAAATGTCTTTGCTTGTTATCTTCTCATAGCTCCGAAACCTGAACGTCCTTGACCTGCGGCACATCTCAGAGCTCAACAACGAGACGGTGATGGAGGTGGTGAGGAAATGTCGCAATCTCAGCTCCCTCAACCTCTGTCTCAACTGGAGCATCAATGACAGGTAAATCAAGTCAACTGCAGTCTGTTTATATAGACCAGCACCACACGCAGGGATACTCAGTGGGTTTCCTGTCACTGACATAACTCAGGCCAGTCCAGTAATAATGTGTGCCAATGCTTAAAGGGCAGGTTGATTTTTGTTGAAGTACCTGTGCTTTAGTGTCACAATGCTGTTTTCCCATGCCCTTCTAAAAATGTTTTCCCACATGATCTGACGTAAGTTGATGATGACGTTGCGCCATATAAACCCCAAAAATGCCTTTGTCCTCAGTAAGCACTACATTTTGACATCCTTCTGCATCACTTCTCTAAAGACACCCTGTGGAGTTTTTGACCATTAGTAGCACTATGGAGCATTTTTTTGAGTAGGCCCTCGTTTTGTTTGTGTCTTGTGCACATGCATTAAGACACAAATGTACAAGTGCAGACGATGTGACACTCATTCCTGCTGATGGTTTCATGTTGATCGACCAATTGGTGACAGTAACACCCAAAGAAATGCCCCCAACGAAGGCAGAGAAGAAGCCAGCTGACAACGGAGGTTTCAAAACATTTGAGAAATTGGATTTGCAAGTGTTTTACGAGGAAGGAAATTCTTTAAACATAGTTAGGCCTCGAGGACACACACTGTGGTTTGGCGACAAACAGAGAATATAAACATTTGTTTGTTCACTGTGAAACTCCACTGGGTACTGTTCTTTTACTCTGTGGAGGGACAACGGAGTTCCAGTGTGAATGAATTAAATCAAGCCCTACACATGCACACTGTGCACAAGTACTTGAAAAGGAAAGCATATCACACACACTGTACTAAAACGCTCCTTATGCACATGCAAAGGGGA
The DNA here is from genome assembly GCA_025331565.1 of Holacanthus passer. Classification (NCBI taxonomy): domain Eukaryota; kingdom Metazoa; phylum Chordata; class Actinopteri; family Pomacanthidae; genus Holacanthus; species Holacanthus passer. The sequence continues at coordinate 3,050,216 of JAFREQ010000009.1, read as the reverse complement.
AGATGCACATTAGAATTAACAACACAAGTTAAAAGCATGACAAGAACTTTTGTCCTTGTTTCTGTCTCCTTGGTCATCTGTCTGCTGCTCCCACACCTTTTTTTTTCTTTTCCCCTCTTTCTCTCTCAAATAGGAGAGAACCTGTTCAGTATATGACGGCAAGAGTAAACCATCTCCTCTTTTATTTATTATCTTGTGTTTTATTCATACATTTCTGTTTAATCTATTGATTTACAGCTAAGGCTGTGGCTTCTCTGCCGACTGTACTCCCACACTGGCTTAGGAGTGAGAACACAATATTGAATTTACCATGGTGCATAGCAACAATGGATGTGTGCATGCGTGTGTGTGTGTGTGCGTGCATGTGTGAAATCATTCTTGCATTATTGAGTTAACAGCAGACATGTGGTTGGAAGGTTATGGTAATACCTCACCCTCCTCCTTTCAATCTAAAAACATGGAGTTTGGTGAAATCCTCACAGGAGCACATGGTGTTATCAACTTCTTCCCTTTATCACACAGACACACACACACACACACACACACACACACACACACACACACACACACCAACCCTCGTTTGATTCAAGGCTGCATTGATTCCATAATGATATTTGCTGCATTGGTTCAGGGACTGAAGGTGTGTGTGTGTGTGTGTGTGTGTGTGTGTGTGTGTGTGTGTGTGTGTGTGTGTGTGTGTGTGTGTGTGTGTGTGTGTGTGTGTGTGTGTGTGTATTTTTCTGGATCACCTGTGGGAATATTGGAATTTAAAATGGTGTGTGTGTGTTGGTGGCGGTCTGTGTGGGAGATAAAGCCAGGATGCATGTGTGTGTGTGTGTGTGTGGCAGTATACAGTAGGTGTGGCGTTGGCTTATGAATGGAACAGAGACAGCAGGGAAGTGAAGGACCGAGATGGACAGTCGTAGCTGAACAGTCTTACATGCTTCCTGCTCTGATGCTGCTCTGCCTCCTGGACCTGCAGACCTCTGTGTGTGTGTGTGTGTGTGTTTGTGTGTATTGTGTACATGCTGACTGCTGCTCAAGGACTCAGAGCAAATAAAAGCCTCCAGTCATAAGCTGCTTTATTGTTACACTTTACAGTCACACAGCTCGGAGTGGAGCAGAGCAGAGAGGAGGGGGTTTATTTAAAGGGAGGAACTGGCTGGGTGGTCGTCACAATGCGAAGGAGGTGAATGCGGAGGTGTGTATGTTTTAGGGTTTTTCCACAGGCCCGGATTGGTCCACTTGAGCTGCACCGAGTCAAGCCGTGCCATGAATGACGTGTTTCCACAAGTTTAGAACAGGGACGATCACTGTGTTCACTGTGGGCTGCTTCTAAACATAGTTTTCATCGTTTTGGATTGTTCATTCCAGATATTGTAGATTTCTATTATAGATTTATTATATTAGCATTTCTCCACGCTGAATGTTGCACCTGTTGCTTTATGGGCTACTTACTTTGCTGGTTAATGTTCATCTTACTCATTACACCATATTATTTCCTACATGTGTTCATTTTGCAAAAAATTCCAGTGTTTTTTTTTAACATTGCATCACTTTCTATCCTCAGTTCTTATGTTACAGTTCACATCAGTGCACATGATAAATGTATGTTAAAGCAAACATGGAGCCATAAGATAGTTTCAGTTACATTTATTATGTTGTAGGTTTGAGAATTGTTTGTTCTTGTTTGTTCAGACCTACGATGCAGGACGATTGTCTGCCCAGCATGTCCTGATTTTTATGATGTTGGTGATGGACTGAACCAAGAGGCTTTTGTTTCCTACAGGAATGTTTCTTTTGTTTCTTTGTTGCCTTAGTAGTCTGTTGGGATTATGCATATTTTAAAAAGCCATTTAGTAATACAAATTCTGTATTATTCAGTTATTTTAAGTAGATTTTTTCTGTGTTTTTTTTTTTTTTTATACCTGTACATCTCACATCTGTCTCCTACTACCTTCCAAGCCACTCTGCTTGAAGTTATGCCTGAGCCAAAACACATGTAGTATTTATAGTATGACAGACTGAGCTTGGGTTAAGAAATCTGGCAACGACAGCAGTAGTACAGCAAAATGTAATCGTTTAAAAATCTTGAACCATTTACTGCATTTTACAGCTGCATGAATTATACAGCTGTTTCAATGTCACCAGTTGAGCTCATAATGCCTTAGAATCAGTTGATGTGAAATGAAAACACTTAATATGAATCACATAATACCTCATTATTTATTTTCAATGACTGTTTGTGGCGTCCTGGAGAAAACACCAAAATCTGAAGAGAATGATTATTTTGCAGCATATTTATTTTTATACTCCAATAAAATGACAATAACGAGGACCTTGATTCGATAATGACCTGAATCAACGAGCAGAATCTGAATCATAATTAATAAAATCTAAATAGTTAGCGACTCACATAAACACACACACACACACCGATGTGAACATGGACAGACAGACACACACTCCAGCAAAAGTAATTTATTTCTCTGATAGGATGTTTAAAGTGAGATTTTATCAGTGGTTGTTTTCTGCCGTAGTCGGACTGTTGAGGATGAGATAGTTTATTTGGCTCCAGGTTCAAACAGTCAAAGGTCATCAGGGTCACTGGTGTTCGAGAAGCCAACACACACACACACACACACACACACACACTCTCACACACTCACACACTCTCACACTCACATGCGTAGCCATATACTATACACACAAACACTATACACACACACACACACACACACACACTATGCACACACATACCATACACATATACTACATGCACATATACAGTATATACTACACACACCATAACATAGTAGACATAAAGCATTCCCCAGCCCCTCTCCCTAACCTTAACCATCACAACTAAATGTTTAACCTGAACGTAAACTGAATTCTAACCTAAACATTAAAACCAAGTCTGAACCTCAAACAGCCCTTTGAAGGTCTGTCCCAAAAATGAGGACCGCCCAAAATGTCCTCACGTTCCCAAAAATGTCCTGACTCCTACTCTAAGATCAAAAAATCAAATTGGTTCTCACAAAGATAGCTGTACCTGATCATAACACCAACCCACACACACACACACACACACACACACACACACGTGTCGACCAGAATCACCCGTCCCTCTCTCACATTAGCTCTCTGAGGGTACAGCTGGGTCATTCTGTGTGTGTGTGTGTGTGTGTGTGTGTGTGTGTGTGTGTGCACGCTTCACAGTGATGACAGTGTGCTGTGAACAGGTAAACAGGCAGAGGAAATGACCCCTTATTTCCAGGATCAATTTGTCCCCCGACAAGGGGCCACTGGAGAGATAGAGCTCTGTGGGAGGTAAAACATTTCAGTCCCTTCTTCTCCTTTTCTCTTTCTTCTCGTCTCTCATCTTTTAAAAAAAATAAAAAATAAACACCGTGTCCTCTGGCTCCCCTCATCTTCCTCGGTAATAGCCGAAAACGGCGTCTCGGTGTAAGAAAGCGAGGAATGATGACCAAATATGGGCTTCCCATCGTCACAGTCCGACGGGCAGATTGTGACAGTAGGACGCCTATTTTTTGGTCACCGTCATTTCTTGGGGAGAGAGGATGTGATGTGCTGCAGGTGGGCAGTGTTGGCCCTGTTATTTCCCTGTATCCTCCTTCCAGCGATGATAGGAGACCAAAGTGGGATTGTGTTTTTCAAATGTCACAGCGTTTGAAAATGGGGGAGCGAGTCATGATTAAAGTGGAGCGGCAGAGCAAATGGCAGCGCTCACTTTTTAGAACCAAGTTGAGAACACAGTGTCAAAGTTAAACGGTTTTCTATCATTTTTTTTTTTTTTTTTGCTGCTTGGTGTCTGCTTTTTTCATCTTGCGTGAAACTCCAGGGAGCTTTTGTATTGTGTGGTTTTTGTTACTGTTGTGTGTTTGTTTTTGTCGTGTCTCTGTGTGAAGATTCTTTCATATCTAAAGACCAGTTTTTCACACGACCGGCTGTTGATTTTATAATAAAATTTGTCAGTTGTGTAATTATTATTATTTTTTTAAATCATATTTTACTTTTTCCCCCGAAGCCAGGAGATTAAATATATCTTTCATACGAATCTCATGCTTCTGTTTGTGCAAGTGTAAGTGTGTTGCAATAACGTCTGAGGTGAAACCCCCTCAGTGGTTTTGGGCAAAGCAAAGAGTCAGCATCTATTCTGCTAACATTAACCCTGCTGCTGGACACGAGGCCTGTGTTGACGTACAGATTTATGTGTGTCCCCCTCGGTGTCCTTCTCTATGTGTGTGTAGTGCCTAAGCTCTGGTCAGTTGGCCTGTAGCCTTTGCTGAAAACAGATGCATGGAGTAAGTGAGTCATTTCTTTTATGGGATCTGTATTGTTGGAAGTTGGGCATTTCCCAAAAGCCCTGGCTCTCTCTTTCTCACTCTTTTGCTTCATCTCTCGCTCTTTCCGAAAGCTTCATTTAAACAGGGGGAATCAATATTCATCCTTTTTTCCTTCTTCGCTTTTTTCTCCGGGCCAACATTCTGTGCATATCTCCATCACTTATGAGCATCACAAATCACAGCCCAAATTGGCTTTTTTACATTTTTGTCCCCTCTCGCTGAAATCGGACTAGATGAGGGATGACCGGGGGCCCTCTCTGACTTTCAGGAGCTTATTAAGCAGGAAATAATTGGAGAAGCATTCTCCCAGAAACACACCTTCTCTAATATGCGTGCGGATTTGGAGGCGTCTGCAATGGAAACTCATTCCAAATAGCCTCGGTTGCAGCCAGCTGGCAGATCTCGCGGCGCCTGGAGAAGTTTTAAACCCCAAAATCGAATGAGTGTATGATGCATCAGTGTGATCAATGACATGTCAAATAGCAGTTGGTTGCTCTACTTTGCTTGGCCACAGTGAAGGTGACCGGGACTTGCATTTGTCAAAGTCCTGAGGGTTGCACTTACTTTAAAGGGCCAAGCTAGGAGTTAAAAAATGTGCTAAAAATAAAGACTTGGGATCATTAACGATGTGATTTGCTGCTACTTAAAGCAAAGTCAAGGAGTGAGATTATGTGATTACACGTGTGCTGAGAAAGGAAGTCTGGCATGAGGATTTACAACAAGCCCCATTGTTCATTCTTTGGACAAATCCTTACATCTCCACACGGCGATGTTATTCTGCAAAGTCAATATGATTTAATTGATTTATTTGGTTTTATTTGTGTGAAATCGGTAAAATCTCCAATGGCAATTAGCACATGAAAATAACAACAAGCAGCCTCCAACCATTTAAATGGGGATGATATGATAGGAAATTAATTAAACTATAAACAGCCAGTTCCTTGAGGGATTGGAGGAAACTTCTTCTCTTTCTCTGCTTTGAACCTATTCACACTTTTGACATAAATATGGGCCGACGTCAGCTCCGTGTCACCACTGGAAAAAACGCGAAACGACTTTTTGTTTCTGTCAGGTACAAATTCTCACGTCACCGCGGGCTTAGCTCATGTTCGTCTCTGTTAAAGTAAGCAGGACACTGTGGGAAAGTGAGCACATCACATCTCGACATCGTCTCTACATCTGTTGTATAACTTCACCGCTCATACGTACAGTAGGTTTTCTCCAGGCAACTATTTTTAGGTCGCCCCCGCCACCTTTTCTTTGGATTTCCTTGGATGTTTTCTAAATGCCAGGGAAAATGTCAGCAGAGCCCGAACCAGTGACCGACAGACATTTGTCCTTGTCTTGTTTCTCAACCACCTGTCTCTCCAGATTTGAGGAGAGGTGCTGAGGGGCCTTCCCCCGTCCTTGTCACTTCGCTTTTCTGCTCCTGTATTTTCACACATTCGGCACAAGGATCTACGGTTTGAGCTCCCGCTTCGAGGAATTTTAATGCTTCTTATTTCTTCCCCTTCCAGTGGGGAACCAGGCCCTGCACTGTGCTCGCATGATTTGTAAATTAAAAATCGCAGGCCCTTTTTTATTTGCTCAGGCCTGCCTTGTTGGAGCAGATTGGCTGTCAGTGGAGATTAGAGCCCTGCTTAGCAGAGTGAATACACATGGAGAGCTAGTGTTGCCCCGTTGTCAGACATGATGGTGAGAAAAGGTGCGGGAAAATCCAACGAGGTGTAATGGAGTCAGAGTGATTAGGTACGGCAGACGCACACGTATGCACGTAGCAGATTTTCTCTTCATTTCTCTCTCAGTTACGTCTTTCATCTCAGCCTCTTTTCCCTCTTTGTTCTGTCTCTTTTTCACACTTCATCTCTCCTCCGCTTGTCTCCCCGTGTTTCTTCCTCTGTCTCTCTCCGACTTTCCTTCTGTCTCCCTCTCTGTCACACATGCGACGACCAAGGTGATTATTTCTGGCAGGTTGGGTGTGAAAGTGTGCAATGATAAACATGCTGCCGTGGTTATTAATTTTGAGTAATGGCAACGTCAAACTCCAGCGCCTTGATAAGTATCGGAGATGGAGGAACATTTGTGGCGCGGCGCAGGGACACAATGAAGGCAAGCAGCTGGAGCTTATAGGCTACAACAGCGTGCGAGCTGCTGTTGTGTTCGGGCACAGATCCAAGGCCGGCAGCATCCTGCGTCTCCCTGTGCACGCTCAGAAGAAGTCAAACCCTTAACTAACTAAGATGTGTAATATGAAATAAGAGGGGCTTGAGGGTGACCTCTTCAGATGAAGTCTTCCTGCTTCATGCCACCCTGCTGCTCCAGGGTCTTTAGTTTGATTGGATTGCTCTCATTTCTGGAAGTCATACGATATGATTTGTGACACACACTGTCAGTGACAGCTGAGCAGCTGCAGAATTTAAAGGGGCTTTACGTAATATTTGACTTTTATCACCCTCTTTTGGCCACTAAGGTACTAAGTCTTTGGTGCAGGTCATGCAGGCTTGTTACAAAAACAGTCTTTCAAACAGCCTTTTACGGTCTGAGAGCATTCATTCTTTGGGCTGCACTTTAAAATGCCATGTTACAGTATCACTCTATATCCTAAACAAAGATGCATCTCAGCAGCGTTCAAATTACCTTGTGCAACATCCAAATGTGATCATTATATGGGAAACCCTGCATCTCACAGCTGTGGAACTGCATTAGACACAGACCTTGAAGCACTATTATCTCACAAAATGAGTCATGAGCCTGACACTGAAAGTCAGCTAAAATCCATGTTAACCTAATTGTTGACCCTCGACAGCAAAATTATTGGTTCCATTTCGACCAAATACATTTTTCCCATAATTTGATTTTTCCTGCGTATTGTTTTGCCTTTGGCTCTGTCGGGCTGGGAAAATTATTACTTTAGGCCATTATGAGACCGCCAGGAGATAAAAGAAGAATTATAGAGAACATGATTTCAAAACATGGTATTTGATTTTAGTGGATGTGTGTCTTCCAACAAGGTCTCCGCTTTGATTTTCCCTCTTATCTTAATTTATGTCTTTGTTTTGAGAGTTTATCTCGTTTTTACGCTTTTATCGAATCCCCTTGTTCTCGTGGGTTGATGTTTCTTTCATATTAATTCCACTCTGAAGGTTAAATTCTGTTTGCAGGGTCACTTTTATGTTTGATTTATCTCTTTTATCAGAAAAAGTGAAACATTTCAAGCAATTCACAGCATGGTTTTCTGACTTTGTTTTCCGACTATGAATCAATTTCCCTCAGTTTGTCAGAAAGGGAAAAGGGCATTTTTCTTCCTATTTTCTGACTTTTTCTACAAGACCTTTCCTGCTCGAAAACAATCATTATTTATTTTTTTTTCTTCTTTCATACAATCTCAGTCAGTCCTGCAGATTTACACTTTCACACGACCACCCAAAAACATCAGGTCATGTATTTCTGTGTATGTATTTGTACAAATGCATAGACGCAAAACCTTGGTCCGTATCTATATGTGTGTATTTGTGCATGCCCATGAATACGTGCTTAAGTGCACATGACCTTAAAGCTCTGCGTGGCGGCCTGGCTGGTTCTCGTCCCCCAGAGAGAGGCCTGCACAGCAGGCTGCGTGTGTTCACCCTGCAGCTGGATGTGTGGGTTGTGTGTAAAAGTGATTCGAGTCGCTCAGAATCAGCGCGTCAACCGAGCAAGCAGGTAATGTAATCACGCAGAAATGTTCTCATGAAGTGCTCCGCTGGCCAGGAACCAAAGTGGCGGACTGAGCACGGTGACACTTCTCTGTGGAAATGTGTGACCATCAGCGCTCCATGTTCCCTCACTGAAGGAGAGCAGAAGTCTTTCACCTAACCCTCTAAGCCTTCAAATTACATTCAGAAAGTGTGACTTTTTTTCCTTCTGTGAGATGGTACACCCCTTCTCAATGTCCATTTTACATCAGAAATTAATTGTCCTCCCAGCAAGGACTCCGTTAAATTGGGCGCAAAATGGTCCATGTGAAAGTCAGTGGTGTTGAATCGAGTCTGACAAAGCGATGGACAAGTGCAAAGTTCATATGAGTAGTTCTCTTTTTGTGCGAGTGGAGTCGGTTTTGTGGATACTTTCATGGTCAGGATTTCTGAGCAGCAAGTTGAGGTTTTTGTTTGCGAATATGTTTGGCTTACAGGTGGTGCACAGTGGGGGCTGTGGCTTATTATGGTTATCCATACTGTGGGGTCAGAAAGTTGCCAGTATAATCTAAATGGTAAAGAGACCACGGGGCTCGGCTGCCCTTGTTTCACCATGCTGGAGACCTGGCATTTGGCCTGTGTTTGAGGACCAAAGCTGTAATTTTCTCTGTTTTCCTGTGTTCTCTGTGGCTTTTGGAAGACGAGGTCAGATGAATAAAACAAAAGCCATATTCAAAATTATTCTTTTATATGCTCATCCTTTTATGCCTTATTTCTTTATCATCAAATGAGCACATGTCCTCATGCCCTTGTTCCATCCCACCAGCACTTTCTGTAATATCGCTCTGTTCTTTCTTTGTATCGCCGTGCTGCTTTATTGATACCATCCTTCCCCCTTCTTTCCTTCCTTCCCTCACTTCCCTTCTTCTTATTGCCGTGCTCTGTATATCTCCCTCCATCTCTGCCTCCCTCCTTTCCCCCCCTGCAGCGTTCTCCCATTCCTTCCGCGTTGCATTCATTTGTGTGATCGCCTTCTTCTTACCCACAGCACATCCGCTGCCCCAGAAATGAGAGTGGGGAGAGCAAAGGGGAGAGCATGATGCAGGGCCCAAGGAACAGGGTTTAATGAAGCCAGCCTAAATGAATTTACTGCTTTCCATTGAGCCACTCTGTCCCATGTGGCGGACTAGCACCTTAGCCATTGTGTCGGAGGCCCCCCTCACTGTTCTGCTACCTGTTTGTCTGACACCTCTGTAATTAGCCGCCACTATTGAGGAAAGTAATTGCGTATTAGAGGCATGTTCTGTTCGGGGAGCCTCAAAAGTGAACATTTTTATGCAAATGTTCAGAATAAGGCCTAGATTAAGAAAATTACCCAGGGTTTTGAGCGCAGGAGAAATAGAGGAAGGCCATTTTCCACCAAAGAAGAAGAAAGGAAATCGCAGCACGCTAAATGGATGGAGGGGACTGCTCGAATTTGTTTGGTGGGGTATTTGTGTGCGTATTAGCCTCCAGGGAAAAACGTTTTTGCTGCGTGGCTGATTTACTATTTCAAATTGGTATTTTAAACAGTGCTCTGTGATGGGACTTGAATAACAAAGTAAATTGGAGTTATTAACTGCTATTGTTCCTCACCTGGTTTGTATTAGAAGCTCCTGGGGACAAATAGTGTGCTGATTGTTATTCCTAGTCTTTGTTTTGGTATGCATGCGCTTGTGTGTGTGTGTGTGTGTGTGTGTGTGTGTTCCTCTGGAAAGGCTGCACATGCCAGCTGCTTGCTTGCAACTTCTCAGGTTAGGAGCAGAAGTGCAGACTGAGGAACCTGGATTGTGTTGCATCAACTATTTGTAAATAATTTACTGAGTTAAGTTTTGCAAAAGTTCTACCAGCTAGTTTTAAACTAGTGATGTAGTAAATCAGGTTGCACTATTTAAGCTTTCGTCTGTCTTTTCTAGCACATCTGCAGTGTCATTAATCTAAGTCAGTCAACTGTGTGAAGCAGGAAGTCACTCATCACAAGCTTTGCAAATGTGGGTTTTACTTTGTTTTAGTCATATAAAATCATTGTTAAACAGCATTTTGTCAAGTGAAATATGGACTTGTTCTTTAATCAAAGCAGGTCAGTTATACCTGGCAGTTACTAAGAACTAGTTTGTGTGGTGCCACCTGTTTGAATTTGGTCATGCATGAATCTCCACTTATTAAACACGAACGTTATAACTAGGTTTGAACTTATAAAGAGTTGGTGCAACCGGCTCCTGGATCGCATTAGTCCATTTTCTATCTCTGCAGAATGTATGCAAATGTGCATGTGCGCTTCATACTCAGCACATGACCCCGCCAGCCAAGAGCTTCATAAACACGAGAGCAGACACACACCCACGCAAACTCATCTCCCCCTTCTTTCAGCCAACGCTAACCTGCCCGAGCCATGACATATGGCCTGTCTGTTTTGATCAGGCCGTCAACTCCTGAACCTCAAATTTAATGTTCAGCTGGAGCAGAATGCTGCATAAACACTCTCCAGACACCCCCAGGAAGTCTGGGAAATTTGCCTTCCTCCTGGAAACTTTAACTTTCTAATTTTATTTCAGTCGCAACTCGTTTGAAACTCAGAAATCCCCTCCTCTGTCGCTGAGCACATGAAGCAAACCCGAAGAGAAAACAGTGTACTGTATATGTGGCGTGTGTTTGCCTGCATTCATTCTTTTGGGAATGTGCATGCATTTGTTTTCTTGTTTTCTTGAGTGCCGTTCATATTTTTGCAGAAACAAGCTTGAGGCGTAAACTTTGCATTGAGCCTGTGCAGTTTGTTTTAAGATCAAGCATGTTTCTTATTTAGATTAACAGAAGCTCAACGCACTGAAAGCGAGATAAATTAGTCTTTACATTTGTGCACAAGGTCAGTGACAATACAGCGTCCCGGCAGCTTTGGGAGATTTATTGTTTTGCCACAGGACTCTTTAGCGGGGCATTCACTTGCTATTCTAGGGAGGTTGTAGCCAGGCCTTTAGGCAGGACGATACACTCTTTAAACAGTCCCAAATCAGTATGCTGTCCTGCACTTGATGATTATGCAGCCAGCGGTTGCGACTGTAGTTTCAGGTGTTCAAGTTCACATTTGACAAATCATGGGCAATAAACATCTCTGACGTTTAACTGTTTGCTTTGTTGGACCTGAAGAGGGTTTGGACTTATCTGATGCTCAGCTCTTATAGTGTGCTAAAGCTTTTTTTTTTTCTTGCTGTCGGAGGTCCGCTTCCATTACCTACTAAGCCTTTGTCAGATTGCAGGGCTGTGAAGCGGTCCCCTATCACCACTGGTAATGGTGGTTTCCAAGTCCCAGTCTATTCAGCTCACGCCGCCACCCTTCAGAGACTGGTAATAACTATTTGCTCAGGCTTATACATTCTCACCCCCTGACTTACATTTTTTTTTTTTTCCTGTTTTCTTCCCTCACTCCATTCATCCTCCTGCGTTTACAGGATCCATATTCTCTTTCCTCCCTCCCTCTCTCCTTCCCTCCTTCACTGCCATCATCTTTCCTTTTGTCAGTGCAATCGCTATTTAAACTCTCCTTTGCTCCAAGGTCCTGTCAGATCCCCTCGAAGCCAAACACTATTAAAAGAGGTCTATAGAGCTTAGCTGGTGTGTGTATGTGAGTGCGTGCATGTATATGTACAGTAGGTGTGAATATTTCTGGCGTATTTCACAACTGTGTGGCAATATGCATCCACGTTTTTTGTAGAGGGTAGCTCCCTTTTTGATCCTCTGAAGCTTCAATAAGAGCGTGAACTCTGGTGGGAAATCTGTTGGCAGCAGATTCAGAAGATTACGGAAATTCGGCCTGGCGGGAGGCAGTAAAAAGGTGGTTGTGGTCGAGGGTGAGACGGCTTGGAAGAGTTTGCCATAACACAGAGAGAGTAAAAATATGAATAGAGTGTGGCGTCGATGACCTTGTGGTATGAGGTTTTGCGTCCTGTCGCTGGCTCTGCTTAGACAAATGGCAAAACAATTCGAGCTCTTGTCGAAACACTCCCTCTCTCTCTCTCTCACACACACACACACACACACACACATACATCTATACTTGTGCATACCCTCATTGACATAATGCATTCTCTAGCCCCTTTCCCTAAACTAAGCCTGTTTATAACCGAGACCTCAAAACCAAGTATTAGACTTCAAACAGCCCTTTGAAGTTGTGCGGAGCAGCCAGAATGTCCTCACTTTCCAAAAATGTCCTCACTCTGTTAGTTAAAAACTTTCGGTCCTCACTAGTCTAAGTACACACAAACATGCACGTACAGTACTCCCAAAAGCAGAAAGAACACACTTGCACACACACAGTTGTGTTCATATAAATACATACACGTCCAAACAAGCTGCTCAACTTTTCTCTTAAAGAAACAAAATCTTAATGACAGTACAAAACACATGTTGTGACGTTAAAAGTTTTTCTATTCTTCTTAAATAGTGTATTAACTAATTTATACGTCTGCAATTATTATATTCATTATCAATTAATCTGCTGGTTATTTTCTTAATTATTTAGTTGGTTTATTAATCTAACACTATAGTAAAAATAGCTTGAAATCGTTGTCCCAACGACAGTCAAAAACCCAAAGAGGCTCAATTTACTATAATTTAAGATCAGGAAAAGCAGCATTGGAGATGTGGGACCAATTTTTGTTCTTTAAAACTTATCTGATCAATGAAATGATGACCAAAACAGTTGCTGACATCTTTTCTATTGATCACCTTCTCGATCAATAATCTCTTTTATCTGACTCATTTTGAACAGTGCAGTTTGGTGGAGCTGGCAAGTTAAGAAACAGTAATTCACACCGCACATATACTGAACAGATGTGGAGCGCTGCTTGTATCCATATTTCACTTGTGAGGCTGGCAGCTCACCCACTGCGTCATTAATGAACTTCTCCGCATAAACAGATCTGATGAGTAAGGATAGGAATTTTTAACTTTTGACTGTTAATATATCTTCTATAATGACTATCTCAAACAAACCAGAATTGTCTTAATTATTTCCCAATGTAGCGCGACTGTGTGACGATCGCATTAAGATCATTAATATGAATTATGGCTGCCGAGAATGTGCAGAGTTGGAATTTAATTTCTCACTCGCATATTATGTTTTATTTCAGGTATCTTCCTGACCTGGCTGACCAGGTGTCTATTTAGAGAGATAGAAAGTGAGAGAGGAAGAGAGAGAGAGAGAGAGACCTGTTTCATTAGCAGATTGAAGGAGCTGTAATGTGATGGCTGGTTGAGATGGCTACTTAAATATGATAGGCCATTAGCTATTCATCCTTACTGCACTATTAATGCAAGGTATGGAAAATGCAATCATGCAAATCACTCTTCGATCAGAGCCTTTCATGGAGGAATAAATGCTGACGCGTTGGAGGGCAGGCAGCGTTGAGAATGAGGTGGGCAGAGTATAAGTCTTACATAGAAAGAGACGGGGGGGTGTGAGGTACACGACTTTCTCCTCTTTCCAGTCTCGTATCTCTTTGTCCTCACTCGTTCATCAGCGCCTCATCTGTTTCATTTAAAGATGTCGTGGATTACGGGCGACATGTCATGGCATCAGGAAGAACACATGACAGTGAGGCTTAGGTGCTCTCTCTGCTCCTTTATTCTCATCTTCAGCTACATCACCATTTTGGTATTCAGAACAGCAAAGGCGAAGTACATATTGCATATTAAGAATCCCCCCTCATAAGCAATAACATTGAAGACCATTTTGAGGCTGAAAAGCTCTTTATTATGCTTAGGATTAGATGACGGCATCACACAAGAAGCATAATAGTAAGTAACTGAGGGAGGTGAGGGGTTAGTTTTGGTTTCGTTTTCATCCCTTGCATGTAAAATCAAACCCAGAGCAGAGCTAAATCCATCGGGTCTGACTTAAAAGTGGAGTTTCATCCTGTTTGACTCTGCCCTCTAACTAACGTCAGGATGTGTTTCAGTGTGGTCCATCAGCTCTGTTATTTATCCACAGCACTTGAACAGTGAAAAAGAAATGACCCGAACAGGCAGATAGGGGTGTGCCCTCTCTGGGGTGTCCCCTCAACAACGGCAGCTGTTCACAATCTGACAAAACAGCTGGACGAAATACTGAGAGCAGATTTCAAATTTAGTGCACATAAAACATTCATTCATCAAACATTCATAAACATAAACACTGAATTTTCCCAATGTAGGCTTATGGTTTCACATTAGATTAAAATTCAGTGCAAAGCTGTGCACATTTGTTAAATTGAGAAGGTGGCACATGTACAGAATATGGTACACTTAACTCACAGATGGACAGTGTGAATTATCACAGTGTTAAACTTTAACCTGACCACCTGCCGAAATATTACAGTCAATAAATCAGCTTTATAAAACAGCTTAAAATAACTGGAAAATCCACCTGTAAATGCAATTTTACATCACAGAAAAAATCAACCTAATTCGGGGTAATGCTGTCCAAAATGTAGAAACTTGACTTCTCTATAATATGCAGGGTCTACATTTGATAAAACACCTCTCACTTATAACCCAATTGTAACAACAGTATGAGGCCTCAAATCTGCCACTTAAATCCTGCTCAGTTTTTGCATCAGTCCACTTCCTCTTTAATATACTGCGTGAGATATGGCTCTCCTCGGATAGTCACTTTGAGCAATTGAACCTGATGGTGAATTTCCCAAAAATACTTTTACGGCCTCTCGTAAAATACTTCATCAGGCCTCAAAATTGTTGATTAGCATATTCACCTTATGCGGTACACTTTAAATTAATAAGCCACTAACTGTACAACGTTTCACGAGAGAGGGAGAGAGAGAGGGAGGGAGGGAGGGAGAGAGAGAGTGAGAGAGAGACGGTAAGGCGGAGAGATGGATGCCTTTTTTGCCACCTTGTGAAATATGTAATACATCTTCATTTTAACGGGTGTTGTAAATGTCAGGGCACAGATCTTCTCTTAATGAAAAGATCACCCTCTGTCCGAACTTTGACAAATGTATCTGGTTGGAGCTGAAAAACTGGGGAGTCGTCTCCCAGTTCCAACAGTTTGGATGAGTGTTAACAAACTCAAGCTGTTGCCTCCTCCTGTGCAACTCACGAGTTGATCAGTTTCAGATTACAGGCTGCTGCGTCGTCTGCTGTCTTACTGTCGAGTGTGGTCACTGGTGAAATATCGGACGATTAACCTCTGTAACCTCCAAAAACATATTCAGCTAATCCATGTTTAAATGACTTAATCTAGCTTTAAGTCAACTTCAGAGTAGGACTGTGGCTGAAAAGATTCAGAACTGAACTCCTTTTTTACATTTCTTGCTCAGATGTTTCACTATTGATTCATTATGCTTTTTTTTTTTTTTTTTTTGCAAATGCATGGCCACTAAGCAGCAGAACAGGTTCCCATGACTATATTCAACCTCCCATCGGCACTTTGACAGATGTTGCATCCCAGTTTCATGTTGCATCCCATTGTGCTGTAAGTGGCTTGGCTGACCCTAAACTTAGGAAACTATGCATTACTGTGATGAGCCAAGATGCTTCATTAATTTTGTTGGCTGCGTGGCATTTTCAGTCTGTTGCTTTTCATCCTGAAAAATAGAGAGTGTGGGCAAAGCTGCAATCCAAACTCATTTCATCCACGCAGTGTTGCTCTTAATTTGCATAATTGCATGTGTCAAGTCAGTTTTATTTATATAGGCCAATATCACAAATCATAATTTGCCTCAACTGGCTTTACAATCTGCGTACAACGTCAGTGACATATAGAAAAAATAACATTTTCATGGTGTAAATTATGTAGTATGTTTTAGGAAAATATTATGTGTATTCATTAATCTCAGAAATTGATAGGTCAGAATATTTTCCCTCCCAGTTTCCAAAACTTTACTTTGCAGAGGTATGAGCACATGGCGTGGTGTGTTCACAGCCTGGAGCTGGTCGTGTGGGCTGCTTCAAAGCTATATCCGGCGTGCCGGACTGTGATTGCAGAAAGGTTAGCATGGGTTTGAGGATCTGAAAAGCGTTAGATAGCGCGGGCTGCTGTCAATTTGCTCTCAAACCCGCCAGCAAAACTTTTTCTTCTGCTCTCCTTCCCACGGTTTTATGCAAACTTACAACGATGTCACTGACACCAATTTACCCCTAAAAGTTGTACGGCACTGGGCCATTATGGAGCTTACGCTATCACAGAACGTCCTCAGGGAAAGTGAGAACAGGGAGAAAATGAAGAATCAGCATATAGATGGAGCTTTGTTTTTTTTTTTCTTCAATTTTACAGCACACAGGTGCAGCAAGAGTGATTTAGAATATATTGAAATAATATGTTTTATACTCATGTCTTTATGCTAAGAATAGAAATAGTGGTCTACTTTACATAAGGTTCCTGTCTTTTGTGTCATTTTCTCATCTGTCTTTCTCTTTATATACATTTCATAATGTAACTTCATAACAGACCTGCCCTCCATAGCTGGGGAAATTAACAGGATGTGAATAATAAATGAGGACTTAATTGATTAGGCTTCTGCCCCGGACAGATTATATAGCTGCGCCCTTGATATTAATACTTTGAGTCAACAAAATCAATACGCCCGACTATGAGAAACCAACAGAAAGAGAAACTGTGTTTTCATTGTATTGATCCAGCTCTTTTATCTGGTAATTTTAGGAAATTTTACACAGTTGCTGCAAAGGTTTTTAAGTGGAGCAAAACAATTCATCTTGTGTCCGTCTTCTGGTGGGGAATCAGCTGAAGAAATTCTTCTTTCAGGGAAAACAAGAACTTTTTTCCTTTTAATTGAGTGTTTTCAAAGAGACAGAGGCGTTCACATGTAGTAAAGGTTCTTGGCCAGCATCAAATCAGGGATGTTGTGGTTATGTCATATGAAGCCACTGTAAACTGTATTTTCTTCTAATCTTGATGTTAAAGTTGTTGATTATGATGCTGTAGCTTTGTGTTTCCTGTGCGGTTTTGTTTAGTTCCAGTCGTGGTTAAATCATTAAAACTGTGCTTATTGAATACTGTGTTCATGATTAGAAAATATTGTGAATGGATCTTTTGTGTTATGGTATAAAACTGACACGCACCTATCCATTCATTCTTATTCTTCACATGTCTGCTAATGTTATGGCCCACCAGTGCTGCAGAGAGGAAACAGGAAATTCAAAATAGCAATAGTTAATTGTGGCCACATCCACAGATCGAGGGCACAGAAGGACTCCGGTGGTGACGTGCTGTTGTTGTTTTTCATAACCCTGCTCTGCTTTGTTGTGGCAGGCCTGTTTTTATTTTCAATTTGGAGTGCTTTACTCTTTTTTTTTTTTTTTTTTTTTTTTGCCTAAAAGCTATCCTGCATTACAGCTGCTTTCAAGCACGTTCATCTATCACAGAAAGGAAGAGAGGCCGAGGTAAGCGAAGGGAAGGAAACCGAGAGAGAGAGAGAGAGAGAGAGAATGAACAAATGTAGTGACTGCTAATGGCTTTATTGGAATGATACCAGTTATTAATTATTCTGCCCCCTCTTAAAACAGACAGAATGAAAAAAGAAAGGTTGAGTTAAGGGAGAGGAGCAGCCACAATCTGTAACGTGCTGTCTCAACTAATAGCTGGAAGTCAGCTTTTACTGATCGCCGGATGGCTCTTTCCTAATTGATGGGACGTGTGTGAGTGTGTTTCGGTCATCGTGCGTTTCCTCGCCTGTTTCCGTTTTCAGGTGCTGTGTGTTTATGCGGGACCGTGAGCGTGTGTTCGTCGGCGGCATGCGTGTGTGCTGTAAATCTAATCACTGTTAGGGTGAGGTAATGTGAGTGGAAGGCTAATATTGTCCGTGTCACCAGTCTTCCTCGGGCATGTCAGGAGAGACAACCTGTCCTTGTCCCCTTTTTTTTCTGCTCTTAACTCCGTCTGTCCCTCTGTTCTTGCTCTCTCTGCAGCCGAACATCTTTACTTCTTCAGCGAAACAACTTTTGACAGTCAGAAGTCAAAGCGGCACCATATTTATCTTCTTGTCTTCCAGCTGATATTTCATTTTCATGTTAGCTCTAAGAAAGCCCTTTTTAGGTTTTCTCATACAATGGCAGTATATCAGCATTTCCCACCTCTGCTTCGTAGCACAGCTTTAAGTGACTACCCGCCAACACACACAATAAGAGTGCAGATGTAATCCCCACTGATTTTATCATCTGAAAGCGAACACCACCAGTCACACGATCCAGTCACTGTAATTCATAGCAAGCAATCCTCTCCATGTGTTGAAATTCCTTTTTATGACCCGTGTGTCATGCCAAACCACTGTGAAGTGGTAAAAAAGTATATTCAGTTTGACCACTGATGGGATATTTCTCCACTTTTTCCTCGGCTGCTTTGGAAACGCTGAAGGCCTTCGCAGGGCAGCGAGGAGATGGAGAGAGCGTCCAGAGGGAATGGCATGATTATCACGTCCCTGGATATAGTTACTCTGACTCTGTGATTAACCTCAGGTAGTGTGTGTGTTGGATGTTTTGTGCTTGAGTGTGTGTGTATGTGTGTGTGTGTGCACGTGATTGGGCCCGAGGTGTATCTAATGGAGCCAAAGGGGTGATTACACTGAAAAGGTCGGATTTGTCTCCAGTTCTTGCAATTAACACACGGGAGACAGAGAGGCAGGGACATCGGATGAGAAATGCAGCAGACACAGAAAGAGCAAGATGGAGAGAGACGGAGAGGGAAGAATGAACACGAAGGCATGACAAAGATGGGAGGAGATCAGAGAGAGGTCAGCAGGAGATGCCCGTCTTTGTCGAGTATCAACACCAGCATTAAGAAATTATTTCTGCAAACATTCCCTCAGCTTTATGTCTTTTGATTCAGGTTGTTGTACTAGTGTGCTTTGGGTAAGAGTATGTCCTCAGGTGTGTTTTGGTTGCCTCTACTTTTTGCCTTTGTGTTTTTCCCCACCTGTGAGATCAGTGTTATCCTCCCCTCGTATGTATTTAGTGTCTTCCCCTCTCTCGTGGCTGGTGTTTCTTCCTCTTGTTCTTCTCCAGGTTTTGGGTTTTTTTTTTTTGTTTTTTCAGCTTTCTTGAACCTTGCTGTTTGTGGACTTTTCACTCTTGCCCGCTCCTGTTTGGATTTGTGTGCCTATTTGGACGCCTTATCTGTTTTTGACCCTTGCCTGCCTGACCATCCAGTAATCTTTTGATTTTCTAATAAATAATTGAGCTGCACTAGCTCTGCTCTCCTTGGTGTCTGCAGTTTGGTTCCTGCTACCTCGCTGGCACAAACTATAACAATAATGTACTGTATCATAATAGCGAGCCAAGAAATAATGACTTAGACAGACAGTTGGCCGGAAACCAACACACAACATGTGTATGGCCAACTTTTCATGTGTAGTTAATGTTGTTATTATTCCAGCCCCACATGTTCAAATTATTGTTGTTTTTCAGTGAACCCATATACATTAAGTGCATTTGCACTACATCCTGGTTTTGTGGAATTAACCCTTTAGTACCATTGTATAATACCCTTTTTTTGTGGCACTTTTTTTAAAACATACAAACCATCTTTTAGAGAGCAGTACAACTATAGTAAATGATGACTTTGAAAATAATGAAGATAACAAGAAAAGACAAAAAGACATGAGCAGTTTGGACGCCTGTGGGCTCTTTTCAGCCTTGACTTTGATATTGCAGAGAGGTTCTGTCTAGAAAGACGAACTCGCTTTCATAAGTTGAATAATGGTAAAATAAAATACTGGACAGTTTGCAAGCTCTCCTTCAGGTCATTGTGTACGTGCCAAGGATTTTTGCTTGATCATTTTGATGACTAAATGTCCTGAAGCCTGCAGTTTCACAACACAGACTTTCCCCTTTCAAGATGACACACTTAAAGTTAAGGCATCAGCAAAACAGTGAAAGGAGATGTTGTGTTTTTGAGCCGGTTACATTTGAAGAGACAGCTGCCTGTTTAGAGCCCAGCCGTATTAAGTCTATAACTTACGTTGCATTGTGGGTCAAAATCAAGATGCCTTGGCAATTTGTTGAACGACAAAAGGATGCTGATCTGCAGCCAGTGGGATCAGACCTACTGATCTGGACCTCAGCTCTCTGGCAGAGACACTATTAGTTTTATTGTGTGTGCGTTTGAGATCACGTATTTGTAAGTACTCCTGTACACATGTGCTGTTTGTGTAAGTGCAGTGTATCTGCTCAGGGATTTTCTTTACCGACTCGTGTTAGTGTGAGTGCGGGATATGAGACTTGTATGTGAAGTATGTGACTTGTGTGCACGTAATTTGTGAGCTTTTCAAAGTGTTTGTCAAAGTCATTATTCATTGAAACAGCATGTATTTGTACCCCAGATCCCAGCCTGTGTAAAATCCAGACAGGCTGTGCTTCTAATGGTGGCCTTTGGCTTGTGTTTTTAATCATGTATGAGAATATAGAAATATTGTTTTGTACTTTTGTGCCTCCTTCAGTGGATTGTGACAGACTGCGTTAGGAGTGACACCACTCCACTGAAGATTACAACAATCCTGACAGGCACTGTGTTTGGAGTCAGGATACTGATGCTTCAGTGACTGAAACAAGAATAAATTGGACTAGATGGAAGAGAGTGCTGAACTTCAAACCACTGAGTTTCACTTCAAAAGCTCCCTCTTCAAATCCTCTGCTCAAAGTCATCATTGACATTGTGTTTAGTTTGTGCATGAAGGATGTCAGGATCGGTTTCTCTTTGCCAAGGGGTGTTCTTGACTGGAGGGTTAGCATGGCGTTTAATATGAATTTCACGAGGTTTTTGCTTTTGTGCATATCTGTCTTGTCACACAACCTAATGCAAGGTGAAAACCCAGAACCTTAAAGGTCAACTGGTCTCAGACAGGAAGAGATGGTTGGTTTGAGATTTAAATGCGTGACAGATTGGGGTTTAAGACATTGACCACAAAAGTCACCCCATGCAACTGCCAGATGCATCCAGTGGAGATTTGAATAAAGTTTTTTTTTTTTGCATTATATTCTCAGCTTTCTTTAAGATGCATAGAATAGTGTAATGGTGTTCTAACCGAGCGTCCTGGGTTCAGCTGCACAAACTTAATAAGGAAACAATACATGGAATAATAAGTCCACACATCTTAATTTAAACATTGTCGTTTATTTAGAATATTTAGAATATATATTCACCACACAAAATAAAACCCCTTCCTACCTCCCTCTCCCCTCCCAAACGAAGAAGAGTTGAATCTCACTAAGGTGACCTCTCGACTCTCTTACAGTCAAGATGGCGGCGAAGTATTGAGCCTAACTTTAGTGGATCATAACATCAGTTACGGAATAAATCTGCCAATGCTCTGGTTCAAGATGAAACCAAACCTTTCTATGGATGACAGTTTCTGAATCACAAAATGTGGCCTGCAACAGACTATGTAAGCTTTGTTTTTACGCCTGGTGGAGATAACATCAACTTGTGTATCAGTGCACAACTGGGCAAACTGTATTATTACTCTATGCAGAGTTTCCCACAGTGTTTTATAGCTAAGGTAGGCCAGCTTGCCTGAAACAAAAACCGCCCCCACTAACATAAAAATTATTACACTTCTGAAATAAAATGAAATAAAACTTTAATCTCCAGGGGAGAAATGCTGTGGTGCTATTTCACACACCATATGATAGATATTTAATGAGTGTGTGTTGTTTAGCCTTTCATCTACTAACAGAACTGATGATGAGACAAGTTGCCTCAGGATCCGGGTGGCATACCACCGCGGGAATACCTCAGGAATACCCTCCTTTACATCAGTTTTTATTTGCTCCACAGGTGTTCTAGTCCTTGAAATTAATGCAAGTGTTGTGTTTTGGAAACTTATAGCAAAAACATCACTCAGCCTGTAACTGTAACCTTCAAGATGAAGACACTGGTTGGCTAAACATTATTATCTGTGTGTGTGTGTGTGTGTGTGTGTGTGTGTGTGCTTGTGTGTGTGTGTGTGTGTGTGTGTGTATCTGTTTGTCAACAGCTAATCTCACATACAGCTGGACCCATCAGCCTAATATTTTGCCAACTGCCAATATTTACTCTCTGTTTGGTTTACTTTGTACTTATTTACTTAGGTACTGTTCCTCTGCAATTATCGTTAGACACTTTGCATTGTGTAACTCCACTTATTTGGATGCTCTACAGTTGTATTTTGTATTTTTGTGCTACTGTAATTTATGTAGTAATCTGGCACAAGAATTTCCTTTGGGATTAATAAAGTTCTTATCTTATTTTATGTGCACATTTATGACTGTGTGCTCAGGGACCTCTCATGGTTGCGGTAATTCACAATTGTTGAAAAACCTACCGCCCGATTCTGTAAAAATTCTGACGCTGTGTATTGCTCAGCTTTCACAGTCTTTTGTTGCTCCTGTCCCAACTTGTTTGAAACATGTTGCTGGCATCAAATCCAGAATTTACAAAAATCAATGAAGTTGATGAGGTCAGACATGAAATATATCGTCTTAGTATTGTCTTTGTAACTATCACATTTAATGTTTTATGTTAATGTTAACTTATTTTAACTTTTTTGGAATCAGGTTTGTACTTTATTGACTGCTCTCATGCATATACGCTGACACACAGTCTGCCCTGCACTCCCTGTCCTCCACCCAGATGTACCCAGACACACCTGGTGGAGAGCTGCACTGTACTGAGTGAACTGTGAACAGTTGAACTGTGGCTAAACAGAGTCTTGTCTGGTGTCTGGTGTTGGTGTGTGGCTGCCTGTAGGTCTGGACAGGTACGACCATCCCGCTCAGCTGAGGGATTTGTGTTGTCTTCCTACTCCATCCTGACAGCGACTACCTCATTATTTCCTAACAGTTCTTCGGGGAGCATGTTACAATTGCTCCTCATGCACACAAACACACACACACACACACACACACACACACACACACACACACACACACACACACACACACACACACACACACACACACAGCTTTGGACCACTTGACCTTGGTTGCTATGACAGCAGCAGTAAAGGCTGCACTGAGGTGTCAGTGTGTCTCTTTGACGAGTCCCGCAGGCACACCAACGCCCGGCCCACCCGTGTTCTGCGTTTGTGTGTATGTGTGTAATGATGATTAATACCTTTGTTTTGAAAGCCAACAGAGAGTTGTTGTGCGTTTGCATCAGTGTGTGTGTGTGTGTCAGTGATCATGCGCTTGCCTCCGTCTGGCTGCATGAGTGTGTTTTCGCCTGTTTGTGTGCACCAGTAGCTTCCACGCCTCGTACCCTCCGAGCTGTCACCGGCATGATTGTTGTTTATAGTTTTGACATCTTGCACCTCGTCGCCGTTGTTCATCAACCTCTTTCTGTGCTTGTGAGAAGTTTTTGATTTAGTCTGGTCTCGCAGGTCACATTGGCCGTCGACATGTTCTGGTTTTAAAATGTTTTGAAAATCAGAGAGGTGGTGGCTTCGCCTTTACCAAGCATCAATTAGAGTGACACTCTGAACCTCCTCTAATGAGTTGTTTATCTAACCAACCTTTCAGTTCACACCACCTGTAGGAATCTCTCATTAATATGTTCTCGTGAAATTAGTCATGATGACACATTCAAGTTACTTTGCAAAGAAAAATAACAGCGTGCAAAGTTGGCTCACAGTCGTGTGCATATTTTTGGGATTCCTTTTGGGTGATATAATGTTTATACTGAATCACACACACACACACACAGTCTTGATGAATTATTCTTGATCTTCATTATTTTCCCCAACCTTAATTCTTTGCTCCTATGATGACCCATTTTCCCTCCTTGGATTAAACACAGGAGTCTGAAACAGTGTGAAAACTTCCACATCAAATTCAGTTGTAGAAAGTAGCAGCTTTTTTAATGGCAGAGATATATTTTGACATAATCCTACACAGTTGACCTTAAACACTATTTGATTACAAACAGACTTAATCTGCTTTTTGGTATTGTCTCATTATTATGCATTTTGGATTATTCTACATGGCTTTTCTGTTATCTGTAATAAGCTCCTGACTAAATATTATTTTCCAGTGTGATGTTACACAAAATGCATCCCGTAAAGTGGTGGCTACTAGAAATAACTCATATTTCTGCAACAGTATTGACTCACTTGTAAGAAACAAGCGTTCCTGTCCTGTTCACCAATAATCGCTCTGGAAAGATTTCCCCCTGTGTGGCTATAGCTGTGCCCTAGTTAATAAATCTGATTGTGAATCACGAACTTTGATATAGACTTCAAATCAGGGAGGTTTTCATGATCATGTTTACACGGTGCAACATGGAACAAAGATCCCCAATGGACAGACAGTCAGGCAGGGAGGCTGGAAACACATGTCGACACAGCACGTGCGCCTATGAATATTTATATAATCCCCGTTTGTATGAACATTTAACCAACCCCTCCCTCGCTTTTTCTCTCTCTCTCTCTCTCTTTCATGTTGCTGTTGATGTTGCTGCGTCAAATCCAGGTAAGAAACCCAGTAATTTTCAGACTCTACACTCATTATTTCCCCCCTTTTTATTTGAATTCTTTCCTTCAAAGCTGCTTATTTCAGCTTTGATCATTCAGGTATTTTCTGGCGCTCTGCACAACAAGAGGTTTGAATTTGTCTACCGTCATGCATAGCAAACATGACGCGGGGAAGTTTTGCTCTGAAACATATTTGAGAAACATTTTGGTGTTGCTATGGGAAGAGGAGCCCGCTTTCTCTTTACCTTTTCTGTCTTTTTTTTCATCTCTTTATTTTCCTTTTTTGTGGCTCCTTTACATCTGGCCCTGGTCTGATAGGGTTCATATTTAATACCTCACTTATGTTTGTTGGCTCCACATGAAGAACAGTTTTAGTAGCTTTTGGACGCCACACACTCTGGCTTTATATCTCTTCCTCTCTTTCTCTCCCTCTGCGTCTTTTTCTTTCTACGCTTTCGTCTTCTCTTCTCTCTTTTTTCCATTTGAGTAGTGTTCGGTTACACTTAGACAGACAAAGAAATTAATGTTTTTATTCCCACAAATCTGGACTTTCTCACTCAAAGGTAGGTGGGTCACATGCTGCTGTGTTCAGGTGTGATGTTGCTTCTGAAGCCAGTTTGAGGCCTGAAACAACTGTGGCCTGTCCCGTCACACTATTAGTCAGTGGTTCTGTCAAGAGGCAACTTGGCGTCTTTTTCTGTTTTATGACTACGTGTGCCATTATTTATTTGTTTGTATCTTAGAGGGAGTCAAGTGTGTGACTTTGCATGTATGTTTTGCTGGCAGTCGGTACTGGGTCACGGTGGAGTAGTGTGCTGGCACTGGTGAGGTCCAGTTACCCAGAGTGCACTACACCTTAGGAGGTAATGCGATTAGGGGGGCAGGGACAGGGGATTTGTTCAGAGAGCATAAAGAGGAACATCAAACACAAAAAAAGATGGGATTATCAAAAGATGAAGGGGAAAAAAGAGCCCATATCCCCGCCTGTCTTTTAGCCAGCTCCCCTGGGAGTAAAAGAGGAGAGACGATGACGCGGAGGCGAGGAATAAGGTCTCTTTCTGTCTTTCTTTCTCTCGCTCACTCGAGTTCCCTTATGTGCTCTCTTTCGCTCCTCCTTTGTGGCAGGATCCCATTCAGGCAATTTCAGTCACATCAGTCCTCAGGGAATCCCCATCAAAACTTATACCGCGTCATGAAGTGTCGGCCCAGCCTTTAGATTATGCAGGTCACTACAGCGAGTCAAGCAGCACACACAGGAAATCCTCCCTGTTTGCCCCATATTTGTATATGCAGAATGGCGAGAAGCAGAAACCTCATACAAACATAAAGACGTGTTAACTAAGTGTGTAATTTGCATCTGCAAGAAATTTGACAGCCAAACTTTTGCTTTAAGTGTTTTGATTGTTGATGTTTGTGACTGTCAGGAAGTGTGTGTGTGTGTGTGTGTAAGTGTAACCTCGGGCTGCCTCAATTTACCGCACTGTCGCATTTCCCTACTTCTTCACACAACGTGACCCTTTTAACTATGATGGATAAAATGGCATCAGGAGCCTGTTTGATCCGAGAGCGGAGCCCTGATGGTTTAAATGGAATCCAATGAGACGAGGGATGTGCAGTGTGGCGCAGTTTGCAGAGTGGATTTTAAAGATAAGATAGAGGATTGTCCATCTGAACCGCTACCTTTTAAAATCTTGTTCTGTCTATTCGCCGTCTTCTCTCTGCCTCTCTGTGTCTCTGTGGCACGTCGGCGCTGCGGCATCAGATTAGTGGTGTCGATAACAGACTACCGGTGTGTCTGGATGACTGTTTGGACTTGAGCAGGTTAGAGTTAGAACTGCTAGTGTTTAGTAATGTTTGATTTTCAATATGGATAATTTTAGGAGGAGAACCAATTTCTTTTCCATCCTCTCTTAAAGTCTGTGTTGAACATAAGTGAATTGCAGTCTCTGATTTTTAAAGCTGCCCCAGGGGAAATCAAAGTGGACCCAGCTAACGGCCAGAAACTCCACGTTATTTTCCTCCAGATTCTCTCCTCTTTTCTGTCTCTGTGTTCATGAGTCAACAACAACAAAGCACGAACACGAACAAGTTGAACATGTTCAACTCACGTGGACGCGTGAGTTCTTTTCCTCAATACACCTGGAGTGATTCACTGCCCCTAAAATTAGCTTCACATGTAGTCAGAGCGCACCCTTTGTCCGTCCCTCGTACAAGTTTGCGTATTTCTCTGCCTTTTGATTGACCCTCTCCTGCTGTCGTAATCTGATGATGTTTTATGAGTTTGGGAGGGTGAAAAAAAGACACAGTGGGCGAGAGCTAATGTTCTCTGTGATGTGTGTTTGCTCTCAGTTCGCATTCCAACCATAACAATCTGAATCATCAGTTAAAAGGCTGCTTTGGTGTGTGTTTCCAAAAAAGATCTTGCGTTTTATCCAGAAATGCGGCGAAAGGAGGAGAAGCTCAACTTGTAAAACTCCACCATCAGCATGGGGAAAGTATGTGTGGTCTGGGCCAGCGCTGCTCCGTCGTGTTTGCATGTGCGTTTACATTGAGTGCATCTCCTCCCTGTTGAAGAATGCGTGTTTCTGCATGTGGACTTTGAGCCGGGTCTTTGGGCTGTACCTTCATGAGGTTAGAGGACCATGGTTTCTCACGCTGGCCAGAGGAGCTTGTAAAAGAGTCAATGAGAGGTTGATGTCATTCAGCCGACCGCAGCTGGGCTATTTGTGACTCCGTTAACGAAAGAACGGCTGGACGGACAGATGAACTCGGTTTGGGGTTTTGCAGAAAAGTCATACGGATCATCTAGCTGAAGACAGATCCGCTGACCTGTATTAGTGTGCACACAAAACCCGTTCTCTTCCTGTCTTGTTCTGATGTGCCCCCCTTTCCCCCCAGAGTTAGGCCAAAGGAAACATCTCAGCAGCTATTAAAGCGGGTTTGGGCTCTTTATGAGCGGCTGTAATGTTTTTAGTGAGCTGTTATTACACAGTGTCCAGTTTCAGTCGCTCCACTGATGTATCGTCTGAAAAACCTGCACTGCACCGGCCTTATTGATGTGGCTTCACTTCTAGGAGCATGAAACAGGCAAGCTCAATCTTTCCCTTCTCTTGTTGTCCTTCTCTTATTCGCCGCCTCTTTTTTCTTTTAGTCCATATCTCTTTTCTTGTCACCACACATTTCCTCACACTTTTTTTCATTATTTCCATCTATAGATCCCTATTTTCCGGCCTCATCCTGACATTTTTTGGTGCCGTCACATCTTCCAACTAAAAATCTTTGCTTTGTATGGTGTGTGTGTGTGTGTGTGTGTGTGTGTGCGTGCATTTGAAATCAGCAGATTCTTCACTATCAGTATCTCAAGGGGCACATGATGGTATGGAAATTTGTTCTGCACAGCCCCTAATTGTTCTGCAGTCACCGTAGTCTGTGGCAGCTCTGGAAAAGACCGGGAGAGTGAAGTGGTGGAAGATAGGAGAGACAGGAAAGAAAGAGAGAGAAGAATGTGGAAAACTGCATCACAAATGGCATAATACTTAGCATTTAGATGCGAGGGCAGATCCATAATTCATGTTGCTAATGGAAGCTAGGAGGTAGCCAGTGAGTGTGGAGGGGACCTGATCAGATGGGAGGTAATAGCATTACCATACAGATAGAGTTAATGTGCTTCCTGTGCCACACCCCCTTCACTCATTTCCTCTCCTCTCCTCTCCTCTCCTCTCCTCTCCTCCTTTGATGGACTTCCTTCAGAGTTCTGTAAAAGATTTTGGACTCTGTTGGGGGAAAGGTTTGAAGCTCACAAAGGCTGTTTGGACTCTGGGACTTTACCACTGAGCACAGTTCTGACACTGTTGCCCAGAAAAGGAAAATTTGCCCTACTGGAAAACTGGAGACCAGTTTTGACTGTGGTGTACAGACTATAAAATAATTGCAATAGACTGCACGGACATGGTTGTACATATCAGCACAGCAGAATCTGTTTTGTAATTAGAGAGTTGGATGTGGAATTTTTTCATGTCAGAAAAAGTGTTTGATAGTGTTGATCATTATTTGTCTGAGACACCTTATGGAAAAAAAAAGTTTATTTCATGGATTAACTTTCAGGAGCTGTCCTGTTATAGATGGGAGGACTCAGCCGACGGGTCCCTGTTCAGTGAGGTATCAGACATGTGGCACGTATAGACCGTAGAGCAGGAAGTCACTGTGTGTCCTGCCAAGCTGAGGAAACCTTAAACATCTGTGGCTCAGCTGTCCCAGACTTGCTCCCCTTTTCCCTTTACTGCAACTGTGACTTGCTGGTTTAGGGCAAGTTTTAGAGGACAGGTTTTTTATATTTGGTCCCAGATACTCTGCAGCACAGCGTAGAAATATCTGTGTGGTTAATTTTCGAAAAGGTCAAATCAAGATGAGCATATGGCTCACTAGGAAAAGTAAAATGAAGGGGACAGGATCTTTAGATCTTCAACTCATATTCCGGGGTCTGGTGGCTGCACGTTGTAGAATAGAGTTCACATATTATGCTTTTAATAGGAAAAAAAACCCTGTCTTTTACTTAGTGTGGGTTTTTGGGGAGTGGGGGGTAAATATGCACAAGGTGGTGTGTATGTCTTTAATTTAGCTTCCTTGTGATTTTTTTTTATTGTGAATGAAAAACTGCACCAATAAATGGTTGGTTAAGGGTCAAAGGTCATCTCTCCTCTTGTCATCTCTTCTACTCTCGTCTTATTTCTCCTCTCCTCCCTTGTCATGTCCTCTCTTCTTCTTTTATATCTTATTCTCTTTCCTCTTCTCCTTTCCTCTCCTTTTATATCTTCTCTCCACTTTTCTCTTCTCTTCTCTTCTCTTCTCTTCTTTTATACAGTAACATCTCCTCTCCTCTCCGCTCGTTTCCTCTCCTCTCGTTTCCTCTCCTCTCGTTTCCTCTTCTCTCCTCTCCTGGTGCCAGCGGCTCCTGTTCCATTGCCACCACAGGCCCAGTTTGCCTTGGCCTCTCACCACAGAATATAGACTGAATGATTTGCTCCTACTATGTTAAAAAGAGCTGATATTGGCAGGAAAGGATGTTGAAAGAACGCGTGCCATCCACAGGAGACTGGAAAAGCAGAAAGAGAGTTTGTGTGTGTGTGTGTCAGTGTTCAGGGTAGCAGGTGTGTGTATGTCACTCTGCCTGCGTCCTTGTGTAAAAGTATGTACACGTGTGTTCCTATGGTCAGCGACTGGGACGGACACGGGGCCCCAGCAGGTAACTGGGCCCAGGCTTCTGTGAGTCATTTGGCTTTGGTGACAGATGTGTGGCTGCAGGCTCTTCTGTGGCCGTGTCAGAAGCTCGGCCAGAGTCGTCTCTCGCTGCAGAGTGAGGACCTGAGAGATTGGATTTCTTTTTTAAGATTACTTTTTTTCGCTGTACTGGGAGAGATAGAGCGGTCAGATGCTGTAAAAGACGGCAGGGCAGGGAGAGAGCGAGCCGGGTTCGAGCTCATGATGACCGTGACGAGGATACGCACTCAAGGCACAATACTTATGCACAGTGTCACTCACAGCGCTGTGTAAACTGTCTGTACATTAATGCTATCTTCAAAGTGTGGTTCAAAAGGCTACTGAGGGCGAAGCCTGCACTCTGCTGTTCCACAGATAAGACCAGTTTTGAATTCTCATTGGCAACGTGTCAGAGGAAAAAAGTAATTTCAGAGAGAGGATATTGCAGGTGTTTAGGCCCCTGATCTGAGTGTGAAGTAGAAAGGCCTGGCCGGCACTTGCGACTTGGACTTCATTTACAACAGATGCGCTCACAAACAGAGTGGCGAGAAAAGTGAGGCCCAAGGACACATCAGCCGAGCGAAGAGGAAGTCGGAGATGCGGTTATCGTGTCTTTTGATGAAGCCACAGAGGGCTAAAGGGCCCGTCGTCGAATAAGCTGCCCTCTCCCGCCTTTTGTCTGTTGAGACTCTGATGGTCAAAGACCCTGAGACTTCCAACTTCTAACTGCTTGCATTTCAAAGGGTCCATTCAGACACTCACTCCATCAGTCTGTCAGTCAGTCTGTCAGTTAGTCCATCACTTAGTCGATATAGTGATTCTCTCCGTCGCTCTGAGGTCCTTATGCCCATTGGTTATCTCTCCGGGCTTTCTCATACATTCATTTATGAGCTCAGCCCATTCTGTCCGGGGTGGGGTCGATTGGATTGTCAGATGTCAGTTTTCCTCTTTAAAGGTTCATCTCATCTCCAACATTTAACTCCCGCTTTCTCCCCCGGTCCTCAAGGGGAGGCTCTCGAAACAGTTAAGAGCTGTTCACCTTCTATCGCCTTCAGCTTGCTTGCAGACCTGCCTGGAGAGAAACAGGGAGCTCATAGATGGCATGGATGTCCGTTTATTTGCATGCAAGGGCCTTTGTGCACGTATACATCTGGACATACAGTATGTGTGTTGTGAAGACCCTATGGCCTATTTCACAAGAGCCAATCTAAGTAATGAAAGGAGTGAGAAGGGGAAAGGGAGTGCGTTGGTGGGAGGCAGCCGGAGAGAGAGAGAGAGAGAGGGAGAGAGAGTGAAGGAGCACTGGGTCCAAATTATAATACAAATCATATCAAGTCAATCATAAAAGCAGTTGAGATTTACTAGTTTCATTTCACTTCCCGAGATTCTTCAGTTTAATAGGGCAGCTGGGAGAAGAGAGAGCAGGATTGCATGGGTGAAATGGGAAGTGTGTGCATGCAACCATATATGTGTGTGTGTGTGTGTGTGCGTGTGTGCGCGCTATCTATGAATAACCCTCCGCAAGCCATCTCAACCACCGGCTCACAGCCCCCTAGCTGGAGATAGAACAGCAACGTCTTACAGGCATCTATTATTGAAGAAGCTGAGTTGGTAGGAAGGCTACCAAACCCCTGTCCAACTGTAAACACTGGGAATGAAAAAAAAAAAAAAAAACTCCTCTGCAGATACCTGTCCTGTTGAAGAATACAGCATTTACAAGATTAAAACTACACCGCGCATTTACAGCGCTCATGAATTTGTCTGGTTATCTTTTATATTCAATATTCTACCTGTCGATTCTTTTAATGAGTGCTTTATGTTTCAAAGACTAAAACCTTTCAGTCTCACCAAAAGGTCTGTTTGATTGTATCACATGATCTTCTTCAGCAGATGGAGTTTTCTTAAGTTACCTCAAGAGCTCAGAAAAGGGATATTTGTAACATCTACGATCTTTAATTTCATGACATCTGAGCAAACCCCATCCTCTAAAGTTGATTGTGTGATCAGCCACTAAGTGGGTTTTGCGATGAGATTGTTTTCAACCGGTTACTGTAAGTCGTGCAATGTGTGCCCAAATGTACCTGCAGAAAATATTGTACTTTGTGATAAACAGGCTTTGGTGTGGACTGAAAGCAAGCAAAAACCATTTCAGTTACAGAGAACAATGTCATTACAGTAAGCTCATTCAGTTTGTGCAAAGAGAAACAAAAACATCCCGGTCTCTAGTGTGTTTGAGTAAAAGCAGTGTTTTCTCTGTGGAAACACTGGAGCTTTTCAAGACCGTAGGTTGTCATTTGTGAAGCCCAGTTTTCACAGCAAAGTCAAAGTAAAGTAGTCAGGGCTTTTCTTTTTTTTTTTAATTTAGCTTTGTCTCTGATTTTTTTTTTTAAACTCAACTTTAGGAGATTGTTTTCAAGTCTTCAGGCAGCTGGGATGTTTTGCTTGGCTGCTCATAAAAAACAATACTTAAACTAAATATCTAAGTGTTGAAAGCAGTGTTTGCCTAACGCTTACCTTGGAAAACGTGGCGTGCTCGGTTCCCAGCAGGCTTACTTTTCATATCATGAAGCAGTCAAATGTGTGCTCGCATCACATTTAGCACCGGAGTAGATTCACAGGAGTAATCTGTCTCTGTAGCAGAGTATTTATATTTGTGTTTTCCTGTGCATGACTGGCTGTTTGCCTATCTTATCGCTCCCGATCGCCGTGTTGTGATTGTGTACGTGCGCATGTATACACATAGGCGTGCCCGGTTGTTTGGACATTGAGACGTTCATTGTTATGCTGTCAGAATTGTCTGAGCGGCTGGAGATGGACATCAGTCTATGTGACAGCCAACGATCCAACTGTCATACCTCTCCATAGACATCCCTACTCCATCATGCTGCCAGAGAGGGAAGTGGTGAAAGAGGAGGGAGAGGACAGGAGAGTGGAGGAGAAAGTAGGATGGGCAGGATGAGAGATAGTTTAACTTTAACATGAGGCTGGATATGTTATGATGTAGTTGCTATCAATATCACAGTATTAATAGCAGCATTTTTTCATGAATGAATGTATGAATAGATATAAATTAGTGCTCAAAGCAATGAATTGAACACTGTATGTTCGTGAATGTAATATTATAGTATTGTTAAGTCTAGTTGCAGACCTCTGAGTTACTGCTGCGATTTGTTCAGACACTCAAATAGGTTTGTTTCACTGTCTATAGTGTATATATTTTCATTTTCACATTCTCATATTTCATATTGTTAATTTATTAATACCATCGAGCCTGGTTTTGCACTGTTAATACTTGTACATATCTTGTCTTGTATATTTTATTAAATTTAAAGTGTTAATAATTTCTACTCTAGTTAAATTGTTGATACTTTTTATTCCAGTTAAATTGTTAATGCTTTTTTATACTTCTCTTGTTTATATTATTATCTTGCTGCTGTAGTACTGTGAATTTCCCCGTTCTGGGACTAATAAAGAAATATTTTATCTTATCTTTCCGCCAGTTGGAGAAACAGACAACCAATCAGACCTTAACAGGCGGCGTTAAGAATCATCTTCCTCTACATAGCAAGCTATATGGATGCATTAATTCCATTTATTCCTATGAAAGTTGCTCACTGGGTGCATATGTTAAAAAAGTTTTTCTGGGCTTCCTCATCTGCATTTTTGGGCCCGTTGAGTATGCACACTCGAGTCCTTCTGCAGCCGAGACGGTTAACTACCTGTTGCACATATGAATGGGATGAAAGTTAATTTGCTCATATGCCCCTTCTTGACCTTCCAGATGTTGTTCAACCAAATGAATAAAATTTTCATAATACAAAGAGTCATTTCTGTGACGCTGGCACGATGGACACATCAGTTGCTGCTGATTGGTTCGGACAAAGAAAAGAAAATAACCATCATAGCGTTTCTGTCGCTTGCTGGTAAACATCCATTGGTTTCTTTGTGTCCTGCTGAGGTCCAGCCTCTCCTCAACCATTACCTACATCACAACCACTTTTGATTAAACGCACCGTCCTCGATGTGCCTGGCACCTCTTTTCATCTGTTTTGATCTGCAGGATGATGAAACCGCATTCACGCGCCTGCAATGATTCGTCAGCCACCTGCTCTGTCAGCCCTGGGGGGTTATCAATTAGCATTCTCACAGTCTTTTTTTTTTCCACTGCGCTCACACTGGGCAAACAGAGGCACATACCCAGGTGATAAAGCCTAATAAGAGCCTACAGGTGTCGGCATATCCTATATTGAATAATTCTGAGGAACCAAATGACACTGTGACCCGAGCCAGGGAGGAGCTGCAGCAATCGAATAGGTGGGAGAGGAGCCTACAGGCCACAGCACATCAGACTGCTTTAATTTAGTTTCTGTCATGTACTGTGTGTGTAGATAAGAATATGAATCTATTTTCACGCTTTTTAGTTATAACAAGAGCGGAGCAGCAAGTACGGATGTCTGTTCAGTTTCTTCAGTTTGTGTGTTTGCACATGTTGTTGATGTACGACTGGTTTACGATGGGGTTGAAGACCTTGACCGACCTGTCGGCCTTGAACCCTTCATTCAGCTGCTGCCTTCCACACGTCCAGGCTGTGGATGCAGGGTTTTTTTTTTTTCTTCCTTTTCTCTTCAGGAAATAAACACCCGAGTGTGTTGACATTGGCCAGAGCAGTCTTGAAATCTAGTTCAGCTCACACATGTCAAGATTATTTCCTTTTCAACCTGTTGCAATGCCTCAATAAAAGCAGTTTGTCTTGGCTCCATCAAAAGGAACTCAGGTGTCAGCAGTGGACTCTTGCCTTTCAAAATAAAGCTTTTTTCCCCTTCAAGGTCACCTTATTGCTTTGTTGCCAGCCTGTTGCCTTCCATATTAAAGACTTTCCAATGGTATGCTGTTCTATTTTGAAGTTGGAAAGCTTTTGCCTCAAACATGAAAATTATGCATTTCAACACTGTCTGGCAGCACAAAATGCCTATTAACTAAATAGAAACTGATAATTACACTGACTGTATCAATCAACTAACAGAAATAAATATCCTCTGTGGCTCAGAAAACAGGCAGCTCTGAGTAAGTGTGTGGGTTTCCTATTTTTACAGCTGTCACCGTCTATCAATCATGTCACTGATAGTTCTTTATCATCTTAAATGAGAGCATCATTTTGTCTTCTGTGCCAAAAGTTTCTCCTCAGGTTCTTT
Source organism: Holacanthus passer (assembly GCA_025331565.1). NCBI lineage: Eukaryota > Metazoa > Chordata > Actinopteri > Pomacanthidae > Holacanthus > Holacanthus passer. Next base: position 3,015,231 of record JAFREQ010000009.1, on the reverse strand, counting down.
GAGGAGAGGCGAGGATATAAATCTATGTTGCATTTGACGCTCCAGAGGTTTCCCATAAAGGTTCACTGATGTTTAAATCAAGTGATTTGTGTTAATGACAGCGCTCTTAAATTTGTTTAGCGGTGTGAACAGGATGGGAGTGTAACTGTGTGGGAAACATCGTGAGGAAATGGTGTTAACACCACTGGGTGTGCTTAATTTTTACAAAATTGCCTCATATTCTTGGGCTGTAATGTGCTTTTGCAGAGCAGTCATCAGAGGTAGTTACACCTACTAGATGACAACTGATGAAACTGCGTGTACCCACAACCACACTGCAGAAAGTAATACATGAAGATGGAGGCTATGAAGTCTAAATGAGTTTACTTTTTTCAGGTGGAGCCAAAACACATAAATATTCACTGGAAGGAATGGTCGGTTTACTGGCAGCAGCGATACAGGAGTAGAAAATGTAGTTAACTGAGTCTTGTTTGGCTGGTTTAAGATAATGTTTTTGCTTGTACTTCAATGATTGGCGGTATTGATCTTGTGGATGAGCTCTGATAGCAGATGCAGTGATGTGCATTGGTTCATGCTGAAGGCGCCAGCTGCTCGCAGGAAGCCATACCTGATCACACTGACCTTTCTCTGTGATTTGACATGACTCCGTTTTCCATCAACACACACACACTCACACACACACATTTGTACTTCTATACTTGTAAAGACCCTCGTTGACATGCAGTCCCCAGCCTCTTACCCTAACCCTAACTATCACAACTAAATGCCTCTTTGAACCTAAATCCAATTCTAACCTAAACCTCATTGAAGGTCTGTTTGAACGCCCAAAATGTCGTCACTTTTCAAAGATGTCCTCAAGGTCTAAAACTCAAATTGATTCTCACAAAGATAACTGTACAAGTACACACACACACACACACACATTGCTCTAACACATACTGACCTTTGTTTGATATGTAACAGTGTGCTCATTTTCCATAAAAGCCTGTAGCAGCAACAGTCTGGAACAAGAGAAAACATGAATTCAGAGAAAATAGAGGGGCAGAGCGGGGGAGGGCAAAGAATAGAAACACAAAAGAGAAAGGTCATATGTGGCTCAGAGAGTTAAGATCTCTCCCACTGCCCTCAGCTCAAGTCTTATACAGTAGGTGAGCCCCGTTCTCTCAGGTAAGACCTTTTTTCTGTTGGCTTTTCAAAACCATTATTACTCGAATAACTGCTTGAAGATCTAAATCTGGAAGAAGAAGAACTGTACAGTGTTCATCATTAATGGCTCCGCGCTGCCTTTTCGCTCTCCGCTAAGTGCTTGCACATCCGTGGTCCCATACACTTCCAGTTTGTCCTCATTCATTTCTGATTTAGACCAAGGAGCCACATCTGTGATTAAGTGCCCTTAAGTGCATTTTCTTCTTCGCTTGTGCTGTTTTTCCATTTTATATTCACTCACCAGAGAGTTCATGGCACATGTGTTGGCCTGAGTAATGTGCTGGTCCTCTGGCTGAAGAGGACCTCTTAGATGGATCACACACTTTGATTTTATAGCGGGCCATGCCAATTAGACTCCTACTGATAAGTTGGTATTGACCAAATATTGTGTTAAAATAGAGCAGTAACATGAAGCAGTTTATTGGTAACACTTTGATGTATATTTGACTTTAAAGGTTTTCTCTACTTACTATGAGCAATGAGGTCAAACAATCATGTAGCAAAGGTAGGACATTTTTGGTGATTTCACTTGAGAGGTTTCTTTTTTGTGGACAGTGCTCAGTTAGTAAAAGATTTCACGTGCATTCGTACATTAATCAGGATTTAGCGATGCTTGAAGCGAATGTGATGATCGTGTTGTCAATTAAATCTGATTAAAGTCCTGATGAAGCAGAGGACCTGAGTTTTCCAGTGTTAAACTCTTAATGAATAATAATTAAATTAAATTATTATTTTTTTAATCAAGCTGTAGCTCTGATTGTTCCTTATTCAATCATAAGTAATAATGTAGAGAAATACTCACTCACGTTTCTCTATCACAAAATGTTTACATCATATGTTTCTATTTAAAAAAGACTATTGGAGAATGTATTGATTTTTATTCATCTCAAATGTCCATACTGGCTTTTAAACTTGACCAGGCTTCAGTGTTGATCAGTTTATTTTCAGTAAAATGTGCATTAGAGAGAAAACAGGAAAGACAGTCTTTCTCAGTAGCACACTATTTTCTACTCAAGCCTGCATATTCATTTCAAATATTCAAATTGCGGTGGAAAGAGTGGTGGCGAGCTATTCCTGTCTCTCACTTTATCTGTATTTACATTTATTTGATCCCTTCTCTATCGGTTTGAGTTTGTATTACAGAAAAGTGGTAAATGGAATTGGAGAGACGGTGAGGGGCGAGAACAAGAGAGAGAGTGGCTGTGGGTGTCATTTGCTCCCACCTGATGCGTGAGAAAAACACTTGTTTTCACTCCTGCCAAATGACTGTCAGGCTCTGTGAGAGAATTTCATCGTTCTGTTCCATCCTTGTCATTAGTTCACCTGCCTCTTCAGCCCGCCCGGTGATTGTCTCTGATTGGCCATATTTATCTCTGACTACTGAGACAACCATTAGCGTTGGTGGTGTGGAGAGGTGGCAGTTTGACTAATCAGTTGTATCTGCCCTTGCTCTAATGCTCGGTGTGTCTCTCTCTGCGTGCATGCGTGCGACCACGTAACAACGCTTTTGATTGTGTGTGTGACTGCTGCCAAGAGGGGAGGAAAAAAAAGGCACAGAATTGAGCAATCAAGGGGAGAGAAAAGATGGAAATTTACAGCAAAAGGAATGAAGAACTGTGCAAAAGGCAGAGGGAGGCTGCTTATCAATCCAACCATCAGCAGCCCAGGCCAATCTCTGCCCACCCTTCATGCTTCTCACCACCTCGTAGTTCAACCTGGCAAGTCCGAGGGGTGGTCTTTGGCTACTCCCTCTTCGCACCAAACTGGCAAAACATCATACAGGCAACAGCTTGGTAATGAATTACATATGAACATATTTCAAACTGAAGAGAGAAGTAAAATAATATTGCGTTTTCCTGCTCTTCCCACATAGCGTGCGACTCTGAATCATCATGGAGTTAGATAGGTGAAGGTTGCAAAGCAGATAGTGATAGAGGAAAAGAAGAGTGGGAGGGAAGACGAAGGAAAAATGTGGAAGTTGATAAAGGAGGCAAATAGATGTGTGTGGTGGGTAATAATAAGAAAGATAGTGAGAGAGAAGGCATCTTTATTCTAATATGGCCCTGTCTGTGCCTCTGTACAGCATCCCGAAAAGACGAATTTGCTGCTGTTATTTATATTTATGAATTCATGCCATTTGGCCCAGTGTGAAATGATGGGTCATTCCTGCGCAACAAGAAGAGCTGGTGCTGAATTTACAATCACCCACACCAACCCGCCCTCCTCCTCGTCTCCACCTTCCACTCCCAATCCTCCTTCTCCTCCTCCTCCTCATCCTCCTTCTCTCCTTATTGCACATGCCTGGATCTGCTGAATATGGATGGAGGTGGAGGGAAGGGAAAGAGGAGAGAGGGACGGCGATGCAGAGAGAGAGAGAGAGAGAGAGAGAGAGAGGAAAGAGCGTTTCTCTGACTGAGGTTGCTTCTGTCACCAGTTTCTCACCTAAGGAGATGTGGCACAGGAATTAATGGCATTCAGCAGCATGGTGAAATAGTAGCTGCTGGCAGTGTGTGTCTGAGTGTGTGTGCATACATACTGCATTTGTGCAGCAGGTGAGCTTCAGGATCCAATCCCCTGAGAATCTCAATCAGGGAACATGCGCATGACTGATTGACCAAGCCTGTTTTCCCTCAAAAAGAATAATAAATAAGGTCGGCTGTGGACACAGAGAGAGACCTCGAAAGGGTTGTAATTACCACCTGATTCCTGCTAATTTTTTGCTTCATTTAAACCTGCACGATTGTTATGCAGCTGACGCATTCGAGCTTGCACCTACTTTCATTCAAATGTGTTGTTTTAACACAATGCATTATAAGTTAAAGCCGTCATATCGCCATTAAAAACAACCGGGATAATAAAGGAGACACACACACAGCCCTGGTTTTGCTGGTGATGTGTTGCTGCTTCTGGAGAACAATGACAGTCAGTGAAGACTTGCCACAGTTAGTGAGGTGTCAGTTAATTGGCAAACTTGGTTCGGCACTTTCCTTTGAATGAAGTGACACATACATTTATGCAATGAGTGACAGAATCAAATGAGGAAAAGTTCTTGGTGAAAAATGGAAAGTGCAGTAGTTGATGACATATTGTAGCGATATTGAATGATTATTTTCAGTTCTTTAGGGAGATGGATTATTGTTTCTGTATTTATATAGTGTACGCTATATGTAATAGTTTAGAATCACACTTTTACAGTAGCGGTCTTGTGGTATACAGTACACGCAGAATAGTTTCTATTACCTTAAAGGCTGGTAAAGGGAAACTTAATGGGGCATTGAGGTCCTACATATAACAAAAAAAGGCATGTTGTAAAAGTCAAGGAAAGCTGTGGTATCATGATTAAAATATGCCTGTGTAACTTTAGGGCTAGTATTTCACCGCAGTACAAGCCAGCTGGAAGCACGTCAACGGCTCTAGTTTCCACACAATGACACGTTACCTCAGCGTCTAGCTCGGTCAGCTGGTTCCTTCATGCCAGGGGTTGGCAAGGGGTGATATTTTATAGGCATGACTCTGTTTTACCCAGCTCAGCTATAGTCTGTCTGCTGACAAGGCCTGTAAAGCTGCGTGGTGCCCACTGCTGCTGTTGTGGCTTCGAGAAAAGAAGAATAAAAGAAGAATTGGGAATGTGATCGCAGTGTTTGGGTATTTTTTCGTCTTTTTGTGCAGATCATTGTGACCCAGCACCTGCAAAATAAAAAATATGAATGACTTTCAATGAAAAAGCTTAAGGAATGTTGCAGGATTTCATTTGCTATGGGGACACCTGTGCCACGCTGAAGTGGTTTTCTGTATGACAGGATGGCACAGTAATGACGTGCTGGAGGCTTGAGATTTACCCAAACTGTGTTGTGCACCTGTCGCTTTCAGCTTTTCTTGTAAGTAGTTCACCCTTGGCACTTTTTTTCAGCCATCCCTCTTTTACCATTCTTTATAAAAAGCCTTGGATAAAAAAGGTCCATCTCTTGCTGTGTAGACCAAGGAGTCAGCAGTCAGTTGGAAACCTTGGAGAGAAATACTGCACTTGTTGTAGCAGTTTCACAATAAAACCTTTCCGGTGGCTTGTGATGAAATGCTTTTAATGTGAGGCGGTAGATGTTCGGTTCGCATTAGCAGTATCTTGCCATTGAAATTACAGTATCGATATGGCTGTAGGGGAACAAAAGGAGCAAATCAGAAAATGGTGAAACAGCAAAACAGAACAGAAAAGCTTTAAGATGGATGAAATTAAAAACAGGAGAATACAGTAAACTTCAAACCACTGCAACTCTGATGTTACACAGGAGTATCTTAAAGCTAAAAATACAGCACGTTCACTTCAATTCTGTGAGATCATGTAATTTAGCACATTGATGCAGCTTTGTTGAAAATGTAGAACGTCATGGATTAGATCTGCTCCCAAGCATCACCAAAATATCAAAGTTTATCCCGAGCTTCTTTCACACCCACCTCATTTGGTCTGGACTTTTCAGTTTGATCCAAACCAAAACTACAGGTGTCAAACCTCCCCTGCACTACTTTCCGGACCAAAGAGCTAAACCTTGATTGCACCGAAAGAGGTCTTTGTCCGAATCAGATCGAACCGTGGTTAGTTTCTAGAGTGAAAATTTTTTTTGAATGGTTCGGACCAATTACAGGAAGTTCTGGCTGGCTAGTGTTAGAACTGAAGGAAAGGAAAACGGCACACGATAAAACAAGAGGATGAGAGAGCGTTGAACTGAAGTGAACACACCAACGTCAAACACATTCTGGTTTACAAACCAATCACCTGCAATTATAAGACGATACAGCTCATGTGTAGTGCGCTCGTATTGCAATGTGAAACCAAAACTAACCCGATCAAATGTTTACAGCATAACTTTGGACTTTGAGGTGTGAAAAAGCCCTTAGTTATTTCCTCTTGGGAGGTTCAGTGATGCATGTTCTCATGGCACAGAAAACATCCTGTACTGAGCTGGCTGAATAAAGACATACAGTATTAATGTATGTGTATGTACAGACATGCTTGTGTGTGGTATTTGAGCCAATTTACAGTAGAGTCATGTACGTGTGTTTGTATTTGAATGCATGGTATAATACATTCCTGTGTTGTTTTTATTGCTTTCACGCTGTATGAATCTGCTGCCTGCTCATATTGGCTGACCTGGCTCACCCGTGCGTGCGTACACTTACGGTGTTGGGGACAGATTTATATGTCTGCCTCAGCTGAGTAGTGTTTCTGTGTGTTCTTATGAGCATGCATGATTGTCCATAAGGTAAAAGTCCTCTTTGGAAATTCATTTTTATTCGTTTTGCTCTACACACAAGCTCCATGTGGACACAATATCCTGCCCCTGGAGAGATAACAGGAAACTAATGCTCTTAGCCAGAGGCAGTGTTGTTAATGTGAACACACACAATCTTTAATGTTAGGGGAAGGCCCGTCGAGCACTAGCTGCCGTGATGATGCTGATTTCGTCAAAGTTATTGATTGTTTCCGAATATACTAAACACTGTCTTTGTGCGTTCTCGTAATTATGTTTGTCCCCCAAAGTTTTACGTTGAAAAGTATTTATGCGTAGATATTCCGAAACCTAGTCTGAGCAGCAACAGTTGAAATTGCTACTGTTCTTAATTGGCCCAAACACGTGCAATTAACAATGATTGCAATCAACAGAGGCAGCCCAGAGTTGAGCAGCCCAGTGTTAAGGTATGTTATTATAGTCATTAGTGGCTGCAATTACTATTATACTGCTCTGCACCCTGTATCTTATCCACAGTTTTGCATGCGCTGCTTTCCCCTGAGAACTAGTTGTTGTGCCTGCAACTTTACTCGTTCGTGTTCTTTATTTGTTGTTTTCATGTGAGGAAATCCATCTCTTTCGCAGTTATTGTCAACTCACAACAGAAAAGGATCAACTTTTCAGACTTTCACTCTCTGCGTGCACGAGCGTGTGTGTGTGTGTGTGTGTGTGTGTGTGTGTGTGTGTGTGTGTGTGTGTGTGTGTGTGTGTGTGTGTGTGTGTGTGTGTGTGTGTGTTTATTTGTTGGGGACTTACAACAGTTGGTATGAGGCTGCCTGGCTTATTCAGGCCGACTGGAAAATAGTGGGAATAATCACTGGGTTTATGGAGATTTACTTTGCTGTAATGTGCAGCGAAAATATTATTTTATAGAAAGAGTCTTACAGTCGAACATGTGCGCACAGACACAGGCTTCTTTCCACCAGGCATTTCTTAAAGCATGGCTTTTATTATTTTAATATACACTATTTATTTTTGTCTTGAGGAAGTATCCCAGTATTTGTCTGTATAACAGATCAGCAGAGACAGAAAGATGGAGAGAGGATGAAGCAGACTGAGTTGGTACATATCATTTTCCGTCTCTCTTTTATTGTGTGAGGAGTGCAAACAACAAAACAAGATACCTGAATGCATTAAAACAAAACATCGCCCCCAAACACCCTGCCCTCCCCCCGTCCTCCCTCCCTGCCCAACAGCATCATAATGTAAAACAAATTCCAACAAAGCCTTGTGAAATTGAAATAAGTCTCTCTCGGCATCGGCCTTGGAATTAGTTTATTAGAATCTAAAAGGAGCCTCAAAAGACTTAAAACCCCATTTTCACAGGGAAATTAGTTTTCAGGGAAAGATACATTGTTCACATTTGGAGATGATGAGTTGGTTTTGCACAAAGGGGAATCTTTTTGGCGGGGACTTTTATCAGATCAAGTCACCACAGGTAGCGGCATGTTAGACGCTTTTTTGTTTGTCTGGATTAGTTTGCAGATAAAGCTGAGAATAAACAGCTATTTGTCTGTTTAGACTAATTCCCCTCGCAACGGAAACTTGAGATTGCGTATGTATGTGTGTGAGTGTGTGCATTTACTATACAAGGTTAAGCTGGCGTTCTCTCCCCCTAACGTTTTCCCTTGAAACTTATACAGATGAGTTAGAAAGTGCCTACTTCTGCAGTTACTTTCCTCAGTTTAGAGCAAATCTGTGAGATTCTCCCTGGACTCCTGTATGAAGAAGTTTCCGACTTATTTGTTCATAAGGATTTCACTCTATTAATCACTTCCTTATTGCCAATTCAAAAGAGTGCCTGCAGAAACTGTTGCAACATAATGTCACAGGAACAAGTTAAATCTTAAGCCTCCATGAATTCTCATGAGTTGCTATATGTCAAAAAAAAAAAAAAAAAAGGTGTTGCCACTTTTATTTCAACACTAGAGAATTCATATATTCTTACATGCTGCAGCTTCTGTTGTGTTTATTGAAGAAGATGGATGGATGGTCACAAATATGACAGAGGAAGGAGTGGAAACCGGGGAGCGTAATGAGCGGTGATGGACAGATGGAGCGATGAGGATGGAGGGAGGAGCCGAGCTGCTTTTTAGACGGATGGACAGATGGATGGATGGACGGTTTTGAGCAGTGCAAATTAATGTGTTTCTGAGAGCTTTTGAGGTGGTATAGCTCATTAGCGAGGTGAGGAAAGGCTTTGTTAAAGGTAGAAAGATTGAAAGAAAGAAAGAGGGATGCGGAGAGCGAGAGCACCCTGTCCGGACCTCGGCAAATTCTTATTGGATTCTCTCCTCTTTCTCCGTCTAATAAACCTCTTCCTCGCTGCACTCACAGGTGAATAACAAAGAGCTGATGGTGGCCGTGCATTCATTTCCCATGCTTTTAGTCCTACATTTGTATCTGATTATCATTCAGAAAGAAGGAGGGAATTCAAGATGGACAGACTGCAGGATGGAAAGGAAATGATTTAGTATGTCTCAAATGCAGATGTTGAATGCATTTAATATTAGTCTTGTCTACTATTTATAGTATGGCTTTTAATGTTTCTGTCTGTCCTTAATTGACCAGCATTTCTGCATCAGCCATTAAGAAAAGTTCTTTTTTTCTTTTCTCGTACTTGTCAATTAAAGTGTCTCACAGTCTGATGATGCTGCTGATAAGAATGGTGAGCGAGCGAGAGCGTCTTACCTGAGGATGAATTACAGATGGGCAGACTGTGGAAGTGATTGAAAGGATGGAGATGGAGTGAATTACAGCTGTGGTAGTTGGCAGTGGGATCATGTCCTCGAGATGAGACTACGTGACGCGCGCTGCGAGGCGTGGTCGTGTGACATTAATTCGCACATTACCATACCTGCCGCACGCATCCCACATGGGAGGACATCTGTCCACCCTTGCTAAGTGTGAGGCAGAAGTGTATGCAAACATCAATCCGTGCAGCCACACACTCACGCGCTGAGGTGTGAACCACCTCCATCACACTCCTCTCCTCTGCTCAAACAGTTGACTCACTCCCTCAAAGACAAGTGGTATTGACAGAAGTATGCAGTTAGGGAAGTACTCTGTAGCAGTGTGTGTTTGTGTGTGTATTCAGCGTACAAAAAAAGGGGGGGGGTGTATCTGCCACCGATGGGGTCCACACTCCCAGCTGTCATTTTATAACAGCTTGTACACAAACTCATTACATCCGACACCTACTCCCGTCACGTACTGTACACTGGGGGTGTGTTAGAGTGTGTGTTTGTGCGCACTGGGACGCATGCACGCAAGTCAAGTGTATGAATCCTCCATAATTTACCTGCCGTCGTCTACGTTCGAGTCTTGTTTGGGGAGTGACACGAGGTGACAGCTATTGTGCGTGTGTGTGCGTGCTACAGAGATTGTCAGTGTTTTAACCATCTACCTGTTCTGAATGTATGAGGAGCATACTTTCTTTTTCTCACTTTTTTTTTTTACTGTGCACATCTAAGTCACTAGTGAGGAGTGGCAACTCCATCAGTGATAGGTGCCTTCCCCAGGGAAAACACACTAAGAGGGACCAGGCTTGAGCGTTTGTTGTCAGCTTAAGAAGAAGACAGCCAGACTGGCAGCCTCTGACAGCCCACGGCCTTGGAACCTGTCTAAAAGGTGACACCCAACTCCACCATGTCTCAGCTCTCGGGCCATTGTTGCTGCTGCAGGCCTCTTTCCTCCCTTTGTGTTTTGGACACTGGAGTAGAGATGTCCTCATTTAGAGAGACATGTGTTACTGTAATGGAGGATACTGTCCTTAGATGCAAAGAAGCGTAACCTGCCTTCCCTTTGAGTTCTTGGGGCTGCTACACAGTCAGCCTCGGAGGTTATTCACAAATTAGTGGCAGCTCCTTTCTGGCCTGTTTAATCTGCAGCTTGACATTTAGAATTGATTCATACATACAATGTGGCAGTGATTGCTGTGATGGATGAATATGCTGCAGCCCTGCTATGATGCAGGAGACTGCAGAGGAAATTACTATTGTAATTAGTTTTACATATTTGCCACTTCTGCTATTACCTCTGGATTACCTACATCTGCGTGCAAATACAAAACATTCACAATGACGGATCATCAAAATACACCAGACACTCACATTTGGTTCCATTTTGCAACTGCAAGTGAAATCTGCAAATATGCTTGCACATAAACGTTAATACATTAGCTGTTTATTATCTGGTCAGAGGGAGAACAGGAGAGTTTTGTACATGTGACTGTGCATGAGAGAAGAGTGGGCAGCCATTGCAAGGCTCTCATTAGCATAACAAAGTGTTTATTACATTGGCTGCCATTACCATCAGTCCATCAGTGCTCGCCTCCTCATTTTGTTGATTCATAAGTCACAATTAAAAGATTGATTTTTTTTTTTGTTTTTCAAAGAAAGACACAGGTGCTACAACAGGATCCAACAGTCTGATGAAGAGTGTTTTTTTTTTTTTTTTTTTTGAAGAGTCAGCAGGGTGTTATCCAAAGAAGAATGTCACGGCCTGTATGAGCGGAGCAACGGGGGTTGGACCCAAATGCAGATAACAGAGGCAGAGCTGATGTAGATCGATAATTTATTTACAAAATAATATTAAAGGCTTACAAGACTGTGAGGCAGGCAAAGGTCAAAGTCAGAGCGGCAGTTCAACTGAGAGCAATAAGGAATCAACAACAACATGAATCCAAATAATCAGACAGAAGGTCAGGAAGGTGGGCCGACAGGTATCAGGCTTGAAAACAATGGCATGAAACAACTGAGCAACATAGGATGATCTGCTAAAGGAGTGAGTTGAAAAAAAGTACTGCAGGGGTGACGAGGGAGAGTCGAAGCAGGTGAGCAGGTGGGCGGGGAAGGTCAGGTGACCGGGACTGGAGGGAAAGGGGCTATGCAGGGCAGGAGGGAGTGAGGTGGCTGGGACACGGAAGAGAGTCAGAGGGCATCTGGTGGGCAGGACGAGAATGGCACTGAATGTATTTGAGAAAGTGAGAATGTGGCTGGAGGGAGGGAGCAGAGAGGCTGAATGTTACTCTTTCAGAACAGACTCTCCGGGTTTGTATGACTGAGAAAAGCCATGAGTTGTAGGCAATGTTCTGTTCGCAGTGTGGTCTAGCATTTGTGTAACAAAAGTAGATGTGCTTATTGCTGAAAATTGTGTTCACACAAATAAAAGCATTTGAAAAGTAGATTTTAATTTGAAAATTTTGGCCATTCGACCTTGTGACCCAGTTCACATCCAGCCGGGGACATTTGTAGCATGTCTCTTCTTTCCCTGCTTTCTCTCTATTGTTGCCATAAATAATTAAAAATCCCAGAAATTATTGAAAAAATGCACAAAAATACAATTATTAGGTATCATGCATATACAATCTCTGTTAAAAAATGAATGAATGAATTTTGTTTACTTCCTGTAATCACTGACCTCTGACCTTATGACATCAAGCTTTGACAAATCACCTCAGAGCAAAAACACAATACAACATTACAATAACGAAAGTTATAAGTGAGAAGGGAACTAATGTTTTGTCTACCTGGATACCCAAAAACTGCCACCCAGTAAACATAACAGAAGATGATGGACTGAGAGGAATCACTGGATTTGCAGGAGACACCTCTTGTAATCAACCCTCGAGAGGAATCGCTGTGTCAAGAATACACACTTTGTATGAAGGCCAGAGGACGCCGCTCTCACAGGAGACTATTGAACTTCTGCGAGCATCGACAACTACTCCACAGCACACTTCACCGACAAAGAAAGGAATCTGCAACCGTTTGCTCTAACTGGGAGACGAACAGAAGAGCGACACCCGTGCTGAGGCGCGTGCCGATCATTTTCTGAACAAGAATGGAAAAACAAGGAAGAGTTAACCACATGTGATTTTAGTTTTAAATATCTATTATTGGCCACCCTAGTAATAACTTTGGTAGAGCTTGTGGAACCCATGAGGTAAATCGCAGAACACAAAATAAATAGCAAGAGTAAAAGCTATAGAAGAAAGAAACATCTCAGACGGAGCTGGTGATGTGAAAAGAGAGGAGCAGAAGAGGGGAGTGAGAGAGGAAGAAAGAGAAGCAGGTTCCTACTGTACTCTTAATGTATTAGAAGCTGAGCCTCCTCCCCTATAATGGGACGAGGGGATTAGGAGGATAATCCACCATGTCTTTTCTTTTCCTCCCGTCCTCGCTCCCTTTACCTTTCCACTAATTTTCCCCCCTTACTGTTCTGTCGCCACGAGACGCAGACGAGGCAGCGCTAAAGAGAGAATCAGCACAACAATTAGCGTGCGTGCATGTGTGCGTATGTGTGTGTGTGTGTGCGTATGTGCATGTTTATGTGAGACAACTCCAATGGGAGAATCTGAGAGGCTGAGAATAATTAGCTCCAGTCTAATGCCAGGTCAGCCTTTTCTGGCATCAGTCTGGATAGCGAGCTTTTGTGTGTGTGTGCGCGTCCGTGTGCGTTTCATTTATAAAATTTCGCAGTGTGCGTCTCCACGTGTGTTCGCCTCTGCGTGGTCGTGCCCTATTCTAAACTGTTTACGTTGAGGTGAACGCTGGCAGACAACATTGCGGTTATAGAGTTTATTCTTTCCCACTGCCCTTGACCAGTCTCTTAACACAGAGAGCAGGCAGATAAGAGAGGATTTACACACAATACTAAAGCCATTAGCGTCTGGCTTTTTCTCCCTCTCTCTCTCTGGGGTTTGTTTAGTGTTATCAGATCCGCTGGGATGTGTGGATGGCAGATTGAATGTCCACAGCCATGGAAAAGGCCAAGGATGTCTAACCTCCTATTCACACGCTGCTAGCCTCATCAACAGAGGGCCCTTTGTCCCACAGCAGTCAAGGAGATGGACAGTACAAGATAATTGCATTCGGACAATAACCGTCTCCTCTGTTTGTTTGAATGTGTACAGTCTCTTTGGGATGAAATGGTAGATGAGTGCGTCTGTGTAGGAGGAGGAGGGGGGGGAGGAGGGGCTGAGTGATTCTGTTTGTGCGTCTTTGTGTGCCTCTGAATTTCTCCATCTGTATGCAAGTATGAATGAACGGGCTTGATAAAAGATTTTTGGAGCTGTATCCAATAGTGAGCTGTCATCGCCCGTGTGAGACGTTGAATGCTGACTGGTTGGGACTAGACAGTGAAGTCATAACTTGACTGATAAGATTCTTCAGGAGCTGCTGTTAAACCCAGAAAACCAGCAGGAAAGACCGCAGGGAAGCCAAATGGATGTGAATGAGCGCGAGAGGAGCTGAATGGCAGCATCTGAACGTTCAGCTCTCACTCGTTTCCTCCCATGATGTCATTCCTCCGTGATCCAGGTGTGCTCTGTCGAAACATCATCTCACGTTGGGAAGACATGTGTACATGAGTGTCCTCCATGTTGAAGTGTTGCAGTATTTTTGTTTCATGAAATACAGCTAGTATTATATTAATCTAAAAGCAGTACGTGCCCTGAGTCTGTGCGGTCAACCTAATGTTCATTATAGCACATTTTGAAGCCTTGAGTTGGGGTAATTGCTGTCACTGTCTCTGTTTGGAACACGAAAGCTCAAATTTGGGGAATGGGATGCCATCACCGCAAAGAGTGACAGGCCTGTCAATCAAACAAACACAGCCCTAAATATATCCCTTTATAGTAGACCAGCCCTGCCATAAAATCTATGTTTATGATTCTCATAATGTTCAGTTCTGAGTGGGATTGTTGCGATCTGTAAATTCATGTAAATGTGTTTATTATTGAGGTATAGTACTACTATGACCTCAGTGCTCAAACATAATTCTATGAACACCTCTGTGACAGTGTGACTTAAAAACTGAATATGAAAGGAATCATTAGAGTAGACTTGGTGGTGGCACAGTTGTATTGGATTGCATGAGAGAGTACAGATGTGCCGCACACATGAATAAAAATGCACTCAGGCCAAAGAATAATACATGCAAGAAAAGTTATTGACACTTAAAGTTTATTAATTCAATTCTATATTAATTTGTTGTTCATTTTGTTTAAAGCACAGTTCACTCAGTCTGTATTGAATGAATTGCTGGATTCCACCTTTGACCCACAACATTGCTCCCACTTGCATAACATTTAATACAAGACATTCTGTATGAGCTTCACAGCCATACAGCACCGTTGCTTAATGTACTTCTTAAGACATAGTTGGGGGGGTTAGATTGTTTTGGTTTTGTAATGAATAGAGTGCTCCGGTGAACGTCAGCCACTGTTGTCAATTATCACTACTCTCTATGAGCCATGCTTGACAGAGAAGAATCACAGCCGGCGCCTGGATCACTTTCTCACTCACTCCGCCTTTCCTTCCTCAGTCTTTCTCCCATTCATTCTCCAGAGTCCCTTTGTGCCTCCATCTTTTTCCCTCCCCCTTATCCTTTCAGACGTTCACCCACTCCCTTTAAATCTTATTTATTCTCAGCTGCACCTTTTTTTAGTTACATTGTCAGTATATAAATATATTAATCTTCATGCTAGTGTTTCTGCTGCCCATTCTCTCCTCTCCTCTCCTCTCCTCGCTCCTCTCCTCCTCCGTCATATCTTTTTCTCCTCAGAGGGTGTAGTGGGGTTGACAGGCAGTGAGCTCACAGTTGTAACCTCGCTGCCACCATGCCAGGCGAGGCGCCACTTGAGGGTTTGGCTGCAGATTGAATAGCTCCCAGAGATGTCATATTCAGACAGCCTCCCTGAATTACATTTCCTGGTCTTCCTGCCTGGCTGCCTGTATGC